>CM053517.1:2702011-2792849 GCA_028627145.1 Eidolon dupreanum
CTGTGCTGGAGTTCCAGTCATCGCATGCCTGTTCTCTGGCCTCTTCCACAGGGACCCGGCCGTGTTTTATACTCATGATGTTGACCCTAGGCACCCCCGATTAGAACAGTGGTTGGCTCCCTACTCCAGAATGTTTCATCCATGGGCTAAACAGGCCTTCATAGCACTGCCCGGCACCGTGAGCTCTGTGTAAACTGGTATGAGTCAAGCCAAGCCAACCCAGGTCCTCCCTCTGGAATTTTGGAATCGGATCACTGAGAGATTGAGTGGTGTGAATTTCATGTGGAGCCACAGCTCCATGTTGGAGCCAAATTCCATGTTGGGCTGTGAGTGTGCTAGGAAAGCCCAAATGAGAAAAACTGGTTTCTACAGTGAGGAGGATAGCCTTTGATTCTGACGCCACACCTGTGAGATCGCCTCTTACATCCTACAGTAAAATCCACTTTTTACCTGAGCTGGTTTGACTGGGTATCTGTTCTTTACATCCGAGAAAAAGTCTTGACTGAAACCTTTATATGCATAGTAAATAGCAAAGGCAGGTTTAGAGAACCCTGGGTTCTCTAAAATCCAAGCCTTTTCTTTTTCTATATTTTCTGTTAAGACAGAATATTACATTAGGAGATATATCTGTTTCTTTCTTGCTATAACTCCAGCGCTAGAAATTATTACATTGATTTGCATAGGTAGTTGCAACAGGTAAGGCAGCAACTGTTAGTGGTAATTAAATGGAACAGTTAGTTGGTAAGTGGGGATCAAATTCTTTTCCTGGCAAAAAGAAGAACAACAAATTATATAGAAAAGGCAAAAGACAGTGAACCAGTATGTGATAATTTTTTGTATCGACCTAATGCAAAAGAAAAAAAGATCATATGGCGACTTCCCCAGTAGAATTATCCTACTTCATGTAAGACCGACGTTGCCTGTCTATGGATTTATTATATATCTGTAAATTTACAAAATTTGTAATAAGTCTAACAATAGTGTATTGTTGCAGAGGAATTCTCAAATGGGACATTTTTGCCCCTTCGGAGACATTTGGTGATGTTCTGGAGGCATTTGTAGTTATCTCCCCCAGAGGGCGCTACCGGCCGCCAGTGGAGGGAGCCAGTGATGCTGCGCCCCCTGCGCCGTACGGGACAGCACCCGAGACAAAGAATTGTCTGGCTCCAGGTGCCGGCAGTGCCAATGTCGAGAAACCCACCCTAAACCTATCCCGAAGCTTTCTGTTCTACATGGTTTTTACTTCTTGCCTGCACCCAGTATCATGTGCTGGGTTTGTCCCATCTCCCAACAACTGTCCATACATATCCTTGTCTACCAAAAATTTTCTCCTAGTCCATTAATCAAGAGATACAGATGTCTCAACAATAAAAAATCATCTGATTAAAAATTGGGTAGAGGACCTGAATAGACTCTTTTCCAAGGAAGACATACAAATGGCCAACAGACAGATGAAAAGATGCTCAACGTCACTAGCTTATAAGGGAAATGCAAATCTAAACCACGACGAGATGCCACCTCACACCTGTTAGAATGGCTGTTCTCAATAAGACAAGAAATAACAAGTGTTGGAGAGGATGTGGAGAAAAGGGAACCCTCGTGCACTGCTATGGGAATATAAATTAGTGCAGCCTCTATGGAAAACAGTATGGAGGTTCCTTAAAAAATTAAGAATAGAGCCGCCATGTGACCTAACAATCCTTTTTCTGGGTATCTACCCCCCAAAACTAAAAACACTTGTTCATAAAGCTGTATGTACTCTTATGATCATTGCAGCATTATTCACAATAGCCAAGACATGGAAACAACCTAAGTGTCCTTTGACAGATAATTGGATAAAGAAGATGTGGAACACATATACAATGGACTACTTCTCAGCCATAAAAGAGATGAAATTTTGCTATTTGTGACAACATGGATGAATCTTGAGAGTATTATGCCAAGCGAAATAAGTCAGACAGAAAGGACAAAACCCATAGGATTTCACTTACATGTAGAATATAAAACAAAAAGCAACAAATGAACAAAGAAACTCATAGATAACAGACAACAGAATGGTGTTTACCAGTGGAGAAGGGGAGTGGGGGGATGATGAAGAAGGTAAAGGGGGTCAAATACACAGGAGGAGACTAGACTTGGGATGATGCGCACACAGCAGAGAACGCGGATGTCATGTTATAAAGATGTACACCTGAAACTCACATGTTATCATTAACCAGCATCACCCCAGTACATTTAATTAAATAACAAAGAGATACAGATTTTTTACTTTGTCCATCTCTTACTGTTTTACCTCGCAAGTTTAACCAGCTGCATACTGGAGCTAGCTTGCACTGATGCATGAGAGTGGATTTTGAACATCTTTTCCCAATTCTTCATTCAGTGATGTTGCACTGATGCTTGACATTGGCCATGCTGGTAGTATTTACACTACAGAAATCAGCAAACACTACAAATCAGGGCTCTTCTTGGAGCTAGCACACCACTGAATCAATCCTCAGCCTGCTTTTATTCAGTCACAGCCTTGGAAAGAGGAAATGGGTGCAGAAGAATGTCGTCATGTCAGGAAAGTTCAAATGCGGATGCTGTGGACGTTTCAGCAACAATAGTTTGTCTAAGGTCTACTCTTGTAGACCAGAGTTCAGACTGTTAATATCCGTATCTTCATTATACATTGTTTCCAATTATGGAGTTTATTATTGTTTCTTGGCCCTCCTTTGAATATCTTCCTTCAATGGAAAATTAATGGACCAATCTTTGTCCCTGTCCCTACAGGAAGCGGTTTGACAGGGCCGAAGCAGAGTATGTTACAGCAAAGCTCGATCTACAGCGCAAGACTGATATTAAAGAGCAGCTCACTGAGCACCTTTGTACCATCATACAGCAGAACGAGCTCCGCAAGGCCAGGAAGCTGGAGGAGCTGATGCAGCAGCTGGACGTGCAGGCCGAGGAGGAGACTTTGGAGCTTGAAGTGGAGGTGGCGAGATTGCTGCACGAACAAGAAGCAGAAGCAGAGAAACGGATGGTTCATGGAGAGAGGCCGTTGGAGCCTTCTCGGGAGAGTGCGCCATTGGGGTCTGCTCAAGACAACAAAAAGCATCAAGAACAAGCTGCCTCCCCAAAGGTAGATGAACAACGTGAGAATTCCAACAGCACTCCTAGTCTAACTCCAGACCCCCCAAATCAAGAAGTGAAAACTACTGTGAATGACACTGCAGCTGCTCTGACCTGACCACATGAAGGGCCAGTGTTTGTTCTTTTCAGCTAATATGGTATTCAGTAAATGATGTTGTAGATTATGCCATGACCTCTGATAAATGCCTCTCTTAAACAATATTAATTTTAGAAATCGTGATTAGTTTTATGTTTACCACTCTCAGGTCTCAAAGAATTTAAACATATGGCATAGTTCACCTTGATTTTGGTCCACTTCTTTTATTGTACCCTTATTTTGGGTGAAAACAAGTGACTTAAAAGGATAGAATTAAAACCACATGGTTATGAGTGTTTTTAGACCAGGAAAATATAGAAAAGTAAAATGAAAAATGATCATACCTCATCGAACTCATTTAAGTCCTGAGAGAAGTAATGAGAATGAAAATCCTGTTTTACATCATTAGTAAAGAGACACAAAGATTAAGTGTGAAAAAGAGAACAAGAAACAACTAACAAAAATAGTAAAATTATTTATTTGTATTTCTAGAACTGCAAAACAACTTGGAAATTACAGTTTATGTAAAGAACCTCATTACTTTTGTCTTCCATTTGTCTTTTAAATGACTTTGGTGTACAATCTGAGTTTTGATTAGTTGACACACACAAATGTATCTATATATAAATGTGCCATATATAATTTTACTATAATATATTGTCTTTAATTAGCACACTGATTAGTTAAATTTAGACAAAGCATTTCTACGGTGAGGCAGAAATTAATATAGAAAATGTTATTGCTGCTTTTGATTATGAAAAAAACACATTTTCTTTCTAAAGTTAACTGTAAATATGTGTTTTCTATGTTGGATATAAATTATCCTGTCGTAAAGCATTTAAATTGTTAAAATGATGGTTTTCTTATTACTTTAATAGTTTATTACTGTCACTAATACTTCAACACTACATTGTATTATATGTGAATGTGTAAATATAGTTTTGTCACAAAATCTGTGCATGTCATTTATTTCTGATTTATCAGAAATTCCAAACAGTAAAATCATACATTTTAAGTCTAAAAAGAAGAAATAAAAGAGGATAAGGATAAATGTAATATTGTATCTTTAATAATTTTCGAAAAAAATTGGGGACATCCTATTTTTAAATGAGTTTGAGAGTATTATTTTCTGGTAATGGAGATGAGATTTTATTTTTATATTATGTAATTTGAGTTGAAATTATAGCTTTCCATTACTGACTTCTCTATACAGAGGCATTTATATAAATAGTTATGTTTTTCTTTATGGATGACATAAACTGAAAGCTTCATTGTCACTACGCTCCTATTTTTCTAAGGAATAAATAAGTCCAATGTGTTCATGATGTGCTCTTTTGTTTACCTTTTTTAAAAAAAATTCACAGTTGAGTATGTGTTGTTAAGTGGTGTGTGGCAGTAAAGTGTCTGTGGTAGATACAATCATCGACTTCTGTATGAACCTCTGTTGGGGAAAAATTCATCAATAAATGAGGTTCTATAATACTGGCCAAGTATGGATAGGTACAACCTAATTCTCAGTCTAAGTACTTTAAGCACATATCATATAAGGTATATGCAGAAATGAGAGCCATGAACTAAATGAATTGGATGGCACCTTGGAGATCGTCTGATTTAATTACATTTTACAGATGAGGAATTTGAGAGTCAAGAGATTTCACTTGGTCATGTTGACCTACTGGTCCGTTTTAAACTTAAAGCACTGTGATGTCGTGGTTTTGAACGTCTGATGTATCTCTTACAACCTTGACGCTTCTCTTGCAATGCCGAACATGAAGTTCACTGCATCCCTCCTCTTCAGAGCTTTGCTTCGGAACCCGTGCAGGAATTGTGTGTGTTTGTGTGAAAAAGCTTTCAAGTGTGCCAGTAAATGGTCCCCTAAAACCATTATTTTAACCTTGCTTGGCTTTCCCAGGGTGGCGTCCAAGTGCTCAGGTGATGATATAAGTGACAAAGTTCTATTGCATCAGTTCGGTACAAGGCAGCTGTGGCCCATGTGTGCACAGAATGAGACTTGGGGGCTCACTGGTCTGAGGAGCATATGCACTGGCTCCTCCAGGATGGCCCTGGTATCTTTTAAAATCATAAAATCCGTTCTAAAGACTTTGATATATGGATTCACAAACCCACGGCAATTGTTAGTTTCTGCGAAGGAAATTATTGGTTCAAAATTACTGCCATAAGTTTGTCGGGGCCCTTTGTAGCGCTGTCCCTTCTGTGGTAAGTCCCTCTTCTCCTCCATGCCTCAGAGTGTTAGAGCATAAGGTTATCAGGGCTCTGAGTGATGGATGTGTAATTTAGGAGGTCACCGCTTTGTGTTATCTTGTGTTTTGTTTAAGAGTCTATTAAATTATAGTAATTTTTACTCATTCTCTTAAAAAGCATACTCTGCAGAGTAAATGTGAATTCCTGAATTTTAAGAGTTTTTAAACCTTGATTCTCTACTACTTTCTTTAAATAGAGCCATTTTTATAGGTTTCAAAGAAGCAGAATTTCTTAAAATGCAGTTCACATTGCATTTAAAATAAAGGCAGTTGTTCTCAAGTTTTTCATCTCTGCATAATTCTACTGAATTATAGCAGTTGCAGGTAGTGAATCTTTGTACTCACTGAGAGCACAGCTGGTTTCCAAGACAGATGATAAAAATCTGATTGGAATTCCTAGAACATATTTCATAGCTGGGTTGGCATTTGAATTATAGAGTAAAACTCAGCTATAAACCTCTTTCATTCTTTGTTTGGATTTAGCTACATAGTACTCTCAAGGAGCTTTACCTAAGTATTCAGCAACTTCCTCTTCCGAGGCATTGGCACAAGACGAGCTCAAGTTATTCTGACCCAGGCCATTCCCAGTGACCTTTATAAATGATGTTTTGGGTTTTGTATTTCTAAGGAGCCAAGTCAGCATTTTAAAAGTCCCTGATAGATATAAGTCAGTCTGCCAGACAAGACCTGGGGCCACGCTGGACCAGGGTAATTATACCCCTTCTCGACATAGATCTACCCCAGGCCTGACTTGAACTACTCTCTGGAGGGATGAAGCAGGACAGCATTTTCCAGCCTGCCTTCACCTTAATGTCAGGCTACTTTTGCAAGCTCCTAATCTCAAACAGCTGTCTTAAAAATGCAACATCATCTCTATGCAATTGCTCAAACAACTATATAAGGCTACCTATATGGACAGAGTTATATAAAGGGTATATGATCCATGCCTTTTGTCTCTGAGAAGCCTATACCCTACTTGAAGGACTAGATTGACATTCATCAGACAAAAGCTGATACAGAACATGGTGTCTTATTGATGGGAGGCATAATAAGTGGTTGGAACACTGAATATGGATGCATCCTTCAGAAGTTCCAAATTTTTAGAAGTCCTAATTTCAAATATTCTACCCAGTTTTTGCTATCTAAGAATGTATGTAGGACCTGCTGTGTCTTTTAATTTGCCTTTAGCACTGGGAAGCAACACATATAGAACTAAAATAACAACAACAAAACCCTCTGTTAGACAGTGTGTCCAGATTTTGGGTTAAAAAATTATAGTCACCAGAGCAAGAGTAAATTGGAAAACGGGAAGGTTTTTGAATGTCGCTGATTTAAAATAGTGGGCCCACTGGGATTTATCAGTGCAAACAAGACAAACAAACATTAAATATTGGAAAAATTAACTTTAAGTATATGCCTTTCTGACAAAGGGTTGATAGCATCTTATGCGGAGAATAGCATAATTACGAGGGCTCATTACAATAATTCAAGGTGTTGCTGAACCAAGGGGCAGTAATTATTGCTCAAGCCAGAACAAGATGGAAAGGGAACAGACTGGTGTGAACTCAAGGAGAACTCAACATGGATGCATGTTCAAAGTCACACATAAGAGAGGTCTTGCCAAGCCAAATGGCTTTAGGAGCCTAAAATAGAGCCATAATTAAGCAATAAGATGTGACAGGGAGCACATTTCTGGGTGATTATGGCATGCCTCAGGGATAAGTCACTAGGCCAAGGGTTCATATGAGGAGTGGAATAACAACCCTGCAATGTATAGTATCATGCTGCTAGAGGGAATAGGAGGAGGAAATTAATAATGGGAGTTAGAAGAGAGATTCTGTACGCTGTTGTTTCAGTCGCTGCGTAATTCTGCCTTGTGTCATGGACCTGTGGCCGTTAGTTGCAGCCAGCATCCTGAAGCTCCGTATTTACACCAGAGTCTTCTTTTACTTTATAACCCAGCAGACCTGTCCATCTTCTCATTTTCTTAGCCAGGCTTATTTGTGTTTCTAAGACACAAACAAAGTCCATAGCCATAGATATGGAACTACGGTCCGGTAGAATTGTAATTGCAGTTGCTTAGACCTAGCTTTTGTAACTGAAAAAAAAAATGGCTGAAGCAGTCACATCGAGTCATTCTTAATATTTTGGCTCATTTGTCTCATGTTGCATTTCCTTCAGAAACGTCCACTGGACGTGGCTCCTGTGTCACATAGGTGCAGAGACACCTCCAGCTCCTGAGCTGCTGTCCCTTCCCTACACGGTGCTGCGGGTGGTAGAGCAGGCGCGCAGTGGGGCTAGTGACCTAGGAAACGGCAGGCCACTGGAGGCGGACCTTTCCCCAGGTGAGAGGTGAGGTGCCCAGGAGCAGCGAGGTGGGCGGAAATCTCCCAGCTCTGACAGTCGCCCTCAAAGCCCTGCAGATCACGGCAGCGCCTTAATTGCTGGATTCCTCTGTGATTCTGTGATTCTTTGCACTTCAGAAGAGAGTTTAAAAAATTCTGACCCAAACTCAGAGGACAAGATGTGCCGTGATCTTCAACGTCTGCCGTGGCCCAGGCCAGGGCCGTTCCGCGGACAGAGTTCGGGACAAACAGTGGCTTTCCTTAGCCCCGCGCCTCTGTCTGGTGACCATACTCTCACGCTCTCTCAAAATCTGCCCTTCAGAATTCCTGTGTTGAAAGCTCATCCTAGATGTGAGGGTGTCAGGAGGTGGGTGGGCCTTTGGAAAGTGGTTAGGTCCCCAGGGTGGAGCCCCCATCAGTGAGATCGGTGCTCTAGTGAGAGGCTCTGGAAAGCCCCTGCGCCTTCCATTGTGAGGACAGAGAAAGAAGATGGTTGTCTGTGAGCCAGGAAACTGGTCCTCACCAGACACTGAATCTGCCAGCACCTTGATCTTGGACTTCACAGCCTGCAGAACTGTGGGAAATCCGTCTCCGTTGTTTATGTCACCCGGTCTACAGTATCCTGTTATAGCTGCCTGAACAGACCGAGACAACAGTTAGTTTTGGGGAAACTAAGTCAGCAGGTTACTTTTCCCAAGCTTGTCTACATTTTGACGTAGAGGAACCTTTTCAAGTGACGTGTTTTAACTAGCGCGTGGAAATCTCGACTGCCAGCTAACGGAATTCAAGCATCAGAGCTCAGGCGTGAGATCCAGGAGTCTGCAGCTTGAGATCCTGAGCTCATGCCCACTACACAAGCTGAGAAATGAGTTTCTGAAGCCTCGCCCATGCCATACTCTCCATTCGCGAAAGATGACCCCAGCCTGTCTTCCCCCAACTTCCTGTTGCTAATGGGACATGTCGTTAGGGAAGGGAAACTGAGTCTGCCATTCTAGCCATATGTACCATTTATGGTTGCATAATAGACCACTCCACAACTCAATGTCTTCAGTCAGACACCACTTTTGTTTGCTTATGATTCTGTGGGTCAGTAATTTCCTGTAGGCTCAGCTGGGAGCTCTGATCCTGCTGGGGCCTGGTGGGTTTCCTGGGCTGGAGGCTCTAAGAGCCCCACTCACATTCTGGCGGTTGGTGATGCTTGCCATCTGGGCATTATTCTCCATTTAGTCTCTTATCCTTCAGAGGACCCGCTCGGATTTCTATTCATGGGAGTCCCAGGGTTCCAAGATGGCGAGAGTGAAAGCTGCAAGGCTTCCTGAGACCCGGCTCAGCAGTCACACATCACATCTGTTGCATCCCACTGATCAGAGCACGTCATAAGGCCAGCCCAGATTCACGTTGTGGCGAAGTGAACTCTACATCTTGATGGGAGGAGCAGGACAGTCACTTTGCAAAGGGACATTTATATATGAATGAGAGGAATTGTTGTGCCATCTTTGCAAACAATTTACTACCTCAGTGCCCCTTTGCTACAGTTATTCACATCCATGCTGAGAGCGGAGTCTGCTCACCCCCTCCCCTCCGAAATCGCATCACACTCAGTTCACGTGGATTACATCTTCAGCATCCCTTGAACCAGACTGCAGGAGCCCCCCGGTCTGGCTCTCCCCTGACCACTTCTGTACCTCTCTCAGGGCCACCAAAAATATTAGGCTCACCTCCATTCCCCACCTGGGACCACAGGAAACCCTCCAAATCAGCGCACACCGTTTTGCTCTAGTTGAGCCAGGCAGCGCCTGTGGCACTGTGCTGGGTAGAGGGGATCTCTCTGAGATCTGCCATCTTTTGGATTCTAACCTGGAGCTAAGGCACAGTTCTTGTTCTCCGAACGTGAAAGATCCACACTCATGCCAGCTGAGGGGGCAGGAGTGGGGTGCAAGCCCCCTCAGGGGCTCACCGGCATCTGACCCTCTTGCTTCGCCTTAGAATACTCTCTTGTCTTCCAGCCAGGGGAATTTTTATTTTACGTGGGCAGGAAAAAATTGGCTCAGATTGATCAAATATTCTTCCAAATCTTTTTCTTCTGAAGCCTGAAGCTCAGCTTTTTAAACTCAAAAGCCAAGAATTTGTCTCTTTTGTTCTGTGGTTCTGCTGTGACAACCCTCCCTGGAGGCAAGGAATGACTCATGGTCTAGCTGCCCAGATGGGGGAGGGTCAAGGGTAACAGGAAATCACGGGGAAAAACACATTTGTTAATACATCAAAATATTATCCTGCTCTACTAGAGTTTCTATTTTTTTTCTTATTCTTTGTTAAATGGAGACCAACCCGTCCTTATCCTTTCTTATAAAGCCTTCTGCATTAGATAGGGTTCCTTGGGGTGTAAGTTAATAGAAATCAACTCATTCTTGCCCACCCTCTCCCTGAAAATGAAATGCAGGTGCTGGGAGAAGGAGTGGGAAGAACAGGAGACTGAGACAGATATGTCATCGTGCCTTATGAGGTCACCCAGACCTGAATTTTCAGGCCTTCTCTGGTTTCTGCCCTTCCCTGCATGTTGGCTTTGTTCACTAGATGGCTTTTTCTGGCTTCTCTGTAGATAGGGCCTAAATTTGAAATCCTCCTGCTACCTGCTGAGACTGAAATCTCTTGCTCAGATATCTGACTTCTAATGGAAGGGATTCTGATCGGTCAGCGTGGTCCATGACGAGGCAACTGTGGCTGAGGACGTGCCCATGGGGAGGGACAGAATCACGTTGCACAAAAAGGCCACCAAGTGCCTCCACCAGTGGAGGGAAGGAAAATTCTTGAAAAACTAGAGGTTAGGAAGAAAACCCCCAAATGTCTAATTTACTCTTCCCTGGATGGAAGTGATTTTGCCTTTATTAAACCATCTTGGCATCATACTGATCATACTGCTTATTTTATAGCAATCCATGATGATGCCTCTTTTAGTGGACCACCAGCATCAGGTGGGCAGGAACTTAGTTTCCCTCTACATGAAGGTAGACACAGTGTGCTGCACATAGTAAGCATTCAGAAGTATCCGCCGAAGGATCAGATGAATCAATGAATGGGAACAAAGGAGGTAGCTGAGTCAGTGAGCCCAAACAAACAATGGATACTATAGAGGGAGAAACCCAGGGCATTTGTATGGTAGGCGTAATTTTGAAAAAATATTCAGATACCTTCTATTATGTGCTACGATTTTCTTCAGGCAGGGAAAGGGTTAAGGAGTTTTGCACTGTGTTCGTGGACTTCTGACATGATATAAAACACTACAATTTTGGCTTTTCCATTTTAGCTGACATGGTTTAAGTTGATGAATATTTTGATTTGTGCCAGTCTTGGGCAGTTTTAAATGCTATCCCTCTAGGAGTCAAGAAGTCCAGTCATAATCATAACAATATGCTTGTCAGTCAAAAGCACCGGAAGATTGTTTAGGTGCAAAGAAAGCATTTTCCCCTGAAAGGAAACAGGGCAATTGAAATCACCTACTTTTCAAGGCATTGAAGTCAAAACTGTTACCAGCTTCATGGTGTGAAAATCCAGGTCTCAGCACCCCCTTGGTCAGACTCCGCAATGTCCGGGGGCTATCCAGCCGAAAAAACGAGTTACGGTCTAAAGTTCAGAAGAAATTAGACTGAAGGGAAAAGCACAGGCCATCAGTGTCGATTTTCCCGTCATTATGTGTGGGTCGCCATTTCAGCAAGGGACGCGTAATGAATTCCCTTCCATCTCTGCAGTCAAAGCACCTTGGGTAGATTTTGCCAAGCCAACTAAATCAGAGAATTCATGCAATTACACAAGATCTGGGCAGAGGCAAGTGACTTTATTTTACTTTTTTTTTTTTTTTCTAAACAGACTGAACAAATAATATTTGATAGAATTGACCTAAAGGTTATATACCATAGGAACTGCTTGCATTACAGCAGGCAAAATTAAAAAATTCACATAGCTCTGGGTTCATGAGCAAAAGGGAAAAAGCCAGAAACTAGTGTGGGAGAGAGGAAAGAAAAAAGGAACAGCCCGGAGAAATGAATTTCAAAATTGGAGGCAGCCCAGAATTATTCCGGTCTTGGGATATGTCGGTGTCAGGACCTTCTTTTTTCAATGTTAGTGTGATCTTAACAATTCCAGCTGCTCAACAAATTTGCTCAGCAACTTCACCCCACCAGAGAAAATTAAAAAACAAATCTGGTATGCCCCCTTCTAATTTTATGGCATCGATAGCAGCTTTTACATGGAAGTGAACTGGTTAAATAAAAAGTTACTATAATAGAAAGAACACCTTTCACCCCCGAAGAATTCCATATACCCCATGCTGATATCAAAAGAGTCTCCTCATGGGAAAAAGCAATGTGGAAAGCAAACGGAGCAAAAATCTGGTGTTCAGAGTCCACTGGGAGCTTCAGACAAATATGAAACAATGACTTCATGTAGTAGATAAATTTCTCACATTCTTCAACCAGTTTTATTGGCTAAATACTCACGTATCCAGTTGTATGAACACCAAGCCCGCCCAAAGAAGAATCTGAGTGGGTATTAAAAAACACATCAGGGTGGAACTCTAAATCATGTGCTCATCGTTCTGTCCCACAATTTACCAGTGTTTCTGTTAGCCGAGTTATCCAAAACCGTGGTTATCACTATCTTCTATTTCACTGATAAGGAAAAGATAATTTCGAAGAGGCAAAGGATCTCTTAGCAATAGCAGAGCAGGAGAACATTTGCTGTCATCACATCTAAGTCCAGCCTTGCGCATCGTCTTCTCTCCCAGGCCGCACTACCAACCCTGGTTTCTAAGGCACATCGCAGTGTGTCCCAGACCTCTCTCTTTGGCTCTGGGTCCGAATTCCCTCCTGAGAATCTTCCTTTTCCTTTAAGTCGTTCCTACTCATTGTCCCTCAGCGGGCCATGCACGCATGCGCCTCTGCAGCCTCACGTGTTCTGCTTCCCCTCCCTTCTGTGGTCTAAACTCCGTCTTCCTATCCTTCAGACTGGATGCCTCCATGGAACTCTCATGGGTTGTTCCAGCCTTTGCCAGGTCTGTCATCTGGATTCCTCTCAGCCGGCACTGTGCCTAGTCGGCCTCACCCTGTAATATCACTTATGATTTCATTAGTCCCTGAGGCCGTGCAGGATAGCAGAAAGTAGAAAGGCTTTGGAATCAGATAGACTTGCTTGGAGATCCAGGCTCTTTCCCTAATGAACTGTGGTCATTTAACCTCGTGTGTAAATTGGGAATCATAATACCTAGCTTACAGAGTTCTTGGGAGCGTCAAATAAAGTTGTATACAAGGTACCTAGTCCCTTACTCCACAGAGTAAGTCAGAGCTTTGCCTCATTAGTTTCCTGCATTGTCTCTGGCACCCAGAAGCGTTCCTGACACAGAGGAGGTGCTCAGTGAATGCTTATGAGATGAATTAATGAATATTCGGTACAGAGCAAACATTGATTCTCTTCTCTTTTTCTGTCTCCCCTAGCCTGTAATTTCTGCAGGACAATGTTTATTGCATGCATTTTTTGGCGTACTTGCTGGGAGGAGCTTTGATGAGTGTTTTCTCATGAGTCCGTGGTCTCCCTATTTACTAGATAACTCTCAGTGGCAAGTAACGATCCATTCATCATGGAAGGCAACCCACTTGTCTGTGAACTTCAGCGCTACTTTCCACTGATGGAAGCAGTAGCAGAGTAAAAATAATAATAATCTTAAAAAAATACAAGGGAATTAGGAAATGGCATTTGACAAATAGGTATCATGTATTACCTTTTCCATACGCCCAGCATGCTGAAAAATACACCATACAACTCAAAAATAAAGCACAAACTATCAATAATAAAGGTTTTGAAGACAGAAAGAAGGAAGAGAAGGAGAGAGGAGAAATGGAGGAAGGGTGGGAGGCAGGGAAAGAGGGATGAAAGAAGATGGAGAGAGGAAAAAAAAAAAGACAGAAGGGAGGGAAAGCTGTGAACATACTGCTGTTGCCTTGAGGCTGCGTCTTGTTTGTTCCTAGCCTCTTGCAGTCACTCTAGCTCAGGCTGGGAACAGCCTCAGAGGAGCTCTGAAATCCCAAAAGGATAGTGGTATTTCAAGTCCAGAAATTTCATATCAGAGACCACGCCACGCCACCACACGTCAGCTTTTTCTCTACGTGTCTATCAGAACAGGAAACTGATCTCAGATCCTAGGAGATCCCTTCTTGACTTTAACCCAGGGACTTCTCCATAATTTTTTAAAATCAACGCGGACTGTGATATCATACACTGGAGAGACCGTTTGGAGCAGTTTGGAAAGGTTTTACCTTGGCATAATGGAAACCACGTGCGCCATTATGGATTTCTAATGCTCCAATGAGGTGGGTACAAGTCGCTTTGAAGAAAAGGAAGCCATTTCCAACCACATTTCTCCTGATTTATGCCCAAGCCCCAGAAGGTCCAGACAGGTTGGAAAAGATTTGGTAATTGGAGAAGTGACAGGGAGGTGAGAAAGTATACTTTGTAAAAGACTGCAAACTTGACTCTCACTTTAAATTCTTGCCTTGGGCAACGCGTGCATTTTAGAGCTTAAATCATGTTAGTAGTTTAAGTCAGATTGAGGGTGAAAGACTACACAGCTCCATGAATTAGGACTGGATTGTTTTGGTAAAAACATTTTCCAAGCTGGCCAAACATAAATCAGTCCTAACAAGGCACCTGTGATTACAAGCAGGTCAAACGCCCCTTACCGTATATCCACCCATTCTGATTTCTCTTCTACTCGTGTGTTTTGTTTTTTTTTTTTCCAACCAGAAAAGCAGAAAGCAATGAGGATTTTTAGAAACACGTCGTAGGCAGCCCCAAAGGAAGGCCAGAGCGCGGGACGCAGATCCCTGCGTGGGTCTTAGCTAGGAGGCCAGAGCAGGCAGGGTCTGCAGTGGACACAGGAGAGCGTCTCGTCAGACAGCAGGGAACCGAAGTCCTGGATTTCAGTGTGATGTCTAAGGCTGGCATCAGCTGTCGCCTGGCAGCTGGCCCTCCACACTTCTGCCCGGGGCCCCCATGGTGACACGCACGCACCTTGTCTTTCTCCTGCTCTTGCTCTTTCGCCTGTAGGTCCCCTGGTTCGGGAGACCCTCGCTGCCCATGTTCAGGCGACTCCTGTTCATCCGCGGGGAAGCTCCATCATTGTTTTCCGTGTAAACCTTGGGCGTTGACCTTGGGCGTTTCTTCACGATTGTGTTATTCTTTATTGCTCTCGCGAAAAAATGGTCTCACCTTCAAATCACTGCTCTATTTCCATTAGCAAATGCCTTCCTTTAAGTCCCGTCAGAAACAGAACAATGACACTGAAAAAGACACCAGGGTTAGTTGGCCCTTTTGCAAGCCTGTAACTAGTCGAGTAGGCTTGAAACGTTTTGTTCACCACATCCAGAAGTCTTGGGGAAAAGCCGTATGCATGACTGTTCCCAGTCTTTTCTGTTATTAGAATTTGATTAAATTGTCAGGTCTTATGTTCTCTGCCATTTGTAAACAATTTTTTTTAAGTAGAACCTTCTTTCTTTTATTGTTTGTCTCCTCGGCATACAAACACTTATGCTCTTCAACCGGGCAGGCCCCTCCGCTGTTCTAGAACTTAGAAATTATGACCCAGATTATTTAAGATTTAAGGGAAGAAGTCGTTGGTTCTGCCTCCACTCTTACTTAACTATTGCATTGTCTGCTCTTTCCTGTATTCACTTTTTTTCCTCAAGTTTAATAATTACTAAAATTTTCTCAACCAAAGTATCTGGCAACTTTCATTATGAGTAGAGGGCTTAGAATAAGGAACCCGACCCATAGAATGTATCTTTTCAAGTTCTCTACCTCATTTCACCCAGAGCTTTCTGAGAAGAATTTAGCCTTGAGTATATCACTTGAAAGCCCTAGTAAGGAAGCTTGGCGTCATGGTGTTTCACAGTCATTCCTGAGGGAAAAGGAGTATCTCATGGGTTGGTTAATGGGCTTAGGATATAAGAAAACAAAGAAGAAAGTCGAGCTGATCGTGGTCCATCCCATTAGGCGATGGACCTCACACCTGCCACACCGCCCTACAGACACCGAGCAGGGAGCCACCGCCCTGTGGCTGTCTCTCTTCCAGTGCTGTTAGCATTCTGACCTGACGACTGCATTCTAAACTCGCCCTGCGGAACCTTCAACCCTTCCCTCAATCCTCCCCTTTCCCAAATTCCCAAGTAGGTCTAAGTCTTCTAGGAGCGATCTCACAGTTCTCTTGAACAAGCTCTCTCAAACCACTGTGTGCCACCCAACACACTCAGCTCCTCCGTCTATTCCCTTGAGGGGTCTTCCTGTGACAACTCCATCACAACCGCTGAGGTTGGACTCCAACCCAGCGGGCCCTCGTGGTCACCCCGTGCCACTGCTCGCCTGTAGAATCGCTGCTCTGAGGAAGTAGAGACCTCTCCCCACCTTGCCCTCGTAGACACGTATTTTTGCCGCCCTCAGCTGCTAGGACCTACACGGAGGGCTGCCTGGCGTTCCCGGCTGCGCAGAGGGATCCGCACTTGTACTTGTGCACCTTTTTTTTGGATTCAGATGGCAGTCCATGACAGCTATTGCGAAGAAGTTTCCTGGTAGACCTCAAGCTGCCTCCTGTCTTAGCTCGGGCTCCTTAGGAAACAGATCTGAGGCAAGGGCTGACCACTGATGCTTTCCTCAGGGGTTCAGACAGAGAGAGGAAGGAGGAAGTGAGGGAGGGAAGGACGAGGAAGCCATACTGCACTGGCTAACACTTGATAATGACAGGAGAGAGACAAAGGTGGTCACACGGCGGGCATATTCAAGTAGGAACCTGCGCAGGTAGGCTGCATTAAGAAATGCTTCAGCGCAGTCCATGGATGGGACGAAGAATTTATCTGGCCAACTCTCACCTATTTCTCTTTCCCATTGGTTGAACTTCTCCTCGGGAGTGGGGTTTCCCACCCTTCTGTATCACATCATCCTGGTGGCTGCTGCTTTGTTGGCTACCACAGCATGTGTAGTACGTGTTGCGCTGTTTTACGTGTTGTGCTGTTTTATCCAAGTTTCAGAGTGGTGGGAAGAGACAGAAACTCTGGACATATGAGAGGCGGCAGAGGGGGAGGACTTGGCTCACGCAGCAGGTGAGCCACCAGGCCTGGCAGTGTTGGTAGGCTGTGATAAAACCAGGGTGAGGGTCCCGAAAGCGAGAGATCCTACGGTAATCTTGAGAGATGCTTAGAATGTCAGATAATCTCTGAAACTCTCTTCTCGTACCTCTTTCCTACTCACCGCACGTCTTGTGAGCATGCAACCTCCCCCGCCTTGAAATCTGTAATTCAACACAAGACTTGGTTTATTTTGAGGTTTGTGCTGCATAAACATGGTTCATTAAATTTTGACAAAGTGTCAGGTATGAGTCAGTTATGAAGCCATTGACTCTCTTTTTAGCAAAACTGAAGGGCTAAAATGAATAGTTTTAATTGAATAATATTTCTCAGGGACTTGTTACATACTTTTTTTAAAGACATCTTATATAATCATCAAGATGGTGCAATGAAAACTGTTAATAGAAATAACCTAGAAAAACTACTTTCCATACCTAAGACACCTCAGACTCCTTTAAAGAAAGGCAAAATGAATGCTAACATGTAAATAAACTAAAATAAAAACCAGTACACCCTGAGGGATGGGATTATTTAGCTCACAACGTGGAATGAAAAGTAGTTTTGTTTGTTTGGGTCTTTTTAGTTTGTTTTATTGTTGTGGTTTTAAGTTCTCCATGGTTAGGGCTCAAGTAATTTTCTTTTTTTCTATTGTAAGTTGCTGGAGGGCTGGTAAAGATTCGGTTTCATTCTGATGTTTGGAGAAAATGATCTTCCTGTTCCATATTCACAGATAAAAATATCTCTCAGCCGAAGAGGTTGTCAGTGCCAAAACCAGGTTCCTTTTCAGGAATTTCCTTCCTGAACCTGGCGCTTCGACTTCCGAAATAACAAGCGTTTTTCAGCTTTTCCAAAGTCAAAATATTTACCAACAGGGTTTGGTTTTATGACATAGCATCGCCTTCTTTGGCCTGCTGAGATAGTTGCGTCAAGTGGCTGACACTGAGCAGAGGAGAAGCCAGAAGGAGCCTCTGTGGGCAGGGAGCGGGGGAAGGAGGGAGTGAGCAAGCGTGAGGAGCCAGCCCGGGCTACTCGACACGCACACCAAGTTTCAGGCCCCGCATCGAAATGGAGAGGAAAGGTGTATCAGTCAAAACACCTGCGCTTTGATCTTTCTTCGATTTAATTTCTCTTGGCAAAAACCCTTTCTCCTCCATGCCCATTACAGAAACTAACTTGTTCCCAATCAATACAGGTAAGACGACAACGACAATATTAATGCCTTCCAATGGGAAAACAGTATTGGAAACTGTGCATACCATCCATTTCTGGCTTGGTTTCATGTTTAAAAAGGAATTTGGCAAAGTAACTAAATGCTTCTGTCTACCTCCCTTTTATCTCATCCAAACCCTGTGCCTCTTAATAAACTGATGTCAGAGGAATTTGGCAGGAAACTGAGGGAGAGATCTTCAATTTCATGTATATATAGGGCAGAAATAGTATGTCTGGAGGACGCCTCCCGCATCCGTTTCTAATGTACTAACAGTTAATGCTGAGTATGCCCGAGCCAGGGGTGGTGCTGAGATGGGATGAGGTGGTTGTGGAGTGGGCGAGATTACATCATTTCAGGATGGTTTTTTTTCTGAAAAGAGTGACATCCTTCGGGGGCAGAAAGTACAACCCAGATCCAAGATGTCGGCATGCCTTCTGGAGCGAGGCAGTTCACGACGGGAGAGCGCTTCCATCTGTGGGCTGACCTCAAGGAGAGTCTAACATTTCTTACATCTCCCTTCTCTTTTGAAACTACCCTTCCACAAGAAAGACGATCCTTAATAAGAGAGCAGGTGAACTTACATTTTAAGAAAGCCCATGACCTGTCAGGCGTTTTGCCAGATGCTTTACAAATAGTATTTCTCTAGTCTTCATGATACCTTCACCTGGTTCTTTTAGGGTCGCCAGTGTAGGAATGAGGAAAGTTTGGGTTAAGAAAGTTTGGGTTTAGACAAGGTTAAGGACCTTGTCTAAACTCACACACCTGTTAATGGAGAAACTGCAGTGAAACCGTTTGCTTCTGCAGTGGGCACGATGGTGCGCTGCCCAGGGGATGGCTTCAGGGCCGAGGTGCCTCTTCCCCCAGCTGTGGGAAGTGTGGGCTCCCTGGTAATGGTCTCTCTGGGAGTTGACTGAGGCTAAAGAGAGTCACCTTGCTGGAAGTCCTGCCCTCTCCCTGAGGGGCAGCCTGCAACCAAAGACGAATGGTTGTGGGGGATACAACAGACTGGCCCCCCAGCCTCAACTGAGAAGGATCAGGGGCCAGAATTCCCCCATGCGATCGGCTGAGCCCTTCGTCACAGCCGCATCGCAGCCCAGTCCCTCCCTGCCAGTCCTGGCTGCCTTGAGCCCTGTGTGGTTGTCCTTAAATGTCCTGCTCAATCTCAGAGTCTGTTTCCTGGGAAACCTGACTTATCATAGCCTTCTGCAATGCACATTAAAATGAAAAACAAAAACAAAAGCGATCTAAATGCCAGGGCACAGGAAAAACAAAAAGGCAAACAAACACCTGCTTCATCACTTCCATATGATGACTCTAGTATTTATACTGCACAGGAATATCCAGAACTGACACTCTTGTTCCAGCTAGAATTTCATAAAGCACAGCATTTTACTCTTTTTAGAACCAAAATAAATATTAAGAAGTCTTTCTCTCGTATCCTGCCCCCATCCACCTTCATATTACAATTTTAAAAATAAATGAGGCTTTGAAAAAGTAAGTGACTTGGCCATGGTCACCCAGCTGTTTGGTCAATTAGAACCCAGTGCTGAATCCCAGACTTCATTCTATAAAACACAGCCAAGGTCATATTAAACTTTTTAAAGTTGATTAGATTAAGATGCTTTTAGACACATATTATAGGCAAGAGTACTTAACTCAGAAATGATAGGTTTTCTCTTGCCAATTTTAGGGTTACTGTACACAACTATTGTCTTTAAAAATATAAAGTGACTATGAATATCATGAAAGCAGACATTACTTATCCTCTGCTTTAACTTAGTTTAACTAAGTAGTGTCGTTTATACATTCGCTGGGAACAGTTCTAATTCGCAAAGCTTTTAAACAACGCATTTTCCCCCTCTGCCATCCTCTGCTAATTGTAATTTAAATGTCACTATATTACATGATAAATTGTTTATTTTCCTTAAAAGAACAATTTCAAGTGTGCCTCCCAGAGCCCTGGGAGTTCTTTTTTCCCCTTCAATTAGCTTAGTTTACAAATGGGGATCTTGGAAGCAAAGGAGATTCAGCTACAGAAGAGAACACTTCCCCTGCCGGGATTGTGACCCACACACGCCCTCTACATGCGTGCGCGCGCGCGCGTGCACACACACACACACGCACGCACACACGCACGCCATCTCCTCCTTCCGGAGGTCAAGGCCCCTGGCCTGTGGTGCCATGGGGTGGATCGCAGTTGCTGGCTTGCGAGGAGGGAGAAAGGACTTTCCAAGCTGTAACATGCTGGACGTGTTGAGAGTGCGTGGTTATGTAACACCATATTTTTTAATACAACTGACAGTCTGTCTTGAGATTTAAGTGTTTTTTGACAGTTTTTATGCACCTGTTAATTCAAAGCTCTTAACATATGCCAGTTAAAAAAAGCCAGGCACTAAAACATCTTGCTTTAGACCCTAAATATGGCTCAGCTGCAGTCCCAGGCGGGCGGGCGGGCAGGAGCAGGCAGCCGACTGACAAACAATTCCTTCCTTCAAGATGGAAGTCGGCCGGGGCCTCCTCTCTGTGACCTGGACAGAGGTCTCGGTGTCGGTAGGGCACGCCACTTGATTTCTCAGGGAACAGTTATCAGAGCTGACTCATGTTACTCTGGGTAATGGGTTCAGATGGACGGCGCGGATCCAGACAGACCAAGTCATGGATGCCCAGGGTGGTCTGTGCGCATCCTTAGACCTGGAGTCTGTTTAGTGTCGCTTTCCACCTGTCATGTGCCCCGCCCCCATACCCACTCCTCCTGCCCAACAAAACTGAGGACATTTGCCTGATTTTTTCCAATGCTGTCACCATGGTTTTCAAGGGATAAGGCCATCTAGTCCCCTATAACACAAAGAGCGATTTTTCTGGTGCCAATGAAGGAATAATCCTCATCGACCTTAGACAAGGATGATTAAGGGATAGTCAGTTTAGCACTAGCCACATGCCAAGGAATGAACCATCTCTCTGAGCACACAAAGTACCTTGTGCGCAAAGCACTAAAACAACGTAGGGTGGGAGAGAAATAAGCCTTTGCTTTCATTGTTCTCTGAGGCCGTGTGGGCAAGGTGTGGATTGAAGGCATTTTAAACATCTGCTGCTTTCCACTCTTGAGGGCACAGAACAGTGCTTCCAATAGAACCGTAATGCAAGCTGCAAATGTATGTCTATGCATGTGTAATTTAAAATTTTCCAGCAGCCACATTAAAAAAAAAAGATTAAAATAATTTTAATAATGTATTTAACTCATATCCAAAACATCATCGTTTTAATGTATAATCAACTAACAAGGAATTATATATATGTTTTTTTGTATGAAGACTGAAATCGGGTGTATACTTTGCACTAAGAGCATATCTCAATTTGAAGTAGCCACATTTCACATTAATAGCCACATGTAGCCAAGGGCAGTTCTAAAATATTGGCCATGAAGATGTTCCAGCAAATGGAAAATGACGCTTCATGTCCCTGGGGAATAGTAATGGGAACTCGAGAACGGCCAGGGTACCTGTAAAGAATACAGCAGCTTCTTTTTCACCGGCTGTTACACATGTTTCTTTTCATTGTTTAAATGTCCCTCTCAGCTTCACAGCAACGATCATTAGACTCACAGGAAAGAAATGTGGAAAAGGAAACTCTCAAAAAGTGGGATGAGTACCTAGATGGAAAAGCGGATTCTGTCATCAGAGTGTTGAGCAGAACCTAAGTGATCATTGGCGGTGACGCTGTGGTGAAGTTCTGTGCTCTGTGGTCTGACAAGTGTGTGGCAGCATACACAGCAGCTAAGAGGCTGAGATCTTCAGCCAGAGAGAACTGGGTTTGAATCTCATTTCCACCATTTATGTGGTAGAAAACATTTTCATTATGTTGAGCTTCAATTCCTTTGTTTGTAAAATAGGAATAACTACTTCATAAAATTTTGATATGGAATAAATGAAATAATCTATCTATAGCCCTCGCCACAGTGTTCATAAAGATATTAGGCTTATGATTATTATAGCATAAGAAAAACTGTCTGTGAATATTTGGCACTAAAGCAGATTACAGAGCATATTTGGTACTTCAGACATTGTTCATCACGCCTCCTTTAACTTCAGCTACACTAATCTATCCGTGTAGAAAGATCATCAGTTATTAAAGAGAGGTGACAACAGGACTTTAGAATGACTTGCAACGAGATGGTTCACTTCAAAAACTGTTGTTTAGTTTTATTTATAGGGAAAAAGAACTAACTCTCATTGACCGTTGAGGAATTTTTTTCTGGGTGTTGTTGTTGTTGTTTGTTACTTTCTTTAACATACCAGGAACTTTCTTCATCTTATCTTAATAATCCCTTGAGGCAGTGTTCATTTTAGGGGTGAAGATACAGATGATCAGGAGGTCAAGAGTCACGCAGTTAACATGTAGCATAATTATTCTGTGACTCCAGACCCGTCTAACTTTAAGCTCATGCTATTTCTCCTCCCCCATAATGGCCAGATTTGACTTTCACTTATCCGGAACTTTCAATAAATAGCAGAGACGGATCAAAATAGTCTTTTCATCAATACTAGAATACCAACATTCTGGCTCCGTGTATGACTGTAGTTAAATCACACATCCCCCAGCAGCCACTGTCTACCCCAGAAAGGGGACCTGTGGGTCGTCACTGTCATTCACATCAGACTTCTTACCGCACTGCTGAAAGGGTCATGACCCTTTAATAAGCTCGTTTCTGATGTAAAAAATACTGGAAATGGGGACACATAAGCTAGACCATGCATTTCAGGAGACTCTCGGAGGCACAGGAACTTGGATGTCACACAGATGTCTTCAGCTTAACAGCGGTGGCCCCACCGAGAGGTGGGAGCCACCTATGCACTTCTCCAGAGTGACCTTCCAGGTGTGTCTGTTCTTCCACGACTTAGAGCTGGAGGCGGGGGGTGGGGAAGGGACAGAGAAGCACAGAAAATAGATGCTCGAATGCTCTTCTTCTGGACAGCCATGTATGGCCGGTCACTGCCGGTGCCTTTAGAACATGTCTCACGGAAGAAAACAAAAGTCCCTGGCAGCTGTTCTGAGGGGCTTTGCTTCCTCAAGTCTAATCTGGCAGAGAGAGGTCCAAACAAGAATGTCCACACTGTCACCCTGGCTTTCAGAGCAGAGAGGAATTACCCGGTTCGAACCGCGTTTATGTTTCTTATCTAAAAGGTATTCAGTTTAGTTTAAACAAACTTCCGTGTTTCCCTTAGGCTTTCTCATTCTCCGAAGAAACTGTTTTTACAAATTATATATCATAACCCCTCGTGGTTAAAGGTGAGAGGGAAATTCACATCACAATGGTAAATTTTCTCTGTGGATGTCGCCACCTCACACAGTTCCATGGATTAATTGCGTGTGGTGAGCTTCCGTTTATAAGCAGGAAAGTGCTGCTGAGGCCATGAGGACAGCATTAAAAATTCCTAATCATAGACAAGCATTTCAGACGTTCATCACCACACAAGCCATCAGTGGATTAGATCGAATAAACCAAGTACTTGCAGACCTCAGCCCTGAGGCTGCTTAGACTATTCAGAGGGATGCAGAATGAAAACTGGCTGGAGGTGCAGCCTGCTTTTGAAACAAGCCAGTGGGCCTGTTTCCTTATGAGAGGGTGTTAGAAGACTAGCTGAGAAACAGTAGACCCACACATTCGGGTTTTAGCACTCGATTTGGTTAGAGACAGTAGGAAGTGATCTAGTGATTTAGCACGAGAAAATGCATTTTTTAATTGCATTGAGTTAGAGGAGGTAGAGTTTTTAAAGGGGGGAGGAGTCTCCACTATTCTAAAAGAAGGAAAATAACTCATCTTTTTCAGTAAAAAGAAATTGCAAAATATTCTCCCAGAAATAAAAGCGAAAGCTACACACACACACACACACACACACACACACACACACACACTTCTGAGATAGATGCCAAATACTGCTCTGAAACCATGTGAATTTTTCTCTCGTGCATTTGTCAGCCTGACTCGAAACCATTTTATTCTTTCCTCATTTCTCGTCTTTGTTCAGTCTGCTTTTAGTTATTTGCTTCTTGGCATAGCTTCCATTGGAGCAGAGAGTGCCTGTTCTTTCCTCTCCTCCCCCCGCCACCCCCGGCCCTTCTTTTTCTCTTCCTTCCTTTTAAAACTTCTTTCTTAGTGTCTTTCTTCTGGGCCCTGCAGTGATACCAGAGCCCCCAGCAGCGGTGTGACCGGAGCCCACCCTGCTCACCTCCATCGGGCCGCCATGCCACATGTAAAGAGTGGCACGCAGGCGTGCTCGCGAATGCAAAGGGTTTCTGCCCGGGCCCCACTCCATGAGGGAGACCACAGAGCCCCCAAACCTCCCCTTCTGGCCAGACTTGCTCCATGCCGCCATTTTTTTGTGGGGGACTTCCTTCAGAAGGCTCCTCTGAGTCACACTTAAGAACTAGTGTTTTGAGCCCCAAATTGTGGAGGTTACTATATTCATTTATTTACAGAAGTCCGTGGCCTTTTATTGGGCTCCTTTTTAAACTGGCTTTGTCACAATATGTTTCAAATTGTGGAAAAATGAAAAAGAGAATCACCCTATCCATATAGCTACATATAGATCTGAAAAGAAGATGGTTGTTTTTATCTAAATTTAAGCAAACAGATTTTGTTTGGATGTGGAATAAGTTTTAAGGAGCATTATGAATACGCAGTATGTAGAGTGAAACATACCGTCAGTCCACATCCCTTTCCTCATTCTTTTTGTTTGAGGAGCTGGAGTGGATTTAGCTGGTATTATTTCCACCAATGTGTAATCAGACTTTGGAAAAAATACTTAACATCAGAACACACTCATAAGTGTGCTTCAAATCAGGAATGTACCAAAAAAAAAAAAAAAAAAAAGCAAAGTCGGTCTCTAACAAATTGAGAGTTACTTAAACTTGAATTAGTCCTGCAATCTAATGAGACAGTAGAAATTGAACTATTTGTTGCTGTCTAGATTCCGTCCAAGTTCATGGGCATTTTACTTCTTTGAAAGACTTTCCTGTGAAGCATGAAGCCCATTCTGTCTTCAGGTCGAACTTGAAATAAGAAGTTTTTTTCCTCTCTGTCAGGATTTTTTTTTCCCTCAAAGAAACATAGAAACACAGAGAGCCACTTGTTGATGATTTGCATAGGATTTGTGAACAAAATTGAAATCTCCATTGTATAGACAAATTTTAAAAACAGTCATGCCGGTTTCAGGAAACAAAAATAAAGGAATTAACACGCAAGTGCAAAGACCGATGCGGGAGAAAATCGTCTGTGGTCTAAGATGAGAGTTGTGAATTGGAATGACTTGGCTTGGCTACCTGCAAGGAAAATGTTCAGACCTTCCACTCCTGAACTATGCAGCCTGGAGAATGTCATTTCAGTCACTTCTGCAGTTGCTCTGCTGAGTACTTTTGAAATATTCTATATCGGAGACCCTCGGCAGAGAGGGAACAGAGACTGTGGCCACATCTGCATATTGCCAAACACTGGAGTCAAACTGAAACCATTAGGCCAGGGCCTCGATGATTGTCAGACACTCAGATCATAAAGGGAAACAATTCAGATTTTTTCAGCCTTCATTCTGATATTTGTCATCGTGTAGCTATAGCCAGTGGCTAGATAAATGTATGTATTCCCTACCAAAAAAAAAAATGTTTAAAAGTTATATATTCGATAGGCAACTCAAGAGAAGTAAATTATAGAGAAGATACACAAAATAAGCAGCTCAGTCATGGTGCCACGATCACCTATGTGTCCTTATTATACACAAACACACACACACACACACACACACACATGCAAACACATAGTCAAGCAGCAACTTTTTAAAAAATCTGGTTAAGCCAGATTTCCTATCTTAGTTTTTTCATGTGATGTTATCTCAATTTTAACTTGTCCATAAGCCAGACAATTCCTACGAGAATAAAACTTTGCAGAAGTACATGACTTCTCTTTGTAAATCTGCAAACCATTTTTCCTTCTATTATTTGAAATATTATCACTGTGGTTTCATTTACGTGCAGAGTATATTTTCAAGGCACTGGCTCAAGTTCTGAATGCTCTGAGCCTCTCTGTTTTTCTAGTGATCATATGGTTGCCAAAATACAAGATAATTTATGTGCAAAAAAAATTCCAACCTTAGTTTCAAAAATATACTCAACATTTTTTCAACATAAATGAAAAATTTATCCAAAGAACATATGATTAATAATCTTAAATTAATGGATCCCAAATCAAAATGATGAGAATAAATATTTTGTGTTTTGGTAGCATAATGTATTTGCCAACAGACTTAACTTAATGTATATTAATTAGGAGATGGAGAAATGAGAGAACGTGTTTAAAGTAAAGATCACTTTACAGGTAACTTATTTAAAATGGATTTTTAATGATTTCTAAAATATTTTCTAAAATAAATGGAAAGGAAAATGTTTAAACTATTTGATAAAAGCTTCTTTCAAGAGGCGCATAGTATGCTACTGACCTTTTTCCCGAGCCTGGCATTCTCCAGAAATTCTCCTGGCTGTAAGGCATATTCATAAACCCCAATCCAGTAGAGACATACTTGTCACACCTAATTTTGCTATCTTCTTAGTTGTTTATTTTACAGCAATAATTCCCTCTCTTATTTCCTTAATTTTTAAATGCAACTGCCTCTAGGTGATGTGTACATGAAATGGCATTCATTTCCAAGATATTATATGTCATAACTGAGGTCATTTTAAGATTAGAAAGAATTGATGCTTTCAAGACAATGCACTTGAATTATCTGTGCAAACATACATGCGCTTAAATAAGGTTGGAATTGTATAAGACTGTAAAGTTGTAAATTATAGTGTTTGAGAAAGCACTTTAAATGGGCAGTGAGAAACCATATAATTAAATAAAAATTTAAAGGCTTTGAACATGTCAGACATAGATTTCATGTTTTCATTTTAATAGTAATTAAGTATTTTGTTTATATACATTCACTTTAAAACCCCACTTAAAAAGCATGGCATATATAGCGTTTTAGGCACATGTTTACCATAGAGCCAAAGAAAGATTTTAATGAGCCATGGCTGGAAATCCATCAAGGTCTGCATGTCAACACTGGTTCCATTATAGAAAATATTTTCTTTTCTCTATTTCATTTCTAAAAATATGAAATGTTTGGAGACTGTGGAGAATAAGAGGGAAGAGGAGCTTTGAGTGAGTGCACACAGATTCTTAAGGCAGGTCCTCTCTCTGTTTTTCTTCCTCCTGAAAACAAGAATAAGTAGATTTGTGCAGAGGTGAAACTATACAGAAATTGAGATGTAGGGTGCTACGGTCACCACGGTGATGACGTGGAGATGCTCTGAGCATCTCTGTTGCTTAGGGATGTTTAGAATGTCCTCAGCATGTTTGCCCGCTCACATACTTTTGATTACCATTACTTGTCTATTTTTCAAAACTTCAAAATGTAGAGCTCTGTAATTTTGAACAAAGAAATTTAAAGTAGTTGCAAACCAAAGATTATTACAGAAAACAAACACACATTAAAAAAAAAAAAACGAAGAGAGAAAGGAGATAGAAGATGAAAAGAGTATGGAAACAGAGGGACAAATAACTTTGGAGGAAAGCAGAGGACGAAGTTGACATTAGAATGGGAAGGATCTGATAAAAGAATCAAACATAACTTCAAAATATGGAAGCAGAGTAAACATTGCAAATACGCCCTTAACAAACCCCGGTTCTGCAGGCTTTGCTGCTGCCACACGAAAGTGTATTTTTCACGAAAATTGGTTACAGCAGTTACCGCGCCTTCGGATAGGAGCGCGTAGAAATAAAGCAGTACGTCGTCGGGAGGACTCTGCACGGAGCCGCATTCCCTGCCTCTCCCACCCCTGCCCCGTTCTCCTGTGCCCGACCATATGGAACCCATCTCATCCAAGGTCATAGCTGAGAAGCGGGGTTTGGGGAAACCAGGGCTGCTGCTGGCTGTTTTAACGGCATGCCACAGGAAAGTTTTATTTCCAATTGATTGGTTACAAATCAGATAAATATCGCTTCTAATGAAAGCAGCTTTGAACTGCTGGAAATGTTATCTGTAGGAGTCTGGGGTTTATCAAAAGTCAAATGCAGCTTTAATCACATCAACATGCTAATTACAGGCAAACAATAAAAGCTTTAAGAAATGATTGTGCAGGTTTTATTACTATTGACAGTCACCGAGGTATATTTATTTCGGAAGGTAATTGTCAGAAGACTTTCTCCAGAAAGACTTGTTTGTATAATTAAGTGTGAGTTATGCAAGCTTATCTGCTGACCAGCTCCTGCTAGTTATGTAGCCCCCTCAATGCCAGAGAACACAGAAGCAATTTAAAAAAGGAAGGCTCAGGAAGATAGTTTTTCGGTAGTTCATTTATGAGGGGTAAAAAAATAAAGACCTAATATGCTTTGAAAAAAACAAATATGAGAAGTGTGATCAGTTACTAAAAAAGTGAATAAAACAACAAGGGAAGTAGAAAAGTCTTCACTATCAGTGAAGTAAGAATAGAAAAAAAATTAGAATGGAGTGTGTTCATTTTTATTTAGACTAAAAGTTGAGGGGGGAAGAAATTTTCTCTTTGTATACAAAATATTATTCAATGGAATAGGGTACTCCAACCTAAAAATATATGTAATGAGAATGATACAAAATAGAAAATAATAAATGGCTATGTAGAAACAGTACCACTGGTTTTATTTTATTGTGAGTTGATTACATAACTCCCCTAAATGCCTAAAAGCAAGAGTCTAAAAGTTTGATAACACCATTTCAAATCTATAGAGCCTCGCATACTTTTCCAACTAAATAAACAACAAAGGCAAAGTTTACAGTTGCCCCCCTAAGCATATTTTTTTGCAGGCTAGGACACCTGAAACATACTTATACTTTTTAATTTCCATCTTATTTTTAATGGCAAAATGACCGCATTGTGACTGGACTAGAGAGGAAAAAATAAACTTTTCAAACTATAAACTATTTTTGTGCCATAAAGAATCATTCAACTCTACAAGGGAAAAACCCTAATTGAAAAAATATCATTATTATATTGAAAGGTGTTGGACTGGATTTAATTCTTTCCATTCCCAAATATTGGCCTCCTTTCAGTTTCCATATCATTCAAAGCAATTAAAAATGTGGCAAATCCTTGATCAATTTTTTACCCTTAAACAGGGTCAGTTCTGAAGTTGTTGTCACATTTTAATGGGTTCAGAGTCAGTTTATGCAAGAGACAATTGAATGTTTGCTTTTAAAAGCCCTATAAAAAGTAAGAGCTTTTAACCTTTTGAATGCATTAATAAAATGCTAATGACATCATGGCCAAGGCCACATTTGGAGGTCCCCCAAAACTCCAAATGACTGTTGTGAAAAGAAAACAAAATTTTAATCAAATGATCTGTTATTTTAATGGCCACTTACAAAACAGGAGATTTATTGAGACGCATAAAGTTTGTTTGTGTGAGTAAAGGCAAAGCTATTAAGAATTACCTTCTTCTGGGTCCCCCTCCCCGGTTTCTTGCAACATAATACTACCAAATATTTGTGAATTGTGACTCAAGTCTGCAGACCTATTTCTAGCAGAAAATAAAAGAGAGGCTGGAGAGAGAGGAAAAAAGAAAAAAAAAAAATGGTGCCAATTTGTCTGCCCGGGTTCTGATTATTGCATGCAGAAATTTTTTTTTTCTTTGGGGGGAGAAGGATTTGGTGGGAATGTTTCTCCCTTCAGGGTGAGATATCTGATATCCATCCTGAGACCAATCATAAGGCCAAACTTTCATGCAAAACTGCACAAGGGGGAAAAAAATGAGTCTTTGGGTAAAATTCTCATCTAAATTTGCAGCAGATCCCTAGTTTCCGCTGGGCAATTATGGCTCCTTTTACCATTTCTGATTGCAAAACACATTGATTTTTTAAAAAGTTATTTCTGATAACTTGAGAACTTTCCATCCCGGGGTGCCTCCCCCAACTCCTCCTCCCCTGTGACTCTCTGGTCCTCATTCAGCCTCTCCTGTTCCGAAGAGCTATCCGGTGACCCCTGGTGCTGATTAAAGTTTCCTGGGTGACCCCGATGCATTTTATTACACTGACTGGTCATAAAACCTGCTTAAACTGCTGGCTTATCCGGACTCCTGCGTCTTCCTTAGAAAGCCCCACAGTAAGCCCAAGCTCAGGCAGGGAAAACACAGACAAGGCAACGAGGCCGGGCAGAGGGCTTGAACGTGGCCTTTGTCCACACCGGGGAGCGCTGGGCAGAGGGGAGGGAACGGCTTAAAACGGAGACAGACGTTCCCGAGGGTTCTGGAGGAAATCAATTTAGTACTAGTGTAGATGGGACGTGGAGAAGTAGAAACAGAAGGAAAGCGGGGGAAAACATTAAACTCTTTGGTGTCGCGTTCTGTTCTTTTTCTAAAACGATGCCACAACATTGAAATCGCTTGCAAGGTGAAAGCGAGGCATACCCAACACAGGTTAACATAAGGTGTCTCTGAAAACAACGTTTCTCAAGCGAATGCCAGGAAAACATTTATTAGGCCTTTAGAAGCAACACGAGGTGGCTAGAAGCCTTTGCGAATTTATGTACTTACTACATCTGGGTAAAAAATATTATCTGTACACGGCTCGGGAGGAACCAACTTCCGGTTAGGCTTGGTGTAGCTGTTTGTTTTCCTGGCTGCCAGGTGCTGAAGGGAGACGAAATCTATAATACTCGCAGCCCTCCGTGGACCGCACTCCTGTGGCTGGGATGTGGCATGGCAGTGCTTGTAGGAGAGGCCAGAGAAGTCAGCGTTTGAAAGGAAAATGGTGCTATAGGAAGTCAAAAATTACCAAGTCCTGGGCTTTCCCTGGTTCTAAAACTGAATGTGTGTGCGTGTGCATCAAATCCAGCCTTAGCATTTGGAAATAATAACCCTTAGATTCTATTTCCACTCGCAAAGTCCGAAAATAAATCAGCAGGGTCAGTTCTGATCCTTGAGCCAGAGGAGGAGGATGTAGTCTGGAGATTGGCCAAGAGATGCCCATCTGTTCAGTTCTATAAGATGCTGCCCATTGCCTCGTGGGCAATAGGATGAAGATTTGATGCACGGATTAGCCCCTGGCAGCTGTCCCGCCGACCACAGTAGAGGGAAGAACACAGCTTTCTCAGCTTCCCCTGGCAGGGCCCCATTTCAGTGACACTGAAGCTGGCTCCAGTCCAGACTCTTTGCTGGGAGTCCTAGTCCTGGGTATTCCTAATCCCCAAATAACAGGCTCCCAAGGAACTAGGCAGTCTTCTCAGTACTGCCATGGTCTAAAGCTTCGGTCGTTCTCACACCAGCTAGACTCCTTAATAAGGTAAAGTCAAGGGCCCAAGCGAATCATTGATGACTATTTAATCAGCATCTGATGACAAAAAAGTGATTTGTTTCTCTTGGAATCATTTCCTTTGTTTCTGTGTTTTTTAAACTCTTGGAAAACTTGCTGCATTATTCTTCCTTTTATTCAAACAAAGAAATACAAAATAACCATGAATTCAACTCTACTGTAGACAAAAATGGTCCCTTTTGCCTGTTTTTCCTTTCCATGTAGCCACTAAGCAGAAGTCAATCATTCCTTCAAAGATGCTGTTAAGTGGAAGCTGGTGTATTTGTCAATAGCTAGAGTGAACTGGTGAGTTACACTTTATTTATTTCACTCCTGATCTAATTTAATTCACTCAGAGAGACTTCATAGGGAATTATCTTGGATAAAGTAGCTTATTCTCCACTTGATAAATCAATTTCTCACCCCTCTTTTTCTTGGTGGAATCTAAACTTCTTTTACATTTTATATATTTTGAAGAATACGTATAGTATATCTTCTTAAAGGAAGTGATACATTTTTCTTTAAATAGTGGAGAGTCTAATTATTTTTGTAAAGACTTGTTTCATACCTTTAAACAGAAATTCTAAGATAGGAAAGTGGGTGTCAGATGCACCAACACAACTAAAAAGGTTGGGGTTCAAATTGAAACAGGGAAACAGAAGGTGAATAGGTCAAATGCAGTTGTCAGCCTTCATGTATTTGATCCAAAAAAAAATGGTGGGTAGAGAAAATGATGGAGTGACAGAGTCTAGAAAGTTAAGATATGAAATAACTCAGTAAACACAGTTCTTGGAATCTAGCCTAGAAAAATAATATTTATGACGGAAAAGTTATAAGCAGGAAGATATTCACAATAGCAAAATTTTGAAAACATTGAAACTATCCAAAATTGGGAAAATGAATAATTAAATGTTGACATACACACTGTGAAATATTATTATAACTACTAAAAGTGATAATATAAAGTTAATAAATCATAACAATGTCTTTATGCTATTATTATTCTAAGTGAAATGTCCAGATGAATAAAGATTAAGAAAGAATGCATAGAAACTTTCAAAATTAATAGGAGTATTGTTTTAGGAATTTCTCCCCTTTGACTGTCCAAAGCTTCAGTAGCATTGCTATGGGGTGTTTATTATACAATACAAGATGCACAATGTAATTAACAATGATATATTTACATACACAGTGGCAAGCCATTATGTTGTTCAGAAATGTTTGAGATTTTTCTCTGTAGTATTTCTATAGTCACTCTATTTTAAAATAACATTAATTTGTCTTTTTTTTTATCTCTAATAATACTTCTTGCCTTAAAGTCTAATTTGACTCATATGAATATAACCACTCCCCCCTTATAATTACTATTAGCATGACATTTTTTCCAGCCATTAATTTCAACCTATTATTTGAGTCTAAGGCATATCTCTTTTAGATAACAAATACTATTTTTTATCCAATCTGACAGTTTCTGCCTTTTGATTGGATTTAGATCATTCACATTGAATGTAGTTATATATTTTTTTCTGATGAAAAATCTGCTATCATTCTTATGTTTGTTTCTCTGTTAATGTGTTTGGGGGGTGCTTATAAGAATTTTGTGTTTATGATTGTTTTTAAGAAATTTGATTAAAATGTTCCTTGGTGCCATTATCTTCATATTTTTGTTGGTGGTGTTTTGGAATCTTTGAGCTCTTAGAGCTATGGGTTTATAATTTTTATCAAATATAAAATTGTTTTGACCATTATTTCAGCATTATTTCTTCTAAATTTTTTTCTGTTTCTCCTCTCCTCTCCTTTGGGGACTGGAATTATGTGTCTAGTCATACCGTGGCTCATTGAAGCTCTGTTTTTTTTCCCCAGTACCTTTTATTTCTCTCTGATTCCTTTCGGCTAGTTTCTATTGCTGTGTCTTTGAGTTCACTTATCTTTTCTTCTGCAATATCTAATCTGCCATTAATCCTGTCCAGTGTATTTTTTTTTTATTTTGACATTGTAGTTTTCATTTTTAGAAGTTCATTTTAATTTCTTTGATAACTTCCATGTCTCTACTTAATACATTCAATTTTTCCGATAGCTTCTTGATCATATAATTGTTACAATTGTTTTAACATCCTTGCCTGCCATTCTGACATCTGTGTCACATACGGTTTGGTTTTGATTAATTGATTTTTTTCCATATTATCAATCACATTGGTTGCATGTTTGATCATTTTTGATTGGATGCCAGACATTGTGAATTCTTTGTTGGTGGCTAGGGAGTTTTTGTTTGCTTGTTTGTTGCTTGGTTTTGGTATTCCTGTAAATATTCTTGAGCTTTATTCTGGGACATTGTTAAAATATTTGGAAACAATTTGACCCTTTAGATCTTGCTTTTAAGCTTTGTTACACTAGAACATAGCAGTGTTGATTCGGTGGTGAATTTCTTCTTACCTTGAGACAAAATCCTTCTGAGTACTGTCATCGAAGCTCAATGCTTTCTGAGGTTTTCCACTCTGGCTAGTGGGCTTGTTCCTGCTAATCCTTTCAGGTATTTTTTCCCTCAGTCTTGGCTATTTCATTACATGAATGTGCTGATCAGTATTTAGCTGAATGTAGAATTTTCCCTCTGTATAGCTTTCTTCTCTCTGGTATTCTCCCTGAAAAATTTAGCTATGTCTTACTCGCCTGGATCCTAGCTCTGTTCCCTCAACTCAGGGAGACTGCCATGCTCTCAAATTCCCCCTTCTATGTCCTGAATGAAGACTTTCTCTTGGCTGTAAGCTGGATCAGTTATAGGGTTTAACTTGTTTGTCTCCCATCTCTCAAGGGTCATTTTCCTTCACTGCCTCATGCCTGATGTCAAAAACAATTTTTTCATATATTTTCTCTGGTTTCTTAGTTGTTTTTTGTGGGGTGGTAATCCATTTTGTTGGGATGTGGACATCTCCATGTCTTGAACAAAATTTTACTGAGGACTTAGCTCTAAGTTTGTTTGGCAATGTCGTTGCTTAAAATCTTGGTAGGTTGAACACTGAAAAAATGTAGCTTCTCATCCACTTGCTTGGTGCCATGTGCCCGTAACCACACCCTAAATCATTTCGAAGCATAGTATTCAGATCTGCTTTATATCTTTGCCTTCTTATCTATACACTTGTCTTTCTCAACTTAATAGCAGCCACCTGGAGGCTTTCAGGCTTGAAGGTGAGAAACCGGAATGTGATCACTTTTGCCAACAGGGAAGTTTCATGGGACAGTCACCCTTACATTTTGTTTTATTGTTGTTACTATCTCATACTCTTAGAGGTTGATATAATCAGTTTTTCCAACCCTGCATGACCTTTCTCCTCTTTCTGTAATCCTTCTAATTTCTGCTTGCAAATTGGCCATTAATGAGTTTATTACTTCCTTGTAATATTTTAACAAAAGCAATCAGCAATAGCCAAAGACCAAGTTACCACAAGTGAAGGTTCAACCTTTTTCTCTTTTCTCCTTTTTTTGGCCACCGAGTAACATTAATTTTTATGCTTCTTTCCTTTGATGTCTGTTTTCTCATTGGCTGCTTCACAAGGCATACATTTAAATTTTTTAATTTCAGCAATAACTTATTTCAAAATATTAATCTCTGGATTAGGATAATCAATGTAGCTGCCATAAGAGAAAAATGCCAAAATCACAAAGACCTAAGAAAATAAGTTTCATTTTCCTCATGCAAAGTTTAATGTGTATTGGCCAGTCTTCCTCAAAACTGTGGCTATGCCATCTGGAACGTGTGGCTTCCAAGTGTTCCAAGGCAGGGAATAAAGAAATGCTGAAAGCACATCATTCCTTAACAACCTCATTTCACTCACAGTTCATTGGCCAGAACTTGTCATGTGGCCCCAACCTAACTGCAAAGATAGTTGAGAAATGTTGAGAGACACAAGGAAAAAACTGGGAGAAACAAGGGAACACAAATGACGGACTTTGCCACACCATGCTAATAACTTAATATAGTGCTATTCATGTTTTCTCTACGGCCACATCTTTCTGTATATAAATGTATTCATAGGTACCCATATATGTATATCATCTTATCATTGTTTTATAAAAATGGAATAATATTCACTTTTCTCTTTTTTTCAAAAACATCTACTTGAAATTTCTCCAAATTAACTGCCAGACCTCTAATTTATTCTTTTAAATGACTTCATAATATTCCACAGTATAATTTGTACCATAATTTGCTATTTCTATATTAAGATATAGTTACTCTACATCTGTCGGTCTATCAACTGTGTGTGTGTATCCAATCATATAAAATCCACTTTTCAAAATTGATGGCTCTTTCCCATTGTGGAATAGGGACCCAGGGGTAGAATTTACTGGGTTAAAAAGTGCACATGTTTTGTTAATTTTCATATTTGCCAGATTGGTGTCCATAAAGGCTGAAACCATTCATATTTTCACCAGCAATATATAAGAACCCACGTCTCCACAAATCTGATAACAATAGATATTTCAACACTTTTTAATTTTGTCAATTTAATGGGGAGTAAAGAAAATCAGGAAAATGCAAAGTAAAGTAAGAATATTTTCATATGTTGCATGATCGTTTAGTCGCCTCTTCGATTCCTTTGCTGCTGGAATTCACATTCCACTTTTGTCAGATAGTACGAGCTTTTTATTATCATAATAAACATCTGGTGATCTTCTGAAGTACAAATATTTTTCCCAAGTCACTTTTCTAACTGTATTGGATATATTTACATATAAAATATTTAATGTTATATGTATTTTTTATCGTTCAAAAAGTTGAATTTTTGTAGTGTCAAAACTTCTTTTATGGTGCTGAATCTCTCTTGCCTCTGGATGGTACTTGTTGTATACTAGATTTTCTTGCCATAAGTATTTCTTTACTTGTTTAAGGTTTAATCCATATGGATTAAACTCTAAACTCTTGTTTAGAGTTCAGTTTCATTTTTTTTTCAGATGAATAGCCTTCTGTGTCAGCATTTTTTATTAAATAATCTATTATTTCTCCTCTTTTCACATCTAAAGTCATGTGTTTTCTGGGATTCTCAATTCTTTTCTACTGATCTATTTGTTTCTTTCTATGCCTATAACCATATTCATTCAGTTTCAACTATTTACTGCTATCATCTGCTAGTAAGGAAAATACCTATTCACTTTATCAAAATTTGTTTGGCTTTTCTCACAAATATTTGCTTCTTTGTAAACTTTGATGTCTTTTTAATCATTTCCCCCAGACCTCTGTGAGGATTAAAACTGAGATTCCATCAAATTTAAACAAAAATTTGGGGCAAATTGACATTTTTATCGTATTGGATCTTATTATCAAAGAACATGAAAAGACTTTATTTGTGAAGATTTAATTTTATATCTTTCAATCGATTTTATGATTTCTTTGTATAGATTCTGTTCCTTAAAAAATTTATCTTCAAGTATTTAATAGTTTCTTCTGTGTGATTTACTTGCTAGAGCCTACCTCTACAATAGTATTCAGTAATGACTGGGTTCACACCAATCCCTGTCTTCTTCTCAGTTTTTATTGAAATTGCTTTAGTGTTTCATCATTTAGGATAAACTTAGCTATTGGTTTTAGATAAATAAACTTTTCAAAAATTAGGAGTTACCGCTGAATTTGTTAAATGACATTTTAGCATCTAGTGATAGAATTATGTTGGTTTTTACGTTCAGAATTTTGATGATGGATCATCTTGATAATTAATGAAATATCTTTAATCCCTGCAATGAATTGTAACTATAAAACATAATTGTTTATTTTGTTTATATAACACATATTCTATTTGCTTGTATTTTATAAGGATTTTTTTTGCATCATTATCTCTAGGTGATACGGGCTTTTACTTTTTCTCTTTTGCATTATTATTGTTAGATTTTAATATAAAAGCCATGCAGGATTGGAATAATAAGTTGGAGAAATTATTTTATCTTTTTCTATGGCCTGGAATAGTATAACCAACATTGGAATTATCTATTTTTGTATTATCAGGTAAAATTAGTTATGAATTCATCTGTTCCTGGTACTGTTTTTAATGGTAAATCGAATCATTTGAGAATCTCTTTTGTGATAAATGATCCATTGCAATTTCCCTGTTTCATCTCTGGTAATTTTATTTTGCTAGGAAATTATTCTTTTTCAACTTCTCCAGATTTGTTGTTAAAAGTTGTATGAACTACTCTTTTATAATACTTTTCATCTTTTATGAATCTTGTAAAATTCCTGATCGTTAGCTATTTTTGCATTCTTCTCATGGACTGTTGGGCTCTCCTCAACCAATTATTTTTCATGCTAAGCTCATTGTCTAGTTATTGGAATACCTCAAGTGCCCATAGGCTCTTGAACTGTGAAAGGTGAAGCAGCCTTTGCAAACAAGATGCTCACTCTTGTTGAGACGATATGAAAACCTATTCAATTATTGCTGAGTGGGAAGGAAGAACCTGTGTTGCCACATCTCTTCATTTTTAAAAAGAAGTCGTGAATCCAGAATTTTATGTAGTATCTTCCCATTTCAAAATATTGAGACTTGTTAAAAAACTTTTTAGTATATAATACTCTGGGTTAGGACCTCTGGAGTAAATGGTACTCTAGATGAAAGATAGTCATCGCCAACTTTAGTTCTGCATCCTGGAAGGAAACAATTGTGCTTTCTTTTTAGGTGAGCCCCTCAGAGGCAGAGCCATGTTCTCTACTTAGTTGTGTATTCCCAAGGTTCCAGGTAGAGCATAAGATACACACAGGACATTCACTATATATTTATGGAATGAAGAAAGGCAACACTTGGTGCCACCATCAGAGACTAAAGGATCATTGGTCTGGCTTTTGTGAATATAAACAGGAATGTAGTAGAGAAACCTGTTCAAGTGGCATTGAAATGTGAGAGGGATGAGGCAGGATGTCATTTTAAAAAATCCCCTGAAGTTGCTTTTAGTAGGGGTAGAATGTACAATCCTGAGTTTTCTACAAGACCAGAATATCTCAACTGTTCAACTTCTCTGTAGCAAAGAGTTAGCTGGAAAATGAATAATGCTTAATGAGAAAGATGAAGTTTTGTCTGAACCATGTGATTTTGAAGATTTTATAGTGTAACAACTTCTGAATGTAAGGTAGAGTCTCAGGATAAACTCAGAGACAATGGATTTTCATTCTTTTCTAATTGCCATGCTTCTCGAAGAGACTTTTGTAGGGAAAGGGAAACAGTGAAATCGTTGTCTTATATTTTACAAATATGGAGTCTGAATATTATAATGCAGAAGAAATGATTGTCTGAGATGAGACCTCAATATGATTTCAAAATTTAAGGGACAAAGACCAAAAACCCAGGTTTTGAATTGCAAACCTACTTAATCCTTGATTGGGCTTCGATGCTCTGTTCACCATGGCGCTGCCTGTGTTAACCTGAGCCCTACTCCTATGACCCACGTGTGGTACTCACAGACAACCTCAAGATGTGTGGGATTGATAGACAGTAGCAGGCACACTGTGTCACAGCTGTGGCAAAACACCATGTCCCCTCAAGGGTATGGAGAGAGTGATTTCCTGGGTCAAAATATTAATATCTAGACTTTCAAGGCTGCTATTATTATTGTGAAAAAAAGCATCATTCTATTGAATCAATAGATGTCCTAGGCTTTTCATTGAACGCATCTCATTTTACTCTCTAATTTTAAATTTCTTTGTTATTAAGTTTCTCTCTCAGAGTTTGAAACATGAGTTTCAAAACAGACTATTATTAAGCTCAAAGAGGACCAGTTATCCATGTTAGAAATACAGAGTTTTTATAATATGTCTACTTTCAAAGAAAGGATTCAAGCTGGGCCACTCAGAGTTAACGAAAGAGATTCAATCAGCCCTTCTGTCCGGGAGTTCAAGAATCTAAGTGTACCCAAGGAATGCCAAACATGGCGATCTTCTCCAGGACTGTCACGTCGCCCTATTTCCAAGGGATGTGACACCCAAAGAGTTCCCAGCTGTGCTGTCATCACAAGTTTAGATTTGACACTGGCAATAGCATAACCATGGAAAATAATTTTTTAAAATTGTCACAGCTGAGTTTTTAGATTACATGAATTGTCATTAAGAAGTGAGCTCCGTGGAGTTTGATAGACTACAGACATTAAAGAATACACAGTTCTTTATTACAGAATCAGCTGTGTCCAATACTGTGCTAGGCCTTTCACATCCATTATGTCACTTAGCCTCTTAATAGCCCCATTAACTAAGGACTATTATCCTTACTCTACACGTGAGCAACTGAGGGTTTGAAGAGGTTAAATATCTCCCCCAAGATCACACAGCTGGTAAGTGACAGAACGAGGAAGCTGACCCCTGCCTGATTCTGAAGCATGTGCTCTTTCCATTACTGGTGGAATGACTGGAATTCAGATTAAGTTCCACTTGGCCTGGATTAAAGACCTGCTCTGTGACATCCCTGAGGAGTGGAGTAAAGTAAAGGCTAATGAAAACAGCTGATTCACCTCCGAAGCAAGCAGCACACATCACAGTCGTAAGAGACAGGGTCTCACTATTGGAATGAAAATCGTGATGGGACTGAAAGGCCTCTTCTAAGCCATCCCCTCTCATGGATGCCATGACATCTGAAAGTCTGCTATGAGCATTCCTTCCTTATACTCTTTTCAAAAAATGATATCTCTGGAAGACAGGAAAAGTTTATACATGAAATAAATTTATGCTCAGGTGTTTTATGACTGTGCAAATAAACCTTGGGAGTAGAGAAAAAAGGCAGTCAACACATTTTTGGTGCACAGAAGACAGTAAGCTGAAAAGAAGAATGGAAATTCAGAAAGAAGAAAACACTCTATCTTATCTCCTGCTTAGGTCAAATTTTAGACACAGTAGTTTGGGAAAAAGGAGAAAATAAGATTCTGGTGTATTTTTCTCTAAGTAATCTAGAAGCTTAAAATGGGTCTGTAATTTGTAGCCATGTTCTTAATTTAAAGAAAGTCAGCCTAAAGATAATCATAATTTTTTATTCTATTCTTGTGTTATTCTATTCTAGTCACTGATGATTTGTATCATTTTAAATATCAAACATTAGCATCAAGGTCTTTTCCGAATTATTTGATTTTGTAATTTTCCTAATCCTATACATTAAAGGTAAATTTAGGAAGAGATTTCTTTCCTCTCATCCTGGTGAATTTGACCTTTGAACTATCATTAAGTTTGAAGCCCAAATTATGGGTTTGCCTAAGCCTGGTAGCAGACAGCAAACTGTGCAAAACCATAGGGGAAAAACACTCAGTGACTTATTCTGCCTAGCTGACTTCCCTGCTCTGCCAAATACTGGAAAGTATAATGTAACTGAATATAGAATGTCCCACGGACTGTCAGGATTAAAAGACAAGAGCCAAATTCCAAGCACTGCCGGAGTTGGCAAAACACAAAGTTCCATCTCAAAATAACTTTTTTTGCAGCTCCTAAAAATTGACTCCACTTTTCAGGAAGCGCTGCCGAGGCCTGTCACCGTGACACAGGCCTGTGGCATCGGCAGCCATCTTGTGTGATGAAAGACAAAGTGTCTGGCTCTGAGCCAACAAAAGCCAAAGTGATCAATATTGCGTTTTGAAAGCGCCAATGGACCCTTTGTCCCAGGACTAACGCTTCTGGGAGATGTGCCAGAAGATTCACGTGTGCACATGTGTGCACACACAGCAACGCGGTGATCCAGGAAATCCAGTCATATGGGAAGATCAGAAGCACAGCAGGATATTCCTGTGACTCTGGCACTGGTCAGCAATACTTCACTGTCCACAGCCAAATATGAAGGCAGCTTAAAGAGTCTACAGATGGAAGATAAACAGAAACTTGAAAGAACGTACCAAGGCAGCTGATTTTTCTCCCGTTGCCCTTCCACCTACCAGGAGCAGCCCTGGTGCCTTGTCAATCACTGCCCAGCACCACTTTGAAGTATGACTCTGGCCCCCGAACCCTACAGAGAGGATGCCAGCCTGGCCTGATCTCACCTCTGTAAGCCTCCTGCCCTCCAGTGCGCTCACAAGGGTTTGGAACATATATTGGGGATGGAGGGGAATATGATCCCAGACCCAGGTCCAGACAGCGACCAAGACGTGTCATGTGTCTGGCACCGAACACCATCATGTTGCCAATTTAAAACCAACTAAATGACCTCAGTTTTCTTGGGAGAGAAAAAAGAAAGACTACGTGGTTGATGAGAGGACAATGAAAAGATATCTTGCACGCGCGCACACACACACACACACACACACAAATTATTTGTCTGAAAATCAAGGCCATATTTGGGTTGAAAAATACATAGTTAGCAGATAGAATGAACAGAAGGGCCTAATGAGGTGCTCTTGCTACTGTTGTCCTTACGGATAAATGTTAAGGACGCATTGACTCAGGGAGGAAATGAATATTCAATTTAGAACATTTTCCTACATTTAATATCTGCCTCTCCCATCATGTTTGCAATTTTTACAGTCTTCGCTGTGAATAGCCTCTCATCACATTGCTATAATTACAACCTTATGTTATGGGAAAGCAGAAAGAAGTGACTCGGTAAAGGTCGTGTGGCAATGCAGTGCCCTGGACAGGACAGGACAGGAACTGATATATCTGGAAATCATTCCGAGCTGCACATTCCGCCGTGCCTGGCAGAAAGCAAGGCTCAGGTTGCCCCAGCCAAAGCCGCAAGCTTATTCAGAAACATGAATACCTGATGTGGATGTGATGTCACCAGGATGAAGAAATTAAACTGGAGTAAGTAATATCTTGAGCAATAATACCTTCTTGGAAGCAATTTCCAAAATTATTACTATTGTGAGCATTAGGAGTAAGACAGGGAAAGAATGAACTGCTTTTTAGTACTGGGACATTTGATTTGGCACTTAAATTGCTGCAAACTCTACTCTTAGCTATCAACCTACCCTTTGTGAAATTGCATATTAACTCATTCTTAGGTGATCTCTCTTTCATGAGACTCTCCCAGGGCTACTTCCCTGTGTCCTTGTGTGTTATTGTAGAGTCCACATGGCTGTGGGATGAAGCAGCACTTCTGTCCTGGGATCTTGCTTAGCTGTAGGAACTAGATGTTCAAAGAATTTTAGAAATGAAAAATGAAGTCCATAATTTCTGAACAATGAATGAGCCTTTTTCATCTTACCCAAGCTGATAGATGTTCTATTCCCACCAAAAAGTTAAGAATCTGAAAAAATCCATCTCTCACCACAACATAGAAGAGAGCAAAACTGAAAAGTCAAATGAAAGAAACATTTATAGTCAGTATTTTTCAACAAATATTTATTGCCAGGTAAGTAGGTCTTATTATAGTTGATTAAAAACAACAACAACAACAACAACAAAAGAAAACCCTGTACTTCCTCTATGAATTTTGAAATATTTAAAATGAAGAAACTGAGAATTTTCCATAATTAATATTAAAATTATGATGTGTGGAAGTAAACATGTAAATCATAAGGTACAGGACAAAAGCTTCGTTGATAAAGAAAAAATCTGCTAACAGAGAATGTGACCCAAACTGGACAAGGACAGACGCATCTCCCTCAACCAGATCCGAACAAGTGGCTTTCCCCAACTGTCCCACAAGGAGGAATTAAATGTTAATGTTTCATATAGTTTGTTTCTAGTATCGAAAAAAAATTGATTGTTAAATATTTCAAACAGTATATAGAAAATGGTATACTATCACCAACTGTATTTCACAAAACTTAGCATCTTGTCATCTTTGCTATAGGTCTAATTTTTTATAAGAAAGAAGGAGATACATTTGAAGCCTGCAATGGAACAACCCTCTCCACCTCCTCACCCCCAGATTTCAACTTCCTCTCCCTTCTCCTCAGCAGTAGCCTGAAATTGGTGTGTATCTTTTGTTGTTGTTTTCATACTTTATTATGTAGAGATGTATCAGAAATCATTGTGGTATCGTTTGCACATTTTCAAATTTACCCAAATGGTATAATGTTGTTCACATTCTTTCATACTTGTTTTTACCTTTCCGCATTGTTTTCAGCATTTATCCAAATTGGTATATGTGTCTAGTTTAATCATTATAACCACTAAAATTGGTCTACTTGTGTGTGTGTATTTAATAATAGTTCACTTTATTATTTTTCATTTTTATCGTATATTTTATTTTGATGTTTTATTTTATATTTTTGTGATTATAGTAAGATTGATTTTCTTTTCTGTGATTTTCCTATTTATATCTCTTGCCCATTTTTCAATTGAGTTGATTTCTGAAATTAATTTGTAGGAATTCTTAAAATATTCTGATTACCAATTCTTTGACAATTATATGCCTTGCAAATAACTCTTCTCTACTACGCCTCTTTCTTTTGTTCTTTCTATGTAGATTGCTGTACATAATGTCACACCTACCTCTTTTCTTCAAGACAGCGCCATCCACCATACACAGTTAATGACCCCAAAGAAATTGTACAGCAATTTCATTTTGCTTTTCTGTCAAACCCAGATACAACTTGCTTCTGATCCCTGGCTCCATTGCCTTTCTTTGGCTCCAGATCTGATCTTCTTATATGACATTTGAACCTAGATGCTTTGACAGTCTGTGCTCCCCAAAAGTGTTGTCCAGCACTCCGCCTTTGTCATCTCAGTTATTTTCCTCTTTCTGTAGATTTCTTGACTCTTATTTGACCCATGTACCATGTTTTCATGATTGTGATAAACTAGATCCTTTGGTCTAGCATTGAGTTTCCTATCAAATGCTAGATTCTTACCAACTGATTTGTTTTCTTCAGATGTATATCACCATCTTGAATCATCTTGTCCATATATTCCTTTGCTTCTTTACTGTCTCTCTACCCTCCATCCTGCTGTCACCATGTAAGCTTCATGCAGTCAAGGACCTTGCTTTTTCACCACAACATTTTTAGTATTTTGGGAATGAATGAATCCAGGTGTTCTTTGAACAACCTCAATGTTGGAAACCTAATTCTAGCACAAGGATCTCTTCACTGTGAGAACCTGGCAAGTCTCCTGGAGGTAAATCCACAAAAGTATGAGGGCTCCCCTAAGACTGGCCCCCCAGGGAACACAACTGAAAGAACCATATGCCTCAGACTTTACTTAAGAAGAAATCTCTAAGGAGACCCAAAGACGACAGGAGAGACAAACACTAGAACAACAGGGGAAATTTAAGCCTCTGACACCTAAGCTACAGCAAACAGTAAATTCAGCCTAATTCCTACTAAGATAAACATAAAACCTCACACAAAAGGCCTGCTTGCCTCCGTTCCCTTTACCCAGTGCATCATGTCAGCTTTCAATAAAAAAATTTTTAAGGCTTACCAAAAGACAACACAGTTGGAAGAGAGAGCAAGCATCACAATCAGAGTCAGATATTGCAAGGATGTTGAAATTAATAGATTGAAAATTTTAAACAACTGTGATTAATACACTAACAGCTCTAGCAGAAAAGGTGGACAACATGTTAGAAGCAGATGGATGATACCAGCGGGGAGATGGGCGTTCTGAGAAAGAATCAAAAGGAAATGCTAGAAACCAAAAACACTGTGTGAGGAATGCAGAATGCCTTTGATGGGCTCTTTTATAGACGACACAACCACAGAAAGAATCAGCGAGCTTGAAGAAACGTCAATAGAAACTTTTAATACTGAAATGCATAGAGAAAAAAAAAGAATGAAAAAGACAACAGAATATCTAAGATCCACAGGATGACTATAAAAGGTATAATATATGATAATGGGAATACCAGGATGGAAATAAAGAGAAAGGAACAGAAGAAACACTTGAAGCCAGAATGACTGAGAATTTTCAAAAGCTGTTGATAGGCATCAAACACAGATTCGGAAAGCTCAGAGAACGCCAAGCAGGATAAAAACCAAAAATCTACATCAAAGCATATAATATCAAACAGTAGGAAATCAAAGACAAGGAGAAAATCTTGAAAGACACCAGAGAGAAAAAAAAAACACCTTACCTACTGAGAAACAAGGATAGAAATTACATCAGACTCCTCTTCAGAAGCCACGTGAGCAAGAAGGAGCCCAAGCAGGTATTTAATGTGTTGAAAGAGAAGATCTCTGAGCCTAGAATGCTTCATCCGGTGAAATCATCTTTCAGAAGGTTTGACCCCTTTGGCCCCTTGGAACTTAAGATGTTTAGAACGAGGCTCTCAGTTCGACGCATTCCACCCAGCAGTGACTCCTCCCTCTGTGGATCCTCCAGTGTGAGAATAGGGATAATGACACGGATGCGAAGCAGGCATCCAGGGCAGGCCACCCATCAGGTGTGTCTTTTAAAGCAGTGCTATAACGTAGCTAAGACAGCACTCGGCCTTGTACATATGACAGGACTGATAGGCTGCTTATAAATTATCAATATAAAAACTCAGAGAACTTATTATACACGCAGAACAAACAAACACTGTGCACCTGCTTCTGTAGCCCTTATGTAAGTGAAGGAAGAACTGTGATTTAGACTGTTTTGTGGTTTCTTTGGCCTCTTTCTGCCCCAAAGAAAACAAATACACACAGCTGTGAGAGCACTTGCTCTCTGCTCCAGAAGAGGGTAAGTGTGGAATAGAAATCTTGGGTGCCTGCAGACATTGCCTAATAACCAAAGAGTGGCAAACACAGCAGGTCTGTCCTGGTTCCCAGGGAGGAGGCAGTAATTCATTATAAAAGCATTTCTGCACCTGCAGCGATGGCCGTTTTGTGCTCGTCTGCACCCCAGAGGTTGTCTGCATAACAATGTGTGTATGAAGCCGAGGAAGTAACATCACTTCTGTGGGCTGGAGGTGGAAAGCACAACGATGATCCCAAAACCCAAAGAGAAAGACATCCAGTCCCTCCGGGATAGGGCTGCTTTTCGGAGGCTTGGTCCCATCAAGGCCAGGGGTGCCTTCAGTTCAGAGAGGCTGAGCAGATTGCTAGTGCAGTTCTTTAAAATGGAATATAAACCAACGATTTGGGGATTCCGGACGGTGCCCAGTTTAAATCCTTTTAAAGGGCCACGCGGCTGTGACACAGTCAGTGCTTGGCTAAGGTTGGTCAATGAATTTAACCTTTCCTTCGACTGCTATGTCTTGTTGTAGTTATTGGTGGTATTTGTCAAGAGCCATGCGATAGATACGTGGTGTTATTTTAACAAAACCTCATCGATTACAGAGAGCTGGAGCGTCCTTCAAAGTTTTCTCTGGAAAGCTTTTTTCTTCCTACTCCGAATTAATCCTGTTGTGATTTTTAATATGAATCATTTGGAATAAAATGAATATTTAAGTCACACGTGCTATGAAGCATTTCAGAGAAACTCATATTTTCATTCATCCAGCCAGCTCTGATCGATCACTGACAGCTAAACACCGGGAGAATGGAAATCAATAAGGACCAATCCCTGCCCAGTAGGAACTTCCATTCTAGTAGGAGCTTGCAGACGTGTGAACTGATAAAAGCAATAGAATGTGATAGATCCGACGGTAAGAGGATGAGCTGTGATTCTGCAGGGCCCGAAGATGAGAGGGGTCACCTGGACCAGGCTTCCCAGGGGAAGCAGTGCTCGCGCTGAGCTGTGAGATGTGACAAGACACTCACCAGACTCTCTGAAGAAGGATGACTCCCAGAGAGAGGAAACTGAACATGCAGACTTAGAGGCTGAAATAGCTTGATGCACTCAGAGAGCTGAAACTAGTTCCATTCAGAATAAGGGTTCATTTATGTATCCATTTAGTAAACAAATTCCTTAAAATAGTGAACGAGATGTATTCAGTCCATGCTTGCATGAAGATACTTTATAGTGATGGAAGCAGATTTTTTTAAGAACTATGTAAAGAAATATATAAGGTAATTACAAATTATAAGTGCTTATTTGAAAAAAAATGTGAGGGCTCAGATAGAAAGGAGAAAAGGGGGAGTGAAGAAGGACAGAAATATTCTTTAAAGGCCAGGAAGTGCTCTTTGTGAGAGGTGACTCCGAAACTGAAGAATGAGCAAAAGATCATCCTAAGCAAACTTGATGGGATGATCATTATAGACAAGTGGTTGGCAGAGGAAGGTTAATGCAGTTAATGGGAGGAAGTGCACACCGTCACTATACAAAGGTGCTTAACCTCCCTTGTAGACCGTAAGGAACCACTGGATAATGTTGAGACAAATATGATCATGTTTGCATTTCAGAAAATCCACTTTCTTGGTAGAGTCGAGAGGTATTGTAACTAGTTAGGAAATTGCTTCAGTGGTCCTGTCCGTCTGTGGAGAAACGGTTGATGCAAGTGATATTAAAAAAAGAAACTGGCAGGATTTAATTTCTTAAAGCTATAGCATGATTTCTTTTTATTGTCTTTATTTGACTTTTATTTATTGTCTGTAACACAAGAAATGCACGTAATTTGGGAAGAAATAGACAACCACCAAACAAAAAATAAGACAAAATTACTAAAAAGCCCAACACTTAAAGATGACTACTAATTTTGCATGCGTTTTTCTAGTCTCATTTCTATGCAAATATGTAGTTTATAGATATTTTTGCCTAATTTTTCACATAATACCTACATTGTGAACATCTTTCCAGATTACTATATGCCAGTGACATCGTGATTTTGATAGCTGCATAGTATTAATTATAATCTATTTATTTATTATTCTATTTTTAGTTTTTTTCCAAAATTTTTGCATTATAAAAAAATGTTGTTGTGAATATTCTTATACGTGGATCATGGTGCTCCTATTTGATTATGTTTTAGGAATATATTCCTAAGAGCTGAATTGTTATGTCAAAGCACAGAATTTTTTTTTAGTGCTTTTGATACAATCTGCCAGAATACCCTTTAGAAAACTAAATTCTTCTTGTGCCTTTGTTCTTCTAGCTGAACTCTAAAATGATTTGGGAAAATTGCAAAAAATAAATAAATAAATAAATAAAGTAACTTTTGTTGGGACTACATTGAATTTACTGATTAATTTAGGGCTAATTGACATTTTTAACAGATTGAATATTTTCATCTGGGTACGTGCTGTGTCTCTACACTTCAAAGCAAGTCTGTAATTTTGTTCAGTAGTGCTTTGTATTTCGCCTTTTTGTAAGCCATACTCATTTCTTTTTCATTTTATCCTTAGGTATTTGACATTTCATTATCCTTATGACTAGAGTATTTTATTTAACATTATATATTCTGAGTATATTTGAAATAAAGGAAAGCCATGGCACTTTTAATATTTAATTTGTAATTGGCTACATTATTGAGCTCTTTCATTTTAAGGGCTTTTTTTCTGTTGATTTTCTCAGGCAATCCAGGTGGACAATCGTATCATTTTATAGCATTCGATAAATTTGCTTTCTCTTGCTAATGTTATTAAACCATTACATAGTTTTCTTATTTAATTGTGTTGCTGGCATTTCCTGAACAGTCTTACACAATCTTTGTGATCACAGCCTCCATTCACTGTTGCTGACTTTAATGGGAATTTCTGGAGGGTTACATCATGAGGCATGGGCTTGTTCAGTTATTTTAAACTATGCATATTACATGTTAAAAAGTCATTCTCTAATCCTGTTTTTAAAAGTTTTATCAAGAATAAATTGTGAATTTCATTAAAGCTTTTTCAATATCTCTTCTGATGCTTCTGCTTTGATGAATAATGGTGATACATACCCTAGTTCGAAGCATACATTTCTTTCTCAAATAAATCCTATTTTGACATTGTCTTTTAATAAATATTTTGAGTTGTTTTGTTAGTATTTTCCTCAGGAAACTGGTGAATCCTTTGGTTTTTTGTGCTTTCTCTATAAGATTTTGGTATTGCGATGGTGTTAGCTGTACATACATATAAAGAAATTGGAAACATTCCCTTTTTCTCTGTGTTCTGGAACAATACAAGTAGCCTAGAATGATCTGTTCCCTAAATGTATCAATGAATACACCCATAAAATTACTTGGCTCCAGTTTCTTCTGAAGAGACAATTATTAAATTTCTTTAAATTTTCTTCCATGAATTCTGACCTAGTAAATCATTTCTACTTCTTCTAGGATCAAAACTATAGCTTTGTTCTGAATACACCTTTGGTTGCCTCTCCAGGCTGAGATCTATATAAAATATTATATATTATTAACATATATTATATGTAATATTGTATATTGTATATATTACCTGTTGGGCATGTATAATGTGTTCTTTAAATGTACCTATTATTATTACTAATTTATTAAATAGTGCATTTATTATTATATTCTTTACTTTTCGTTCTTTTTTAACAAAAAAAAAAAAAACATTATGAAGTTGAAGTTATCTTTGTTTCTTGTTCCATGACTATTCTTTTCCTTCCCTCCATAAGGCAGCCACTGTCATAAATTTGAGGTGAATCTGACAATTTTACAGTTCTAAATCTTACAAAACTACAAATTCATGAACAACATACAGTATTGCTTTGTATTTTTTTAAGTACATAAATGCTACCATACTGATGTATATACTTCTGCATCTTTTACGTACAATGTATTTTTAAAAACTATGCAGATGAACATATAGATTGATCGATATGTTTATACATATTGATATGGAGAGATCATTTGTGTTTAGCTGCTGCGTGGTATTCTATAATCTGACTAAACCAGTTTATTTAATTCCTTCCTTTAGTAATATATCCATCCTTTTTCTTTTTCAGTCTTTAGGTATAATTTACTTTTTAAAAATTGAGATATAATTGACATATCACACTGCATCAGTTCTAGGTGGACAACATAATGATTTGATATATGTATCTGTTGTGAAATGATCACTACAATCAAATGAGTTAACATCCATCACCACACTTGATTATCATATTTTTCTTGTGCTGAGAACTTTTCAGGTCTTCTCTCACAGCAACTTTTAAATGCAAAATACAGTATTGTTAATTATAGTCACCATGCTGTCCATACATCCCTAGGACTTTCTTTTTTTGGTGTAATATACTTTACGTGTGTCTTTCATTGTATCCTGTCACTGGATTTTTCCATTAAACATTGTTTGGACAGTTCTGACTTTTAATAGATGACTCTAATCTGTTTGTAATATTGAGAGTACTGATATACTTGGTTTTGTGCTTCTCTATATTTTTTTGTTTTTTGCTTTCCATTGACTTTATCAAACTTTCTTAATTCTTTATTTTTCCCTAGTGGCTTTGAAATTGCACATTCTATTTATATTAATGAGTGGTTAACCTCTAATTTAACTTGATTTAGCAAAGTCTAAAATTAATCATTATCTATATCTTCCATCAAAACAATGCAAAAACTTTAGAATGATTTAACTCCACAGTCTTATTTTTCATGCCATTTTTGTCTAGATTTTGGTCAAGCTTGATTTTTAATTATGCCAATTTAGTGTTTATTTTTATAGTTACTCATTTTAAAAAATCACAAACATTAAAAATGAACAAATCAACTTGAAGAAAAACCACTGGATGCATAAATGGGAAAGTTTTTTACATTAACAAAGATGATAAAATAATTCAAAATAGATATAAATATATTCACTATATTAAAAAATAAAGAAGTGATAGAAATCATTAGGCAAGAACAAGAGAGAGTGAAAAAGAATCACTTAACTTAATGAGTGAAATAAAATCACTCAGTAGATAGTTGAACAATAGACCAGATCCTGATGAAGCAAGCTGAAAGACTGAGCATCAACATTCCCAAAGAGACAGAGTTATGTGTGAGAGACTATTTGATCCCCCAGGAGTCTAAGATGCCATTAATTATTGAGTTGAAACTTTTCTTTTGGCCCTGCCGGATAAAGGGCTAGGGGACTAGATCAGTTTTAGAAATCAAAGAAATTACTTCTTTAATTTGAAAAATATAATGTTTAATCATCAACTCTACCACACAAATCATTTTCTAAATATCAATTTGTTTATCTCTTCTCTTAGACAGTGAACATACTATAGGCATAACTTTGTTTTTTTAATCCTCAGGGTCAGTAGGCACTCAACACATGCTGAGTGAGAAAGTAAGTGAAGGAATGAGCATCTAATGCAGAAAAGTCTGAGTGATTGTTTTAAAAATAGACATTCTGCTAGTTAGTATTAGAGATAACAGATATGAAAAATGTGATGAAGACAGACATCTTGTTGAGAAGTACAGTTCTGAGCAAAGAGGTGAATAGTTAGAATCTGCAAATATACAAAATCAAGCCTTACAAGGGTCATTGTGTTGAATTCTATTTGACCTTTAATCTCAAGTACTATTAAAAGCAATAAGACTAGAAAAAAATGCTGGAATCTTCATTTCGTGTGCTGCCTGACTCACTATTTATATTTTTTATTTGATCTTCAATAAAGCTTCTTTTGTTCTCCAGAGTTATGGGTTCAAGATTTCTATGAGTCCTTTTGCTGCAGCAGGATTCAGTTGCTCAAATTCTTCTTTAACCTGTGTAAGTACAGATTCATTTTTCAATTGAGGCTGTTATCTCCACAAAGAACATATTTCATCAACACAATCCAAGAGCAGAATCGTGATAACAAGTCTTCCCTGTGGTCTGAGGACAGGATTCTCTGGCTCTTGACAGCTGAGGAACAAGCTGATGACAACATGTTCCCAATGTGACATGGCAAAGGATTCTTATTACAAGTAAAAACCTGGCATCTTTCCAAAAAAAGGATGGCTAGAAAGGTAAAAAAAAAATAATAATTATAAGTAACCTCTCATTTATAGGATAGCTAAGCAAACATTTGAATATTCTTTCTTTTCCATTGTTCTACCAAGAACAAATAGTAAGTCTGAATGTACAATTTTCCTCTTTGCTCCATCCCCAAGAGAAGAAAGCAAAGACAGGATCTAAAACATTTAATGGTAAATCCTATTTGGGGATATGGACCGTTTGGTGAGATCGATGTTCTCTTCTTTCTCATGGTATTTCTAGGTGGGTTTTTTTTTTTTTTTTTTTGCAGCTTTATTGAAATATAATAGACCATTAGTTGCTCATATGTACATCGTACAATTCAATGAGTTTTTCCCACTATAGTTGGCATACAATAATATATTAGTGTCAGTTGCACAGCATAATGATTAGAGATCTGTGTAACTCACCAAGTGATCACCCCACTAAATCTAGCACCCTACTTCTCCTTACATTTTTATTACATTATTAACTATTTTCTTTATGCTACACTTTATATCTCCCTGTCTATTTTGTAACTATCCATCTGTACTTCTTAATCCCTTTGCCTTTTTGCCATCCCTGCCTCCCACCTCCCTTCCCATCTGGTAGCCTTCAAAATATTCACTGTATCTATGTGTTTATTTCCATTTGTTGTTGTTGTTGTTGTTTATTTTGTTTTTTAGATTCCACATGTATGTGAAATCATGCAATATTTGTCCTTCTCTATCTGACTTATTTCATTCAGCACAATACCCTCTATATCCATCAAGGCAGTATCTTTTTCCATCCCCTTCCTTTTAGTTTCTGTGTGTGTCTTTTAATCTGAAGTGAGTCTCTTGTAGGCAGCATATGAAGGGGTCTTGTTTTCTTATCCACTCAGCCATGCTATCTCTTGGTTGGAGCACTTAATTCTTTTCCATTCGAGGTATTTGTTGATAGGAATGTGGTTATTACCATTCTTTATTCATGTTTTTGATACATGTTTTTTCTTCTTAAAGAATTCTCTCCAACATTTCCTGTAATACTGGCTTGGTGTTGATAAATTCTCACAGGTTATTTTTGTCTGGGAAGATCTTTATCTGTCCTTTGACTCTAAATGATAGCTTTTCTGGATAAAGTATTCTTAGTTGTAGATCCTGGGTTTTCATCATGTTGAATATTTTTTGCCAAGCCCTTCTGTCCTGCATAGTTTCTTTTGAGAAATCAGCTGCCAGTCTTATGGGTGCTCCCTTGTAGGTAACTAACTGCTTTTCTCGTGCTGCTTTTAAGATTCTCTCTTTGTACTTGACCTTTGGCATTTTAATTATGATGTGTCTTGGTGTGGACCTCTTTGGATTCCTCTTTCTTGAGACTCTCTGAGCTTCCTGGGCTTGTATGTCTATTTCCTTCAGCAGGTTAGGGAAGTTTTTCATCATTATTTCTTTAAATAGCTCTTCAACTTCTTGTTTTCCTTCAGGTACCCCTATGACATGGATATTTTTACATTTAATTGTGTCCCATAGGCTTTTTAAATTATTATTATAGTCTTGGCTTTATTCATGCCGTTCTGATTGAGTGTCCTTGGCCTCCCCATCCTGTATATCGGTGGTTCAATCCTCTTCTTTGTCCACTCTGTTTATTCCCTCTAATATACTCTTCATCTCAGATACTGTGTTCTTCATTTCTGACTGGTTCCCTTTTATAATTTCCATTTCCATTTTTATGTTTTTTAATCTCTTTGTTGAAGTTCTCACTGAGTTCCTCTACTCTTCCCCCAAGTTCATGAGCATCTTTATAACCAGTGTTTTGAACTCTGCATCTGCTGGGTTGCTTGACTCCATTATTCTGGATCTCTGTTCTGTTCTCCCATATGGCTTCTGCTTCTTTGCCTTCCCATTTTGGCTGCCTTCTATGTCTGTTTCTATATACTAAGCAAAGCTCCTAAGTCTCCTGATCTTATTAGCATGGCTTTGTGTAGTAGGTGTCCAGTGGCACAGTCCTGGGAGGGGTTCGGCTACAGGCCAAGTTTAGTCCCACCCTGTGCCTCTCCAGGGCCACGTGTTAAGATTCAGCAAGCAATCCGCAGATGCTGTGCTTATAGTTGCCTCAAGAGGTCACACCAGAAACCGAGGCCAGCTGCCACCAGTGTGAGTCTTGGCGCTGCTCAACAAAGAGCACCTGACTCGTGGAGGACACACCTGGATGTGGGTTGGGTGGGGCTGCGAATTGGGGGAGGCGGAGTTTCAGGGGATCCTCTGGGAGGAGCAACCTCTGTTATCCAGTTTGATGACGTCTCAGCTTAGAGGGGGCTGAGTCCACATGCTGGGATTGGGGAGAACCCAACAGAGGAACAATGGATACCACTGGCACTTCTGCACAGTAGAGAGCCTCGCCTCCGGCCCTCACTCCAACAACTGTGTCCCCCTGTAAGTCCTTGGTGCTCCCTGCACAGCCCACCCGGCACTGGTGCTCAGAGAGAGCAGGTCTGTCACCGTAAAAGTCCTCTCGTGACATGGCCCCCTTTAAGAGGCGCCTGCAGCTGCCATCGCCTCTGTCCCATTCAGCCACTAGGGACTGGGCAGCCTCCTGTCTTCACTTCCTCCTACTTTCTACCATTGTAGGATGGTTAATTATTTCTCTCCCTAGTTGTAGTGCTTCTGTTCATCTAGATCCCAGGTGACTTTCTTGCTGTTTGCTCTGTGTTTCTGTCACAACTTTGATTTGGTTGTAAAAGGGATGAACGAAGCCTCTATCATCTACGCCATTTTTCCCGTCTCTCAGTATTTCTAGTTTTTAAATCGCCAGTATAGTGTAGGGTGACTCAATAAAGTCAAGTGAAGGTAAAGTAGAAACTAAGAGAAGGAAACAAATTCTCGGGACTAAATTTATACTAAATCTTACATTTATGGTTTTAGACCATTGAACTGGCGTTTCTTTAAATCACTGATGCATGCCAGCACAATACATCATTTAGCATGGTAGTTAAGAACACGTGCTTGATGGTCAGAGAGAATCTGGTTCTAATCATTGCTGGGTGACCCCCTTGGGGAAATTATTTACCCTCGTTTTCTTTATCTGTAAAAGGGGATAGTAAAACCTACCTCCTTGGATTATTATGAAGATTAAATGAGATAATGGGTATAAAACACTTAGCACAGTATTAGGCGCATTCATCAAATTATAACGATTATTACTATTATTATAGGTCAAATGTTTGAAACTTTCCTGAGATATTTATTTCTTCTTATAGCTTCAAGTCGCTGTCTCATTCCCTTACATTTCACTCTGCAGGCTTTCTTGAACATTTCTAGAAGGGCTGTTCTTGTGGTAACACAATCCCTCAGCTTTTATTTACCTGGGAGTGTCTTAATTTTCTTCTCACTCTTGAAGGACAGTTTTACTGGATCTAGGATTCTTGGCAACAGTTTTTTTGTTGTTGTTATTGTTGTTGTGGTTGTTTTTGTTTTTGTTTTTGTTTGGTTTTTTTTTAACCTTTGACCACTTGGAATATATTGGCCCACTGCCTTCTGGCCTCCCAGTTTCTTTTGAAAAAAATCTGCTTATCATCTTATTGAGGATCGCTTGCATGCGATGAGTCTCTTGATGCTTTCAAGATTCTGTCTTAGGCTTTTGAAAATTTGATTATAATGTTATAGATCTCTTAGCTTGTCTTGGAATTTGTTGACTGTCTTCGATGTTTATATTCATGTCTTTCATCAAATTTAAGACATATTCTGCCTTTCTTTCTTCAAATAGTCTCTCTGCCCTTCTCTCTTTCCCTTCTCCTTCTGGGACACTAACAATGTATAGATGATCTGCTTGATAGTGTTCCACAGGTCACTTTGGATCTGTTTATTTTTCATCAGTCTTTTTCCATTTTGTTCCTCACACTTGATACTTTCCATTGTCCTGATTCTTTCTTCTGCCTATTCAAATCTGCCTTCGAATCCCTCTAGTGTATTTTTTTTCCTTTTAATTATTGTACTTTTCAGCTCCAGAATTGCCTTTCAGCTTCTTTTTTTCTTTTCTATCTCTTTATTGGTATTTTCATTTTGTTCATACAATATTTTCTTGACTTTCTCCACATCCTCCTTAAGTTCTTTGAGCAACGGTAAGACAGTCATTTTAACATCTTCGTCTAGTATATCTTCCATCAGATCTTTTTCAGGAACATTTTCTGTTCACTTATTTTTGCTCTGAATAGGTCATTATCTCTTGTTTCTTTGTATGCCTTGTGATTGTTGTTGTTGTTGAAAACTAAACATTTGAATCTAAAAATGTAGTAACTCTGGAAATCAAATTCTCCTCCTTCCCCAGGCTTTACTGGATCTATTGTTATTGTTGTTTTTGTTGTTGTAGACTGGCTCTATTCCAAGGATCAGCTGGAGGTGTAAACTTAAAATTTTCTCAGAGCCGTTCTGAGCCTGCACCTTATCCTAGGCATGCATGGTCACTTTCTAATTTTCCCTGTATATATAGTTGCTTTAGAATGTTCTAGTCTTTAATGGGTCTCCCAAAAGGGGGAAAAGTGAAAAATGAAGGGGGAGGAAGGGTGCTGACCACTTAAATCCCCTGGCAGTCACTTCAGTTTGAGGGAAGGACTTGCAGCAATGGGGGAAGTGTAATAACGATTGCCACCCACCTCTTTGTCTGCACCTCTGTGATCAGAAACAATGATCAGCAATTAGAGTACAGATCACTGATATTTGAAGGTTAGGGTCCTTTTTTCCCGCTCAGGCTTCCACAAGCTGTGTGTAGCTACTACAGAGACATGTGCACAGCTGCCCGCCATGGATTGAGGGTGGGTGGGTGGCTGCTACTCTGCTAAGAGCTAAAATTGACCAAAATTAACCTCAATGTACCATCCAAGCCTTTCCCTGGACATTGCAAGCTTTCAATAGACTCCAGAGTTTTAAATTAATTACATTGGACAGATTCTGTCAGTGCAGTCGTTGTCTAGGTCGGGAGACAGTTTCCTGGTGCTTCCTATTCCTCCATCTTCCCAGAATCCTCTCTACTTCCCATTATTTTTTTCCCCTCTATGCCTTAGTCTGGATATTTTCTTCTAATCTATTTTTCAGCTCCTTAATCCTTTCTTGAGCTGTGTCAAATATCCAGTTAAACCCATCTACTGGGTACTTAAGTTCAGTTGTTATATTTTTCAGTCTAGAAAGTCCATTTGATTCTTATAGTTTCAATGGTGAAATTCTCATCATATATTACTTTGATTGTATTCATTATTGTTACTTTTAAGTCCATATCTGCCACTTTCTATGTCTGGGCCACCTATTTCTGTTGTATTTCTCTCGCTCTTGTTTCTCAATATGACTTGCTTTTAAAAAATCAAATGCTGGATATTTTACGTGAAAATTATAGTGACCCTGAATTTCATATTCCTCCAGAGAAGACTCAACCTATCATAGAAGGCAATTGAGAGGCATATCAGCTCAGTATGATCTAGGGCTGAACTCAGTCTTGATAAGGTTCAGTCTACATCTAATTTTGATTGCATTCTTAGGGTGTAGCTTTCTAGATTTCCTAAGAGAGAGCCTGAGGGTTTCTTGTGGATTCTCCTCCTTGGTATATTATGACCTTCAATTTAGGTCTTTTTGGCCTTGTCAGGTTGCAAGGATCTCTAATCTGCTTTTAATTCACTTTATGCTATACTTCTTACCCTTTTGCCTTGTGCAATTTAATTGGCAAATACTTTGAAGAGGAAAGGGGGTGAATGTTGGTCTCATTCGCCTCCACCCCCCTTCTCCATGAAATCTCAGTAATCCCAAACTCTAGCTTGTCTTTCTGCAAGGCCATACGACTGTATAAAGCTCTGCTGGATTCTGTGCTTCTTAGTAGATATTTTCTCCTTTTTCATTCTCTTGCTCTATGGCAAAATGTGTCAAATAATCCAAGGAGAAAGGGAGAATGGAGAAAGTCTGGTTTACCACAAAGGGTGTCCTTCTCTGGGATATGACTTTCCATGTCCTAGTTGCCTTAGAAGTGCTCTGATATTTGGGCTGAGGAGATATAATATGTCAGATTTTCTAGCTGCTCTTGGAGGGAACATTGTTGTTTTGCTGAAAGCTACCACATCACAGCCAAGCGTGGAAATTCTGAACTAACTTCGATTGAGTATTTACTCTTTGCCAGGTGCCCTGTCAGATCATTACCTATGTTATCTTACATTTTTTTATCAGTCCTCCGAGATGCTGAGGCTCAGAGGGTAAGGCCCAGAGGGACTAAGTAGTGTGCTCAGAGATTTCGAAAGGCAGAACCAAAGAATTTACTTCCAAGGCCTCTGAAGCCTCTACTCTTCCCATCATGTGAGGCTCAAAGTGGGACATAATAGACTATCTGGTAATAGTGAACTCCCAGCTTACATCATTTGGTCCACGATATTATAAAATTGGTTATCTGAGATCCCATCTAATTATTTTAATGGGAACCTGAGACACGCAACAGTAATGAAAATGAGAGTAATCACTAAGTGTCACCTTTCAAATTTTGAAGGAAATAGTTCAGACTTCTGGTTTAAAGAAGATGCTCAAAAAAAAAATTCCAGAAAGAAGAAAGGATAAAACGGTGAGGGGCAAAAGGAGGTTATTTGTTTTAAGCACGTATGTTAAATGCAGAACTGGACACTGGATTCATGAAAAGCTGAGGTATATATTGCATAAGAGAGATGAATAGTGACTTAAAGTGTTGAAGTAATAGGTCCGTGACCTGCAAAGTATTGAAATAATATATTATTTCAGACTTTTTAAAAAATTAGGTTTCTAAATTCCATTATATAAATTCTTCCTTCTTATCAGTAATGATGAAAAGCCAGAGAAGAGTGGCAGGAAAATGTGACAACTGGAGATCAGTCACATTAACGGCACCTGGTCTTATACAGAGTCACGCCTGGTTTGCTAGTTCCTCACATACGCGTTATCTCACAGTATCCTTTTGAGACAAGAAAAAAATGTCACTGAAATCTGTTACTACTATTTTCTGTGGAGCAAAATTTGAAGTAAGGCAGATGTGCTTAACATGATAAAAGCAGGAATAAAAAAGAGAGCAAATTTTATACCTAACTTAACAAGTATAACTGGGCAACAGAAGATGCAGCCAGCCTGGTTGTTTACCTGTGAGCTAGTATTATAGGAAACTGGAGAACTGGAAGAAAAGAGAGATCTGTTTAGAAAATCAGAGATTTATGGAAGGACGCGGGCGAAGAAAGCAGGTGGAGAATGGGTTGTGCTTGGCGCCAGGTTTGTGAGAGAAGCAAGCCAAGGAAGGTGATCTGAAGTGACGCACCCGCTGGGTTTGCTATAAATAAGCAGTAAAGTCAACTGAAGCACCTTATGGGTTTCAAACTTGCCAACTTACTCAGGCCCAAAGCATTTCGTACCTGTCCTATAAGATTCCATCCCACTTAGCTGGCCTGGAAATAGAGCTCAGGGCCCAAAACTTGGGGAGCTTGCAGAGGCAGCGGCCAGCCTGGGACCTTAGCTCAGGCTTCTTATGCAGGGTGAGACTCCAGTAAGCGCACCGGTTCTCCAGTTCTCAGAGTGGGATGCCGAATCCCACGAGGCTCGAGCTCTTGACGGGAGGGTCGGGGATGGTTTCCCTGGCAGCTCTGTGCTGCTGCTCGCCTATGACCACTCTCAGTTTTAAGCTTCTTAGTCACATGTATGTGCCCATCCCTAAAGGGTTTTCCTAACATAAGAAGAGAGTGAGAATTTTACCTCCTATTCTTCTATGGAGCCCAGAGGAACCTGTGACCTGGGCCATCTGAGTGGAAAGGAAAGGGCAGAGGAAGGGGATTGACATTGGTTGGATAGAGACTGTGGTGAGGCATTCGCTTTTGTTTTCTTTCTTATCCTCCCAACAGCCATTTGTGGTACATCTGAATCTGCCTGGCGAGTAAGGCTCGAGCTCCTTGGGACAGAGAAGGTACGGCACCTGCACATTTACGTCTCCTCTGTGGGCATCCCGACTGCTTAGCGTTAGTTTTTATGTATAGCTACATGCTCACATGTGGTGCTGCCTGCTCATTTACTCCGGTATTACTTGACCTTCGGTTCCAACTCGACAAGCACTGTTGACCATTCAGTCGCAGGATACGCTAGCTGGATAATACAGGCAGACCTTGGTGCTGACCTGGGTGAGCTGGAGGCGGCATCAAAGAGGGAGGACCTCGGGCTAATGTCTGGTTTCCTACGGGCGAGGGGAGGAGCGTGGGGAGTTGAGGTGAGTTGGGCTGTGAATATGTTGACTGCGGAGTTCCTCCGTGGATATGCATGTCCAACAAGAAGACAGCTCTCTCTCCCTCCCGTACCTGCCCCTCCCCCACCCCGTTGCCTTACTGAGTGCCGAGCACTGTGTTAAATGCCCTACGTGCATTCCCATTTAATTCTCATAAACATGCAAGGCAGGAGCCATGGTTAGCCTTATCAAAAACGTGAGTAAACTGAGTCTGAGAGAAGTAACTTGCCCAGTTCCCCCAAGGTGACAGCGGGTAGGTGGCAAAGTTTGAGATTTTAGACTCATCTCATTGACCGCAGATGGTAGTTGATTCATGAAAATGTGCGAGACCTTCTAATAACAACCAGTTTATTGGAAATGAGAGTGAGAATGAAGGGCAACTCGGGAGAATCTCAATCTTCAAGGAGTGAGCTGAGGGCAAGGAATACTCTGAAGACCAAGAAGTGGTCAGAGAAGTAGAGGACCAGAAGAAACTTCCGAAAGAGAGTGCTCGATGCCGTCCATTCCAGCAGAGACACACGACGAGACCTGAAAGTACCGACAGCTGTCGCCGACGTGCAGATCACTGGTGTCTTTAGCTGAAGCTGGCTCAACGCTGCCTGCAAGGTCGGCGGCAGCCAGGGCTCCGAGGAGCAGACAGCCCCAGTGAGCTTCGCTAGGCCGCAGCCGAACACGAGGGTGGGTCTCCGAGCCTGTAATGTGGACCCATTACCAGCTCACTACTTGGAAATGCGTTTTTAGTCCTACTTCATTTGATCATTACAAAATGTCAGAATACTTCAGGTAAGGCTATGGGATGGAGACGGGAACGAGTGGAGCGCATTCACCCATGCGTAGGAGGACTGTTCTGAAATGCCACTTAAGATTACAGGAACCACAGGGGCAGGGGCAAAGGAGAGCTTCTTCAAGTCGGGCATCGAGTTTCCTGCTCAAACGGTGAAGTATGGGGACCCTGTCGAGCGCATCTTACGCTTCACCCGTGTTCCTGTCTCGCCGTAAATGAATACGTACTAGGTTGTCAACCAAGAGCGTCGTTATGTGCGTGAGGGTGTTATTCTCTTGTTTACGTGTCATGGAACCTGTGAGCTGTCACATGTGATCATCATGTCAGCTAATTAACATGTCAGGGTGTACAAGTCCTGGCTTCCACATCGGAAGGGAGCCTGCTTAGGGTGGGGGCATCCTGCTCACCATCTGGGGCAGAGTCCTCCTGCCAGCTTCCAGCATGGGGGGTGGGGGGCCATAATCAGTACCAAAATTGACTGCGAATAGGACCACCCAAGGGCCTATGGCTGGGAACCAAGCCTCCTTCCTACCTTGGTCTGATCTCTTAGCAAGTTTCCTTGCTAGTCCCGGCTTTGCTCCCACTTACTGGGCAGGAATACAAAAACAGGAGTTATTTTAAGGAGGATAAAGCAGAAAGAAGGGTTGGAAAGCCACTGGCAGATGCTGGAAAGGTCCTAAGGAAGAGGGTTCTGGTTGGTTACATCACCCAGGGCTTCAGATTTTTAATAAATATTGATTGATGGATGGAAATCAAAGGGAATGCCAAAGAAAGATCTATGTGTGTTCAGAGATTGAGTTGGAAACTCTCTCCTTCCAAAGCTTCCCAAAAGGAAGTCGCAGTGGGAAGCAAAGTAGTGATTAAGGAAGGAAACAGGCCTGGTTCTCTGGGGCCTTGGAAGTCCTCAGGCCAGGCCTGCCTGGGAGATGAGCAGGCTTCTCCTCTCCTGACATCTTTCTGCCAGATGGTGGGTCTGGAATCCTAGAGGTGCTCGGGCCTCCTGGTTACTGCAACCTGAGCCCGGAAAACTTTGGTCCACCAACTTTCCCTCCCTCCATCCCTCTAGTGAGCAGGAGCAGGGCCTGGCGCAATGACCCTGGCACTCCGAGAAGGAGCCCTGGGCACCTCCAAGTGCCAGAGCTGGGCCCTGGTTCTGAGGGTTGGGGAAGGCTTTCTCCCACCGAGCCAGCTGGCAGCAGGAACCCGAGCCTTTCACGGGGTAATGCGCTCCCTGCCTGGTCTTGAATCCATCCCTGTAGGGTTATCCTGATTTTTTTTTTTTTAATTACAGTCCAGAATCTCAACAAATTGATAATGTGGAAACATTATCAGGAAGTGGGTCTAATCCACTAGTAATTATAAATAGGAGGAAAAATAGGAAAGAAAAAGTTAATTCTGCAGGCTCTATGCCGGAAGATATACTTTCCTGGGGACCCTCCCAGCTTGTCCCCTCCCCCAGCCCACCCTGCTGCTCTGACTCCCAGCTGTAAACTGGGCGGGAGCTAGAGGACTTTGGGGCTTGGTCCCTGCAGCTGAGGCCTACGGGCTGCCCTGGGAAGGAGCCGCCTTCGGGAGGGGTTAAGATCTCCAAAAGCCTTTGGCACCCTTGGGGCCTTTGTAGAATTCCCCAAAAAGCCGGCCAGAATGGTGAAAGCGGGCCCTGCCACCTGCCTGGAGGCCCTGCCACAACTCGGGAACCTCCCTTTCCCCGGGCACCCTGGAAGTGTGCCCCCTGGTCCCAGCTTCTGAGCTTGGAGAACTCCCTACCTCCTGCCCCCATAGTCTTCAGGGGCCACCTCCATTCCTGCAGAGGGGCCCTTGGGCCCTGCCTCCCTCACCCCCGAGCGGTCGCGGGCGGGAGCGGAGCTGCCCAGGCGGGAGCGGCCCACACAGTGGCCGCTTTTGGAGTCCAAGAGACATTTAGGGGCGTGCGTATAAATTTATATCACACATATTCGGTCGACGAATATTAAGCCACGGTGTCTGGTGGTTTCGTTGAAACCGTTAGCATCCTAGGTGCTACTGGCGAGATCGGTTGATAATTTTACACGAAGGACAAGTGGGTGACACTAAGGTAGCGCCTGATCCCTCAGGAGGACACACGGCGGGGTAGAAGCGGTGACATCCGCTTAAGTTTCCAAACGAACGTCTCTGATCTGTCGTCCGTGGCGCTACCTCTGGTCACCCACCGGGCTGACGGCACACCAGGGGACAAGGCAGTGTCCTCTGAAAGGCGATCTGCCCCCAGCTGGAAGTCGCTAGGTCTCCAAGGGAAGCAGCGACGCCCAGGTATCAGAAGCCCCCGGCCTGTGCCCAGACCTCTGTCACAAAGGGCAGTTCGGGCGGTGTCAGGGACGAAAGGAACGTTAAAATGCAACTGTGTGGATGAGGGTGGGGAACGAGGGAGAGGCCAGGGCCTGCTCCGGGCCTGCGGCACCCCCAGCAGCGCCTGGCGCGCGGAGGGAAGGGAGAAGTGGTCCCTTGGTCTTCGGCCCAAGCCCAGGCAGCAGGACGCCGTGAAAACCTCTCCGCGCGCGATTCAGGCGCGTCCCTTGGAGCGGGTGGCACTGGCACGTGGGGCGCTCGGCTCAGGCTCGCGGAGGCCGCGGTGGTGGAAAGCCCGCAGAAGGCAGCCGCCTCGCCGTGGCCCTCGGCGCGGGCTCCCCAGGCCCCCCAGGGACGCCCCCGCCTCGCCTCCGAGTCCGCTCGCCGGCTCCGCGGCGGACAGATGTTTACCGCTCGGAGCCCGGACCGCTGCGGAGACGCGGCGACGCGCGCGGCACACCGCGCGCTGCTGGCGGGCTCTGGGCTCCGGGTCGGGGGCACGAGCGGGCGGGGGCGGAAAGAGGAGGGGGACTGGGTGGACTAATGATGAAAAAGTCTCCTGCATCCCGGCTCCTTAATTAAATGCATGGAAAGAACCGAGGCGAGCACATCTGGTTTCAATCTGCAGCCCTTTGATGGCATCAAATGTTCTTTTCCCAGATCAGGGCTGGGAGTTCTGGGCTCACTGTGGCCGTTTGGAGCCCAGAAACCGTTTACACACACTCGGACCCTTCTTTCTCTCCAGGCGAGCCTCTCAGCTCTAGGAGAATAAAAAAGGAAAAAAGTCTAGTAATCAAGGGAGTGAGGGTGTGTGTGTGTGTGTGTGTGTGTGTGTGTGTAAGGAACATAAACCGCCACAAATAAGCACTTAATATTTTACTTACTCGTCATATAGTAACTCATTTCTAATGAGACTATTAAAGCTGTTACCAAATTCCAACAGGTCATGAAAAAATCGCTCAGCACCTCTCTGTCCTCTGTCAAGTGAGAGCTCACAGACAGGCGACAGAGCGTTATCCGTGGACTTCGGTGGGGGCCCCTCCACCCCGCCGCCCGCCCACGCCACGGCACCCGCTGGACCGCGAGCCCCGCACCAGCCTCTCGGGCGAGCGCCCTGCCCGCTGGGCATCTGGGCAGCGCCACCGTCCTGCCTTAGCGTCCCCGCCTGGGCAAGCGACCTTGGCCCCACCAAAAAGGCTACGAAATTGGCCAGATTGTGGGGAGAGGGGAGCAATTATAATAGACTCCTAGAGCCCTCTCCTCCAGCTAAATAAATATGTAAATGTCCTACCGCCTGGGGGAGGGGGGGTCCTAGCAGGACGCAGGGAGTAGACTCGAATAGACCCTGTGCTCTCTCGATCACCTCCCCCAATCTGCCTTAGTCCGCGGAAGAAGCGCGGGGGAGCCCCGCTATTATCGCTCCTGTTATTTTATTACGTTATTTAATAGGCTGTCTCTACGGAGCCCGCGTAGCCCTCATGCGCTTGCTCTCTCCCACGTCCTCTCAGACGCTCCCCGCCCGCCCCCCTCCCCAAAACTGTTAGAACAGCAAGGAAGCGTTTACGAAAATTAAAAGGCAGAGGGAGAAGAATATTTGATTGAGGTAGTTGTGGATTTTTTCCCAACAAGTTTCCCCGCAGCTGTTATCAAAACATGCAAATGAGTTTTCCAACCCGATCTTAAGCGAATCTGGAGGAGTTAACGCAGAAGCAAAATAACCAGCCGGTTGGAAGGGACTGTGGGTTTCAGTTCGTCTTTCTTCCCTGTGATACTATTGCAAGGGAATGATAATTAGACCTTTACTTAAAAAAAATCCGAAGGGGCTCTCTCGCTTTCTCTTCCCTCCCTCTTCCTTCCCTCCTCCCTCTCTCCCTCTCTCGCTCCCTCCCTCTCTCTTTCTCTCTTGCTCAGATGTTGGCAAAGGGGTTTTTTCTTAATCAGACTGTTTTTCGGACCGAGGGAAAGGAGGAAGAAGGAGATTGCGATGGAGAAAGGGGGTCTGTAAAACGTCAGGCGCCGCACAAAGGCTTTGCCACGTAATTACAGGCTCCTATTAAGTCGAGATCTGCCCTCCCAGGGGTCTCCAATTTTCTTGTATTCCCTACAAAGCCTCCTCTGCATGCCAGTTTGTGCCTTTTGAAGTGCCAGAGCTTCTTGATCCCACCGAGAAGGAAAAAGAAGCTGGGCAAGAAGAGGGGGAGCGAGAGAAGGGAGAGGGGGGAAGCCCACCACCACCCTCCTCCGGACTCCTGAAGTCTTTTTTTTTTTTTTCTCCTAACGAAAAGTAAAGTGAGAATCCTGCTCTCCAATACATCTGCAAGACATCACCCTCTCCTCCTGAAACTTTAGTCACTCCTGAGAATCCACAGGAGTGCAGAGAGGGGGAACACGTTTTCTTGAAGATGTTTTAAAGCTGGAACAAGCCTTCTTCTGTTGGTGCTTGAACTCTTGCCTGGGAATAACTTTTTTAACCTTAAAAAAAAAAAAAAAACCACTGTGATTCTTCTCTACCACCCCTCTTCTCTCTTCTTGTTTGCCTAACTCCCCCGCCCTGCCGGCCTCCCCACTCCTCTCTCCCCCTTACTATTATTTTTAGTGTGTGCGTGTGGACGCTTTTGGAGAGGTGGACGGCATTTTTTTTCCTCCTGACTTGAACGTAGGGTGACTTTTTAATTTTATTTTTTGGTGCGGATTATCTCTTCGGATTGCGCCGGACTTGGCCTCAGGAAGGCAACCGAGGCTGTTAAAGGCTGCGGGTGGAGAACGCTCTGCCCTGCACGAGGGGGTCCCCCGCCCTCTCTCCGCTTTTTTTTTTTTTTTTTTGTCCTCCCCTCCTTTCTCTTTCTCTCTCTCTCTCTCTCTCTCTCTCTCTCTCTCTCTCTCTCTCTCCACTCCCCCCTCTCTCTTCCCCACTCGGCTCCTCTCCCCCCTCGCGCCCGCAGCGTTTGGTGTTGATTCGAGCGGGAAGAGGGGGGTGGGTGGGATCGGAGGGGGAGACCATGACCTCCAGCTACGGGCACGTTCTGGAGCGGCAGCCGGCGCTGGGCGGCCGCTTGGACAGCCCGGGCAACCTCGACACCCTGCAGGCGAAAAAGAACTTCTCCGTCAGTCACCTGCTAGACCTGGAGGAAGCCGGGGACATGGTGGCGGCGCAGGCGGACGAGAGCGTGGGCGAAGCGGGCCGGAGCCTGCTGGAGTCGCCGGGACTCACCAGCGGCAGCGACACCCCGCAGCAGGACAGTGAGTGAGGGGCGCGTGCCCGCGGGGCCGCTTGTCGCGGACGCAGGGCGGGAGTCCGGGCTGGGCGGCTGCAGCCCGCCCGGGGCCGGGGGAAGAAGGTCGGGGACAGATGGGAGGTGGTGGCAGTGGCCAGAGGAAGGGCCCGTCACGACCAGGGGAAGGGGGATGAGAAAGGAGGGCCCCGCCGAGGGCGTAGCCGGGGCGGGCGCTGGAGGGAGGCTCCGAGGCCCTGCAGTCGGGGTCGGGGACTGCCCGCCGCGGGTCCTCGCCGAAGCCGCCTGGGCCGCCACCGCGTCGTGGGCGGGCGGGCACGGCTGCCTGGTCTCCCCGCTGCGGGCGGCTGGGCTGGGCTGGCACAGGCTCCCAGAAGGGCGCAGACTCGGGAGTCTGCCCTGTTCGGAAAGGCAGCGAGGTGAAGATGCTGAGCCGGGCCGGGAGGGCTCCTCGCGGGTGGCATGTGTGGGTTCGGGGGCAGGAGGGACAGAGGAGGCGGGCGGCGCGGTGCGCGGGGATGGGGCCGCGCGGAGCCGGTGGCGCCGGGCGCTCGCGCCGCGCGGGAGCTGCCCTCCGCCGCCTGCCGTTGCTCCACCTGCACATGGGTCGGAGACCCGGGCGGAGTCAGGGCCTGAACGACTCCTTTGGGGGGGACCCAGCTCCCGGCCCGCCTGGTCCCGCGCCAGGGAGATGCGTGGCACACGCGCGGCCTCCAGTGTCCAGCCCCGTGTCACTTCCGAGAAGCTCTCCCTCGGCCCCCAGACCTCCAGAAAACGCCGCGCACAGTGTCCCTTCCCCATCCGCCCGGACCAGGGAATGTCGCCTCGGGTTGCGAAGCGCGCCTTAAAAAGTGACTCCAAGCGTATCCAGACCTCCGCGAGTCTGTAACAGACTTGTCACCTAACATCCCAGGTGACATGGGGCTCAATATTTCCTCCTTGGGGTCTGCGAGGGCCTGAACTTGGCTCGAAGTTTCGAAAAGAGGTCGATCTCTTTCCCCGTCATTATTCGCGACTGCTATTTTGTCTTCAAATTTAGAACCTGTGGAACCAGGAGGCCTGCCGGCATTCTATGGTTTTCAAAAAACATAGCCAATGTCAGACTCTCAGCAAATTGATAGAAAAAGCAACTCGACCCAGAAACAGCTGGAAGCAAGGCCTGGCAAAGTGGAGGTAGTGGCAGCCATGCCAGAGCAGGCCACAGGGAGAGCTCCTCTCTCCCGCAGGACCTGTACCCCTTGCCTTCCTCCTTGGTCCAGGCCTGGGTCCCCCTTAGTGTTTTGCAGCCCAAAGCAAACTAGGGCCTATCCACCCTCCTACTGGTAGAGGCAGAGGGCAACTGGAGAAGCCTCGCCTGGCTGGTCAGCAGGGAGAGATGCCCAGCATCCCCAACAGCCTGGTCAAGGCTAGGCACCCAGGCAGGGCTTTCCTCGTGGAGGACGTTGTTGGGGGGTGGGGTGCTGCTTGTGTTGCGGGGCGTGGGCAGCTTAGGTTAATTGTCTGCATGGACACTTTCAACTCCAAGAAAATGCGCTGCGAAAGGCGATTATTTTTAAACGTTTTTACTAGGGGAAATTTAAACATAAGAGTAGGGAGGATGGTATTCTGCATTTCCATGTGCCTGTCGCCAGCTTCACTAATTCCGCACATTCTGCTCTTCTTGTTTCACCATGGCTAATGATTAATCACAACATTTATCACTGTTTGGAGCACTGCAGGCTGGACCCACCACAGAAAACAGGGTCTGCGGAGAGGAGCAGGGTGGCCACAGCGAGCCTGGGGCCCAGGCCGGCCGCGGGGTGCAGGCTGCTGCGGGGCAGGGGGGTGCCGGCTACTCCCGTGGTCTGGCTCTGAGTGGTCGCCACGGGAAGGGAGCTGGTGTTCGTGGTGGCCTTGTAGTGGCCACAGAGCAAGGCTGGGCCCTGGGCCGAGGAGGCCCGCTGGGAAGTGCCTCCACGCTGAGACAGAGGTGGCACTCGGTGCAGGGAGGCGACCCAGGGATGGCTTCTGAGACCCAGGCCTAGCACAGCTGAGACACTGGGCGCGTGGCGTCCACTGGGGTGCTCAAGGACACGCAAAGGGCAGCGGGTGGAGTTGGGGACCATGTGTCCCCGAGGAAAGGGTATGAGACCTTTTCAAAACTGCCGGCTTGATAATCAAGCCCATCTTGGAGTTTCAAGGACTAACTCCCCTAGTGGGGAGTGGACCCTGAAAAGGAACAGCAGGTTCGGAGGCCAGCCAGGTGGAGAGTGCTTGAGGAAGGATGGTTGAGGGACAGTTACTAAAGGAAGTTGCAGAATTCAGCCTGAGGTGATGGGGACTAAGTGGCCCACATCTGAGACTGGGAAAGTAGCTTAGAAAACACACACACACACACACACACACACACACACACACACACACACACACACGACAGGCTTGGCTTTGCAGCGAAGGCAGGGGCCTGGTCTAACAAATAGTCGTTGCTCTCAGAAATGGTGTTTCCATGTCCTTCTTCCCAGGTCTCCTCAGTGAGAAGAGGCGGGTCTGGTAAGCTGGGCGATAGCAGGCATCCAGGGGCACCCTCGTCCCTGGTTCCTGGGTCCCCACTGGAAACTGCCCCGGGAAGCCAGGACCGATTCTGCCTGCAGGGCCACAAGTCTGCCAGGGACGGTCAGTCGATGGGTCAATCAGGGGAGAGAGGGGTCTCCAGGCAGAGGACTAGGGCTGGGCCCCGAGCTGCAAGGGACAGAGCCCTCACAGGAGTCAGGAGCTCCTCGCAGCCTCTGGGCGTCTGTCTACCCCAGAGCGGAGACGATAAGATAATCTTCCGAGAGCTGGGGACCGTTCTGAAGATGCCTTTTACCCTTCCAGCAGAATGGAAACAGGTCCTTCCTAAATTTTCTTTCGGGCTGAAATTAGTAAAACAGACTCCACTTACACCTGCAATATTAGATCATTAATGCTGTGGATTTTCTAACTACGACCTGGGCGGCCTTGGCAAAGAGGAGCCAGCTATCCCGTCCAAAGGGAGGGCTCCCGCTGACCTCCGCACTGGCCACCGCGATTCTGTTCCCCCCCCCCCACCTTGGCTGAGATTCTCGCCAAGTCTCCCCTCCCCAGAACGACTTCTTTCCTCTGTAACTGGTTCTCCCAGCCTGTAAACTTCTCAAACTTCTAGGTTTAAGTACCTTAAGGGTTTAAAGAAACGGTTCTTTAACACTGTCAGGAATTCAGTGGCTAGTGGGGGAGTCTGGCCTGTGAAGGGGGTGGGGGGCGGGTGTTAGATCAGGCCCAGTGAGGGAGAGGAAAGAGGAACAGGTCATAAAACAGGCAGACCTGCTCCTAGGAGGACGGGGCATCTCGCTGTCATTTCTTAATCTGAACTTCTGCAAACTCTTAAAAAAAAAAAAAAAAAAAGCGCCTGCCTTCCACGTTCCCAGCCTCTAAATTAGTGAAACCAGATTGTCCTAATAAGACCTTTTGTTGGAAACACATGTAGTCATAAAAAGGTAGACGGAAAGTCAATTAGACACGCGCGCGCGCGCACACGCACACACACAAGCCGGCGCTAAGCGTGCACGGGAGCAGCTGGGCCCGGCCCGGGCAGGATGCAAATGCAGCACAGCCGCGCGGGAAATTGATTTGTCACAAAGCGAGAGGTGTAAACGCAGTGCGCAGGACTCACCCGCGGGCTTCCCCGCCACGCTTCCCGGGCCCAGCTCGGCCAACGCCTCCTCGCCAGAGAAATGCCCAGGGGAGCAGGGACGTTCTCTAGGGCGCTCGGTCGTTGCAATTTGCACCAGAATATCAATTTCCCTGGAGTCTCAGCGTTTGCAACACCTAGAGCGCCAGAAATTTTCTTAGCGGTGCCCCCCTGGGACCCTGGAGCCGGTGATGGCACTCTGAAATTGGGCCTCAATGATCTCGACTCAAGGGGGGAGTCAAGATAATTTTATCGTTTTAAGGGTAACCTGGAAAAAATATTCTCTTTATAGGAGGCAGTGAAATCCAAGATCAAGGGAGGTCACTGAGTCCCCGAAGTCCAAAGTCAGATCCAGGGAAGTGGCGGGTCATGTTGATCTTACGTGCAGGGGCAGGGGCCGGACGGCCTCCTCCTTCTCCTCCTCACTTGGGGGAATTGACAGTCTAGTGACTCCCACCGCTTTGGAGCGAAGGAAGGGAGGTGGGCCTGCGAAGTCCGAGGCCCCAAGCCGCCCCAACTCCCTGGGGCTCCAGATCCCCCGACTCCTGGAAGCGGCCAGTCGCTGCCTGTGCGTTCATTTCTCCCTCCCAAAGCCGGAGCGCCTCTCCCGCGCTCGCGGCTTCGCGCAGCCAGCCCTTTGGCTCGGCGGCCTCAGCCTGCCCCTGAGCGCTCAGGTCAGCGCGCAGGGGCATCGGGCAGGCAGCGGTGGGTCACACGGGTCCCTGCGGTTCCTCCGGCTTCCCAGGGCCGTCATTTTAGATTTTACAACCCGAGCGAATAACTCATCTCCAGACTAACAAGATGTCACCCACTCACTCCGCCCCCCACGAAAACCCCCAAGCAACTTGAGGACCAACGGTATCTTCCTACCGCCACTGACTCAGATCTGAGTTTCGAACGTCGCTCCCCGCCAGCCGCCACCTCCGGGACCCCTTTTCACATTTAAATGACATCTGTAGGTGTTCAGCAACGAAGATCCCTAAACCAATATGATTTTTATTTTGAAAGATGTGTTTCCTTCACAGTTCCTCTTCCACACCCTGTTTACTTGCTCCCTCGTTCTGCAGGGCACCCCACCAAAGCAGACCCCCAGCTCTAGGAGGCCACCTCCCTCGCCAGGGGCGCAGGCTGCGGGCGCGCTGGTGCGGTGACCCCCGCGTGCCCCCCGCTCACAGCGGCGCCAGCTTTTAACCTCTGGAGAAATGTGTGTTTCTCATTTACCCTTTCGGATAGATAGAGTCATCAGAAGCCTTAGAAGGTACAACTTTTAGAAGCCGGGGGAGTGTGTTTGTAGAGGAGATAAGGCTTTCGTTCCGCTTATTTATTTTTTGCGGGGGTGGAAGAATTGTGGGAGGAAGAATCCTTCCCCAAGAAAAAGTGCAAGGCCGGGGGTGGCGGGGCGGCTCAGCATCCTCCGTCTAAGCCGTTTGTGAGTTCGGCCATGGAGATCTCGGTGTATTCCTCCGAGCTAGAGATCAGGCATTTACAGCAACTATAAAGGGGCCCACTCTCTGAGACCCCTTGGTGCCCAGACATTTACGGAACTACCTGTGCGCGCGCGCCATTGTAATCGCCGGGCCCTGACTCTCTCGAGTCCCGCGTTTTAATTTGTTGCAGGGCCGGGTGCCACTCCCGTCGTTTCGATGTTCCGTAGCTCACTTTTCAACAGCACAGAGGATGCAAACATCAACAGATTATGACTTGTCCGCAAGAATTTGTGTCCTTGTAAAATCAAATAGCTTAGAGAGCAGACTAACGACACTCAGTTAAAAACCAACGATCTCAAACAGTAATAATATCATCGAACTGCCAACACCGCCTTTTCCCTACAGAAGCTGTTTCTTATTAAATCAATCACTGCGGAGATACATTGAAAAGGCGCCTGAGGAGGGACGGTCATTCGCGTTTTGGGTCAGTGGGTTTGTTTCCAAAAAATGTGTGGAAGTTTTTGATTAAGAAGTCTCGAGTTGTCTGAATCTTCGTAGATTCTTGGTTCCATTTGTCTAATTTAGTGAGGCAGCCGCAAGGAAGTAGTCGTACAGAGAATTATGGGCTATTGATTTTAGGTTTAAGACTTTTAAAAAGTCTCTACATTTCACTTATCCTGGAACCACTTTTCTTGATGAAACAAAATATATATATATCTGGGAAGCGATTGCAGGGGAACAAAGGCACAAATGGTGGTCGGGGAAGGAAATTTTAGGAAAGACAAAGACAACATGTCAGAACAAATCAATCACATACACATGTGACTTCCCAGAAGATTCTGAGGACAATCGGAATCATAAGGATGCTCCTGTCCCTGTGGTTCTTGGATAAGGGAATGAGAGTCTGCATTCTGACGGGCAGCCCTGGGTGCTGGCCGTCTCAGCCCCTTTGCTGCACCAGGTAATGAGGGAGCTGTAATTCCCAAGATCTTTGGGACTTGTTTTTACCATTAGTGATTTGCCCTGACTCAGCTACAAATGAGAAATAAATTTGAAAAATGTGTGTTCGTTCGAGTCCCCAAGATATAAGTTATGAGGAAGGACAAGGACTGGTCCTCTGGTTCCTATTTTGTCTGCTTTCATGGAATTACTTGCGAGTGGCTGGAAATTTTCTGAACGGGCGGGCGCAGAGAGAACACCTCACAAGGCCCAGACTGAAATGGAGACCCCCCGCCCCGGGCGCATCAGCAGGCTCTCTTTGAATCTCACCTTTGGGGGTTGGAGGGAGGAGGGAGTAAAATAGGGTGAATTAATTCAGTACTTTTAGTTTTAGTTTAAAACAGAGCCCACAGCATCTTAGATTTTAATGTTCTCCGTGTCGGGTGGGGAATGTAAACACCCCCACCCCACCTCCGCCCCTGGCCCTTGTCCTCTCGGGTCCCAGGGCACTGGGGCGCTGCTCTCCGCAAGTGGGTACCCCAGAGTCTGGCGAGACGCTCTACTCCTTTCCTTTTCTCGCCTAAAGGGGGCACACTCCCCCCAAGCTGGGGCTGGAACCTACAGTGCCTTCCAAAACCCCTGGATTCCTTCAGGGGATACATGCCGGAAGGCCCCTCTACACAAGTAGCGGAAGATGGGAAATAGAAATGTGAAGATGCTCCAAGGACAACATAAATAGATGCTACACAAGCGTCTTAACAGAAACATGGGGGTACCTGGTAGGCGTTCTGCCTTCCTCTCCTTTGAAACGAGGGTGGTCAGGATTCCAGGGTGAGCTGGAAGAGGGAGAAGGGGAGTGGGAATAGATGAGCCAAGGTCAGTGGATGCCAGGGCTGCTGCCTGGTTCCACTGGGAAAGAGAGAGTTTGTCCATGTGGAGGTGGTGAGACATTTCTGCATGTGAGCTCCAGGGGCAGACCGGGAGACAGAGAGCGGGCAGTATTGGTGAGATGCTGCAAAACTGCCACAGAAACCCTCGTAGCACCTGGAGTCTCCAGGTAGGGCAGAGCACCAGCCGCCCGAGACTCAGACCCCGGGGGTGGAGTCACGTGCTTTCTCCCAAAGGAGGAAGGATAGCTGCCCCAGGTCTTGTGCATGCCTTGTGCATGGGGACCCAAAGCCATTCCCGATCCCCAGATCCGATTCCTGGCCTCCACTGGTCTTCCCCTTTGGGGGAAAGACTTTCGAGACTTAGTGGACATGTGAGGATAAATTCTTAACCCCTCTCTGTGAATGTTAGAATTTTCTTTCTCTTGTTACTTCACCTTGACACTGAGGGGTCAACAAGACAAGGCAATGCTGGGAGCGACAAAGAGGCAGAATGAAAATTTTGTCTTCTTAGTCTAGATGGTGGTTAATACATACCTTCCAAGACAATCTGAGCTTAGGTGTTCACTAGATACAAGTATGAGGCCAGGACTGTAAAGGAAATTGCCTTCCCACATACGTTTGTCTGGGAGTAAAAACATTACCCCCATCCACTTAACTGCTCATCATCAGTCATGTCATTATATTTTAAAGGACCTCACAGTGCTGGAAGGTGGTGTAGTTATAAATAAACATAAAAACAGACGGGCGCTCTCCCAGAGATCTAAATATATATGGGGAGGCCAAATTCTTTCAAAGAGGATTCAGATATACGACTCAAAGGCTAAGGGGCTCGACTCAATCAAAATTTGAGCCCGGATATGCTAAGTTTAATCAGCTTGACTGTGGGCAAAGTGAAAGGCTTAGCCAGCGCTTCGGATGTATACACACAGAGAACCACGTTTTCTCCAGTTTCCATTGGATTTACCCACACAAATTCATGCTGGTCTGCAAAGGGCTTGGTCGAATTGGCTTGGGCCCGGTGGGTCGCAGGGGACTCAGTGTCCCAGCATCGTGTTCTTGTCCTCTGTCATTTTCTTCTTTGCCTCCTCTGGGCCCCACGTAGCTCTCCAAGACCTCCATGCTGCAGAGAAAATTGGTGCCTAGAGGCCAAAGAGGCCCCCTAAATGCTGTTTCCCAGAAAAGGAGAGGCTGTTGAGCTCGGTGACATGTCATGTACCAGGTGTTTTCATGCGTTTCCTCTCTGATAAGTCATTTCATAATAGCCCCGTCTGAGACTTCCTGGGAATCGAGGTCTGGGGGACCAGTTACCATTCTGTTTCCTTTCCAAATAACCCATAAATATATGAAGTTGAAAGTTCCAATGGAAATACGTATTGAATCTCAACCTTTATACCCGGCCATTGACATATATCACCATTAATCCCGACTGGGAGGTCGCATGAAATAATTATGCACATCGTGACTTTTCTTTCCATTTTTACCAGTACTTCCCTAAATACTGGTCTGGATTATAGCAGTCGTCTAGCACTGGGACGGCTGCCAAACTGTTGCCTGTGCTCAGTGAACGCTTACTAAGTGATAGAATGAGCTCGCCAGCCGGAGCCTGAGTTCTAGGCCCCGCCCCTCTCCGCCCATGTGACACCCTTTGCCTTGGAGTCCTCCTCTGGGACCACCATTTCAATAACCATCTCTGTACTGGCGACTCCTAGGTTATAGCTTCGAGGTCCCCGTGGAGCTGCAGATTCATAGACTCAGCTACCTACCTATTTGACCTTTCCATCTGAATATCACAAAAAACACATCATCCTCAAAAAGAAGAAAATATGTCCTTAATGAGCTCCCTTTCCCCAATCCGATCCTCTTATAGTTTTACCTGTTGTCCTGTATCGCAACACGTGGTCGTAAAACTCAAAAACTTCATCCTCGGCTCCTTCCTGTCCACCTCTGTCCAATCCATCCCCCCATCCTAAGTTCACTTTCTAAAATCTCTTGACTCCATCTCCTTTTTAAACCTCTGTGGCATCTCACTGGCACTGCTATACCAGCCCCCGAAGTAGTTGGGTCTCCCCGCATCCACGCTTGCCCTCTATGTGTGCAGGTGGTGGACAGAGCAGATACAATAGATCTTCAAAGTATATTCGCTGAATGAATGAATGATGAATGCTGGTGCATTCTTTTACAAACATTTTTTTTTTAAATCGTGGCTTTCCCCTTCTTTAGAACGCACAATTGCTTTTTATTCTTTTCTACATCAAGATCATATTATATGTCCTTTAAAAAAAATCATCCTTTATAATCTGTTTCCATCCCTGCCCGATGAACCTGCTCATTCACACACCTGTGCAGATCCAACTGTTTCCCTCCTTTTCCCTGGTATGTTCATGAGGCTAGGACATGTGCTCTCGTCTCCTTTCTGCTTCTCTCACTTCTCATCTGAAGTGTCCTTGCTCCCTGCTCCTTTTTGCAAACTTACTCATGCTGCCTTTCAAGGTTCTGTTCCCAGCATACTTCCTTGTGACATTGTCCTTGACTGCCTCACCTCAGATGAAGCAAGTCCCTTTCTCGGTGCTTACTATAGAAATAACCAGCATCCCAATGAGTATTGCTTAGTTATTTTCTAAATGTTTTATGATTTTTCATCTAGAGCATTTCTTAAGATTAGAGACTTTTTGCGGAAGAGAAGGCATATTCCACGGTGTATGTAGAAAGCTGCCGTAAGCAAGTAAATTAAATAAATTAAATAGGTAATTTTGGGGGGTATGATCTGGTTCTGCTGTCTTTGCGATCTCTACCTACAAGTAATTTTTCTGAATATACGAGTGATACCAAAGTATAATACTGCTCATTTTAGGAATTGTATTATTTTACATTAAAAAGTTTAAATAGAAAAGTAAGGTCACCTATATTTCACCACCCTAAAGTAGACACGGTTAATAGTTTGGTGTTAAAATATTTCCTTTTTATTTTTTACACAATTTTTGTGTTAACATTCTTGGTTACTGATTTTTCTTTAATCACTGGAGGAGTTTTAAATCCCAGTTTCAAAGGTGGTATTTCCCCCAAATTAAGAAGCTACTCCAGCGTTTAACCCACTTTCTCTCATCAGGACTATCCAACACATACACAACAAACCAAAGTTCCCTGAGAATTGAGAGGGCTGCAACATCACGGTTATTTCCCAGTGTCCTCGGTCCCAGTGGGTACATTTCCAGCAGCAAAGCCCTTCAGAGTAAACAGTTTCTTTTTCTTTTCTGCTCGTTCTAGCTGGGAACCTTCCCTAGACATGAGCACATGTCTCCTTTGGAAATTGGAAAAGGCTGCATAATACCGAAAGGACATTCTGAGACCACAGTTGAGCTCCTGCTCAAAAAATTAGTTTTTATGTGGTTCAGCCAGGAAGAGCCATGTAACAAAATCAGTGGGGGAGAAACTAAGTTATAGGACTAATTTTCTATTGTCGTAGATGCCTGGGTCTTGAATTTTCTTCTACTAAATGTCTTGAGACTCATACATGCTTTCACAGAGAAAAAAGGAAAACAGCATTTATTTCCCTATACCTGGTAGGTAGGACATTGATCAGGTAGAACACTGACATATTTCCAGGACACAGAAGTATGTTTCGATGGAGGAAAAAGCACTCGTGAAAATCAAAGATAATGCATTTTACCGGATATGAAAGTCTGTAGTACGCCAGCCCTTATTTAAGTGATAATTACAGAGAAAATATAAAGTGTAGTTATGAAATCTATTGAAAAATCATCCTCAGGCAAGTTGACATTAAAACATTTGCCTGATGAATGCAAATATTTTCTTTAGGGAAAGTATTGACAAGTGATATGAAATTATGTAGAACAAAAATTTTTAATTATGAATTAGACATAGCTTAATAATTAATCTTTCTCATCATGAGGAAAGTGGGGAACAGAGAGAGCAATCATCATTTCTGAGGACTAAAAACCTCACTTGCCCAGAAAAGGTTCCTGCCTTTCCCCGTGCTGCCCGCTGCCCGTGTCTGGGAAAGAAAGGAGGCGAACCACCCAGCGAGCTCCTCGCTCACGGCCAGATGTGCAGCTCAGCAGCCCTAATCCTCAAGTTCAAGGAGAGACCGCAGGCTGAATCCTCAACGCATTCTAGAAATGAAACGTCATTTAGTTCATTAATCACGAAAACTGGAATCTGCAGTTTTTCTGCACATATTTCACAGGCTGAATCAGCTTCGGACAAGAGGAAGGGAGGACAGGACCAGTGCTCGTGTGACTCGGTGCTCGTGACTTGGTGCTCATGTGACTCTGTGCTCATGTGACTCGGTGCTCGTGTGACTATCGTGGATCTGTCCTCAGCTTCCCTCGGGGAAGGAGAGGTTTTTCTGGATGTGATCACTCCAGAATATACAGAGTGCTATTTAAATTTCTATCTTTTTTTTTTTCTTTACCTCAACATTGTCTTTTCTCAAGGTGATAAAAATACCTGCTGTCTGCAGTGTTTTGGATTTTTTTTGATTTGGGGGTTCAGGGCCACCCTGAAGAGCCAGAAAATTCTATGGTGTTTGGGTAGGCCTTGATATACAGCCATTTTAACTGAATTATTATCCTCAGGCTGCTGGTTTCTTTCTTTTTCCCTAATATGTATGTATCATGAAATATATATTTGGTAAAACTTGATGAGTTACTCTGTCTTAAGGGTTAATAACATTAATAATACAAACAATAAAGTGAGATTAAATATGAAACTGCTCCACAAGCTCCAAGAACATATACTGAAGCTGTCGTGTTTTTATAAAGCCAATTCTAAGAAGCAGGTAGGGATGGTGTGGTTATTTGCATTTTACAGAGAAGAACGCTGAGGCGTGGAGAATTTTAGGGAGCTGCCGTAAGCTGACGAGACTCTCTCCTGATCCCGTTTTAATGTATTTTCATCGTGTTCCATCACCTTTGACGTCAGCCAAATCCTGTGAGATGCCTCACGGTCCATGAAACAGTGCTGAGTTGAGAACAGGGAGACCAGAGTTGGGGACAGGGAGACCAGCCGCCTCACACTGCCACGCTCCGCGGTCTCTTTCATGGCCTTGTCGGAAAGTGGGCACGTTACTGCTCTGTCTAGCTTCCCCATGGGGATGTAGGAGGCCAAAAAGATACTGCGTTTGTGGAAATATTTGAGGAATAACAGGCTGAGTCTGTGTACATTATTATACCATAAGGGATCGAATGGAGGCTTTTCTAAGTCGTCAAGTAAAGATCGAAACCTGGGAAGGCATTTCAATGCATTTATACCCAGCCCTCAGCACACAAGTATGTTTCACTTAGATCTGAAGACATTAGGGGTGTCAAAGCCTTTCACGTCCCAGTCAGATAATTCTGCAATGTCGTGGCCATGCAACGCACGGTGGCCTCTCGTCCGTGGGTTCACCTCCCGCGGTTTCAGTTACCCGCGGCCCAAAAATACCACATGGAAAACTGCTTGCCCGTAAAGCTGGGCTGTCAGCCTCTATCCCGCGGGTCTGTTGTCTGCAGCGAGGAGATGCTGTTCGCCGATGGCAACGCCTTCCTTTCTCCCCACCGAGGGTGCCCAGAGGCTTGCCTGCTCCCGCGCCTCGGTTCCACAGCCTCTGACAGGTGTCACTCATTCCAGGCGTGGATATGTGGTCAGCGTGGCTTCCCGATCGATGCTGGAGGCCATTTAATGTCACTGAAATTAGGAATATTCGCATACTCCAAAAGCCATACTCTTACACCACGTCACGTACTGAGGGACGAAGAAATCCATTTTTGATCTTGAGTTAGAAAGTGATGCCTTATGATTTTCAGTTACACTCACAAGGCCACAGCGTAAGGAGTATAGCCCGGAAGTTTCTATGATCACCGTCCCCTCTTTACATGAAACGGGAATGCATATCTTTTTATTTAAACTTTGAGATGGCAGCGACCTTTCATAGGTCCACTTAATTCATCCATCGATGCGGACTTTACACTAAAGACAAATGTCTTTCATCAGTTTTGCCGCCGAATATGGTGGAGCATAGATGACGTGAGCTTCGGACGCGAGGTGTCAAGACCTCTCATCCCACGCCTGACACGCCAGGAGACCGTCCGCGTTGAGTTTTCCCTGGAGTACAATGTCTCTAGCATCGCATTCATTGTCTTCCCACTCCTCCGAGGCGTATGTGGGGTTTACTTAATTTTTTGTACATGAATAATACCATGTTCACTGTGGTTATACATGAAGTTGCTATTTTCTTTTTTTGCCAACTTAGGTTTCCTAACCAGTGGAGTAAGATAAACATTCTGTCCTGTTTGTTACGGGACCTGCTTTCATCTGCAAGGTTTTGAAATCCGGTAAACGTGGCAGACACACAGACTGCGTTTCTATATCACGAAGCATTTTTGCTTTATTTTGCCAAGCAACGAACAATTACATCTCCCTGGCATTCGTCGGTAATAAATCGGCATAGCGACACTTGTGGTACACGTGGAGAAAACAAGTCACCGTGGGTGGGAGACTGAGACATCAGTTCACCGCACGACAAGTGCGTGTGTGGCCTAGAGAGGCAGTTCACCGTGGGTCTTGTGCTCCGCGTGCAGGGAGGGGCAGGTCGCCACTCACACCCGGTCAGTGGGTGTCAGGCAGCGATCAGGGGCACAGCTCTGCTGGGAAGATGAGGTCTGGCACGCGGAAAAGTGTATGTTTGCTAAAAACGCCGCGTGTGCTTTATGATATTACGTAGGGTCTCTGGAGTGGGGTGCAGATAACTCCGGGTTACTCTTCTCCCTGAGGGAGCACCAACTCCTCCCTCATCTTGGCAGAGGGACAGATATTTTATACTGCAGAGCACTGAACCGTGGAGCTCTCCATATTGTGGATGGCTCCATCACCAGTCACGGGGTGAATGGCGGTGCATATAAACGAGCGGGAAATGAGACAGGGGCATCCACGAAGCACTGACGAGGTGCCCTGCCCTGTCTTAAGCGGGTCACATAAAAAAGAAAAGGAGATTGAGGCACTTATTGGAGGTCGTAAAAATCCTAACTTTGACTAATTTTAGGTGATTGGTATCTTATTCTAGAAGGAACACTATGTGTCAAAGGGGCAGTTTATCACACAGACGCAAATACTTGCAATTTTAGTTTGAAGGAAGTTTTCAGATCAAAATATGCTACATTTAGGAAGTTCTAGTTCACTATTTTGTATTGTCTTTTGTTGCAAAATCCTTCTTTACTTTCTGATGGTTCATAAACATAGTGTTTCCAATATTTCTGCAATTTTGTTTACTTCTATGTGGTCTGAGAAAGCCAAGTTTTAATCCCCCCTCCCCCACCCTTTTCAGAAACTGTCGGTGGGAAGGTTGTATTTGAAATCTCAGCCTAGCTTTTCCAAGTTGGCCATGTTGAAAGTCAAATTTATCCCGTCAGCATGCTACAGTTCCATCGCAAACATCTCCTTTTAAGGTATGCTCTGGGGCTTTTGTCCTAAATGGATGTCCTATTAAATATCAGGCTTCGTTTCTTCTCTAATGAACTGCATGCGATTCATAGATGGCTGTCTAAAGAGGGGGCGGGGTGGGACTGGGAGAGCCTCTTACCTGACAGACCATCTAACTAATTAGAAAGGGACTACGCGTAAGAAAGCAGGGTTAGGGCGACTCGAGAAAGCCCAGCGGAAGGGAAGAGGAAGGAGGGCGCTTGCGGAGATGAGACGGTGACTGAGGCGGCAGGGAGCCCGGCCGGGGGACAGTCCTCCCAGTCCCTCTGGGACCCTTTTGTGACATGATCTCCGCTCGAGTGGTTTATGACATCACTGGAACCCCCTTGGTGGAATTACAGCTTCATAATTCACAGTTAGCTGTTGTTTATTTTGTATTTAATCATTGGTGGAGCACACTGGCAGCAGACCCAGGGGAGCTGTGTGGTTATGCTGCTGCAGATCTTGTAGTTGCATAATTAAGTACGTCAGGAGTAATTCGCCAAGTGTCATAACATCCCACATGTCAGGCCTTGCAGATGCCGGCCTTGGTGGTGATGGTCCTGCGAGTTATCCCGGCTGACACGCCTTCTCAGCGAGTTTTCCTTTTGGGGGAACAGTTACCAAGGACAGTTACCTGATTTAAGCACAGTTTTCTGAGTAGCAAGCTCAATGCTATTACGGAAATATCATTCCCCATGCGGTACTGACTTCTACAATATGACTATAAAGGATGGTTCTATTCCTGTTAACCCGTAAGAATGTCAAAAAAATGTACCAACGAGACAACAAAGAAGGTATCTGGGTTAGCAAAGCGAATTGGGGGTTCATCTCCACCTCTCTTTGTGTTTGGGACTGAAGTGACCCCAGAAATGACCCTACTTAATCCAATGCCTTTGGGTCTTTCGATGGGGGACGCGAGTTAAAGAAAGAAATTAAGGTGTATCGAGCACCTGTCGTGACCAGGTGCAGTGCTGGGTGACTTACCCTGCTTGTGTGGTTTAAATTTTCACAGTCATGCTCAGTGGTGGATACTGTCTCCTCGGCATTTACAAACTGGGCTTGGAGACTCAGAGGAGGCTTAGCACCCTGCCCGAAGCCTCAAAGTTAGTCCCGACAAAACCAGAGGTTGTCTGCACCCCTCTGGTATCCCATATTCCACTATCCCCTCATTTACCCTCCAGGGGCTAGAAAATGGGAAGGAGGCGGTTGTGTTAAACAGCCTTTGAGCGACGCTGGTTCCTTGGAACACAGAACTCCTGTAACTGTAGTACTGGACCGTGCATTGGGATTGCAAACGAAAAAATGCAAATCATCCTTCAGAAAATTACATCTTTGCAAAGAAAACACCTGATGGCACTGGATACTTCAGTGACAGTTAAGCAGCAAAACTGATGTTCATTACGGGGCTCGGTGAACTTGAATGAAAGAGTGAGTTGGAAGCTAGTACTAGAGGGGAAACTAGGTGGGCCAGGGAGCTTTCCCGAGGATCAGGAGTTGATTTTGATCATGGCTCTGACCTTGAACATGCCGCTCAGTCCCCTGAGCAATAATCCTCTGCCACTGGAAAACTAGCAATACACTTGTGATTCCTGTCATATAACTAATAAAGTCTTTCTTAAGAGACAAGTCTAAAATTTCTCGTTCTCTCCTGCTATGGGAATAAGCTTCTTTTTTTTCTCAGTTGAGGAGAGTATTTTATTTGAAAGCTTCAGATAGTCTGAGTTGGTTGTTTGGAACTGGAATTTCATTTTTCCAAATGCAGCGTTGTAAGTGACAAACAGGTTCCCAGGGAACCACCCAAAGACCAGTGAAGGCACGACACAGAGGAACTGTGACAGGGAGGCCACCGGCAGCACATCCCGGGAGCGGCTTAGTGGCGCAGCAGAGAGGGGCCTGGCTGTCCTCCCCTCTTTATTGGTATCGGACCAGCGCTGGACACAGTCTAGAGCTCGGCGAGGCGCATCTCTGGGCGCCTGGTTCGGCGCCCACCCCCGGCCGCCAGCGCCCCTCCCGTGTGCGGGATGTCACCCTTTCTGGCACTGTCGCATTGCTTGGTATTTAAGAGAGTGCCTCTGAGCTTCCGATGCCTCGATCCCCCGGCTCCCCCTCTTCTCCAGAGGTCCCCGTGAGGAAGACAAACACACGGAACCGTAGCTGAATGGGAGATAATGTACCGAATCATCATCATCTGGGCAAATACTCAGTAAAGCCTGGGTCTCCCAGGCCCCGTCTCCTGGGAGTCTGTAAGTCCGTTATGGTCGCAGCCCGGACCCGCACTCCACTCCCTTTCCGTCTCTCATTTTCTCGTACGTTTGACGAACGTGTGCAGAGTACCTGCTGTGTGCCAGTCACCTTCCTCGGGCCTGTGAAAAATGCAAATTTGCTTCTCCTTATAAAGCTTGCCTCCTCTTGAGAAAGAGAGGCAATAAACAAGTAAACATACAAACAACTAGATAAGTAATTCGATGATAAATAATGATAAGTTCTATAAAGGAAATGAAACGGGCTTTTTCGAGCAGGCACAGGAGTGAGAAGGTCAGGGCACAGAGCCTCTTGGGCAGTGGAGATGAGCAGCAAGTGCAAAGGCCCTGAGGCAGGATCAAACTCAACATGTCCAAGGGACAGAAAGGAGGTCGTCGTGACTGGAAAAGAGTGAGTGGTGAGAGTCTGGTGGATGAGGGCAGGGAGAGATGGCGGCGCCAGGTGATGCAGACCTCGGAGGTCACAGCGAGCAGCTGGGCTCAGGAAACCATCAGAGAGATTTAAGCTGGGAGTTTTGTGATCCGATTTCTGTATTCAAAAGAACCACCTGACTCCTCTATGGTGAGCGGATAGCACTGGAGAACGGGGAGGCAGTTAGGAGATGCTGGTAACGGCCCAGGTGAGGGGTGACGGGGTTCTGAACAGGCCATTCGGGTGAGGAGCTGACCAGTGGTTTGGGCACCTAGGCCGAGCCTCCTCTGGGCTCAAGGGACCGGTGGGGAGCCCGCTGGGTTCGTGGACAGAAGAGGCCTTGCTCGGAGGGCTGACCAGGGCGCTGACTCTTCTTGGCCTCCTCTTTTCTGCATTTTGTACCCAGGTTCTCTCTCAAACTTGCAGCCTTTCCGCGGCCGGCTCCCTTCGAGCCCCGGCGAAGGAGAGGGAGCGGCCGGGCGCAGCGAGTGTGAAATGGGAGCAATTTGTTCTTGAGTTTGTTATTTGAAAAGATGGAGCCTGTAATTCAGGTACTGCCTATAATTTTCCCAGAAAGGAAGGGTTCCTTTTTAAGCTCTGGAAAAGCCTCCTCTTTGTAATTTAGCAAAACGTCAGAAGGCAGCATTGCTGACGCCTACAATTGAGACGCGTGAAGCCTTGTGTGACCGGAGGGGCCTCAGGAAGCGATCCGTGCTGCCGAGGTCACCATGCCTCCCCTCGGTGTGTGTGCATGGGTGCCCCCAGGCCCAGACGCCAGTCAGGGCTTCTCTGCAGACGACGAAATCACAGTCACACTTCGGGACGGTCCACCTACCACCAGCCACTCAGCTAACGACTCCTTGTGTCCAGAACTGTGCCGAGCGCTTCAGAAGGCACTAAAGAAACGAGTGACGTGGGCTCCTGTCAGATGAGCCCGTCCTCTCGCTGGCGAGGTGGCTCCAGCCCCGGCCCCCACGCAGCTCGCCCTCGGCGTCATTCTCACACGCCCGCCTCTGACATCCAGCCTGCACACCTGCTCTCCATTCAGTGGGACCTCAGGCGACCAGGTGGAGCCAACCCAGAACTCCAGCAGCAACCCCAGCCCTGTCCTGTCTTCCATTCTGCACGTCCGTTTGTCAGGACAGACATTTTGTGTCGCAGGAGCTGGGCCCTACCCTACCTTCAGGTCCATTACAGACGTAACATACCATGACCCGGAGGTGACTGCTGATGGTAGGAAGAACATCAGGCCTATAAGAAACCACTAGTTGGAAAACTATCAGAAGAAACTTTGCTTTTAAAGAAGATGCTGAACCCCAAATTCTCGAAGCACCATAAGAGTTAAGAAATGCCTCGCTATCTCGTCTTCCTCAGCATTCTAACTCTTCTAACACTTTTCGTGAGGTTTCAAGTACTTTGGCAAATGGTAGATTAGCGTCAGCACAAACTGATAATTATGCAGTTGATTAAGCAGACCACGAAGGAGAGTTCAGTATTTGACAAGAAAAACTGGATTTCTTATAAACTGAATCTTGGGACAAGATGGCAGTCCCCTGACTCCCAAACTCGAAGTCAGAGACAATCGACTTATTAATTTCTTACCACAAAGAACTAATCAATAGTCTCTCTGGGGCTGGAATGCTGGCTTTACCATGGGGCTAATTTGAGGCTTTATTAGGTTTATCTCTTCTTCTGAGCTTGCACGAATGTCTTCATTAGTGATCCAAAAAAAGGAGCAGAGGAAACTGGGTCAGGATAAACCAGTTTACACCAGCTGTGGCTGGAACCACCAGCCCAGCACATGTCCCGATGCGGGGGACATAGAAGACAGGGAGGAGGGTAAGGCTTGGGGCCTGCGGCTGGGGCCCCGGGCGGCCAGTCACGGTCGGCCCGGCTTGGACAGCCCTGTCAGAGGGTGATTCACGTGTGGACTAACAGCCGGCTAGGAGACAGCTCAGCAGCCCTCAGCAGACTGAGTCCAGGCCAGGGGGTCTGTGAGGGTGACCTGCAAGACACAGGTGGGGATCACAGAGCTTCCGCCCAGACTAGGAAGTATAAAAAATATTTATTTTCATAGATGGAGAATAAAAGAATTTGGACTTTGGAATCAAAACATCTAGATTTCAGTTCAAGCTCTATGTCTGCCCGTACGTGCCACGCTGGACCTCTGTTACCAGTCAGCGAAGGGGAGTGATGTCGCCTGCCTGACCTTTTTTATTTTTTTACATCATGGAGTCTTGAGGCACCATATGGAAGAAAGGATGAAAGGATGTATACGGTTGGAGGCCTGGCCAGGGTGACTATGCAACTCTCGTACACAGGAGGACGGCACACTGCCAGGGGTCCCGGGGGTAGAGCTTCCATACTGGGCAGGACACCCGGGAGAAGGCCTCACACACGAGGCCGCGTTCATGTGAACGGGACGTGAGCGTCCTAGAATTCTTTTCCTGCAAGCCAGAGTATCGTGAGTGAAGAACAATGTAAGCACCGAGCAAGCAGCTGTCAAACGCATGAGTACCTGTGCAGCCCCACAGGGGCCTCTCCGAGCAGGAGGGTGAGGCCTGTGGGTTCCCTCAGCAGTGACCGCCTTGGCTTCACTCCGCCATAGTGAAAAATACAGACCTTCTCCTCCAGCCTGACGACCTGGCACCTTTCACCAGCATTAAACTCAGTTAAAAATGATTTGAAATAAGATCACATTGAAGGAAAAAAAAAAAAAAGCCTGGTAGATTTTTAGTCAAGGGTACAAAAAAAAAAAAAAGTTGCCATTTGTGTTCCAGATATTTTTTTAAAAATATGGTCTGGTGAGTGGAGAATGGGAGCTTGGAAAAAAAACGCTGGCTTAGAGGACCAAAATCCCAAGGCGGGCAAAAGCGGGCAGCTCTGAATCTTATAACCAGCTTTTCTTTAAAAGGAGCTGTGGTGGCACTAGGCGGCGTGGTGGGGGCGGGGAAGAGAATGTCCCATTCACAATGGTCCCAGGGTTTTCAGCAAGGTCAAAAGTCTGGGAGTTCTGTGGTGCCTCAGGGGGTGGGGCTGAGGCAAACGTGACTTGCCAAGGTCAGCAGTTTCTGACACTCTCAAATTCTAGCCTTCGGGGGATAGTGATTTGGTGAGAACAGAGGAAGAGGTGGCATGAAGAAATGACATTTAACATCAGTAGGGGACTGGCGGCTGCGGCAGCTTGTGCAGTCAATTCCGTGAGAGACATTTCCAGAACAAACAGAGTCACCTCTTAATTGCCTGCATATGGATTTTCCACTTGGTGGATTCTTTTAAAATCCGCAGTTGACATCTCAAACTTCCACACTCCACAGTTACTTCATCTCAGCGTCAGAGGGACTGCATTTTGCTAATCCAAAATCGTCTGGAAACCAAAGCTAGCTAGGCAAAACTCTTTAGAAACTCTGTCTCCTGGGTAAATGAAAATGAAGAAACTATATAATATTTTCCAAGCATAAATACAGAAGGCTTTTTGACTACCTAGCATTTGGGGGGAAAAACTAATATGCGCTGAGTACCTCGTAAATCGTTATATCTTGTTTCTCTCCATTACTGAGAATAATTAAGAATTGGTTGGACCCTTCCCCACCCCCATTCCAAATGCAGGTGAAGTTTTCTTATTAGTAGGAGCCTCTTTTCAGAGTCACACATAAAACAAAAAGCATGATATCTATGAAAAGAAGAGGTTTTTTTTTTTTTTTTTAAAAAAGGTCACCTTGACCATTTAGAATTTTTTTTTTTTTTTACAAGTCAGAATACTGACTGAGGAACAGTGCACACACGAAACAGGCGAATTCCAAACCCCACATGTGAAAGCTGGCTTTTAAGTGATGAGAGAGTTTGGCATCAGACGTCCCCAGTCCATGGAAGTCAGATTGCGTGAGCGAGCCGGTTGGACATCCTGGCTGAGGCTCCTCACCTCCCTCTCTAGTGCTCTTAAAGGGAGTTTCTTTGGATGCTCAGGGATGCCCCCGACTCTGCTGAATGCTTGCCCTTGCCTGGGGAGGTCCTGTGCCCGGGGGGCCTGCAGGACTAGGATCCCTCCCTGGCTTGTGCTTTGAAGCAACGAGCCGTCAATTCTGTCACGGAGCTAAGAACCAGAAGACACAAAGCTGGGGCATGACATGGACTTTAGAGGAAGCCCCACCTTCCTTTTCTCTAAAATGAGGGTCACGGTACTGTCCACTCAAGGTGGCTCTGAGCCTTCAGCGAACTCACGTACCCACTGTGCCTGGCATGCAGCACATACTTACCGAGTGGAAGTTATTTTACAATCAGCACTTGATCCTTATTTTACAACTGACCAGACACTGTGGAGTCCTTTATCACTCAGCCGTAAAAACCGTGTGGCTGTGTCCTTGAAATATTTGTAAACATCTGGAAACCATTTAGTCCGAGGACACTTTAGGTAACTAAAGGGACTCATTCTTAAAATGAATATATAGTCTCTGGAGACACTGGGGCCAAAGAGCAAGTGACCAAATCCTTCTTCTTAGTCCAGAAAGCTTCGTGGTAAGAGGACGGGAAAAGGAAAGAGGGGAAGAACGAAGGGGTGGGGAGAAATAGATTTTGCTTAAAGCTAAAGATTATTTTGTTTGAGAAGCAACATGGTGCTTATTGTATGATTTAGACATCGAAGCATCTAGGCTGTGAATCCATTTATTTGCTTAGCGATCTCTAGATCCATTCTGATGCCTCTCTAATAATAATAATTAATAATAATAATAATAATAATAACATATTAATCTATAGACCTTGGGAGATAAAATCTAAAACTCCTACTGACCTTGGACCCAGAAAGCAGTGTCAAATAAGAACTAAAGGAATGACGAATGTCGAAAGTGCAATGTAGGTCAGAAAAATGCGATGTCACACGGTGCCCACAGATACCTCTGGAACCAGGCCATACCTGAGGCAAAATTAACTTTCTGATTTTTTTCTATTTTTCTTAAAAATTGCTTTTATTTAACCAATCCTTTTGAAAGAGCAATTGCATTTTTTAATCTGATCGTAAAGATAACACGAAGTCAGGTATGTTTCGAGGGTTTCCAACTTTTAGCTCTTCAAAATTAATTTCAAAGTCGCACTCAGGGTTATTCAAACTTTAGAAATTTATATACAAGTAAAGTTTTATTTTAAAAAGTATGAGTGCCCTTATTTATGTAGCTGAGTAAGGACACTTAACTAAACCTCTCACCGTTTTTTGACTATAACATTTCATAAAAGAAGACACTACAGTGGCAAAATAATAAAATGGCCATAATTGCAAAATTAAACAGATGAGTGCATTTAACTTATAAAAAAACTCACTTGTGTTTTATTTATTTACCCCCATTTTATTTTGGGACCCTGAAAGCTTTGTTTTTGTTCCGAGGACTGTTGACTGGGAATCTCTGATTGTTTTTTTTTTTTTTTTTTCACTTCCTATATCTTCACTGTGTAGTTGCTGATTTCATTACTGAAACTCTTTTGATGATTTTGTGGTGGTGACTCAAATTCAAGCAAAATCCATGTCATTCTTTAGCTTTGCATCTTTTGATTCTTAGTTCTGTGACAAAAGTCTCACCGATACGCATTGATGGCTAGTCGCACATTTAAAACCAGATAAATGATGATCTGAGCTAAAAGTAGACACTTGAGACCTTTTTTTTCCCAGGAGTTATTGATTTGAAGTTGAACCGAATCCATCAGGATACTTTTTCCTAATCTACTGGAACCCAGTGTCAGATTCCCCAACTTCTTAAAGGGCAGTAACAGGGAACCTCCACTAATTTTCTGTTATTTCAAAACACCTGACGAAAATATACGTTTACTCTCTACAGACAGAAAACCCTTAGGATATTTTGATTGGATTGACACTAACTCAGGGTGACTGTGGAGCCTTGCACAGACCCGAGAACACACAAGGAACTCATTGAAGGGCGGAATGAACGTGTGAATGAATGATGCCACTCCTGGCCATCACAGGCTAAATAGCAAACTGACGATTTTAAGTTTACTTGACGCAAATGACAACATATAGTTTATCCGGTAGGAAAGGTTTTAAAACTTGGACTCTAGGGGCGGGTGCTCAGTCCACGGAGTTGACAAGGTTGAGCGCATTTGTATCTCGCTGTGAGGACGTGAGTGGAAACAGGCTGTGTTTGGAGGAAGCGTTGTACATTTAAACTTTGTGTCTGTGACTAGAAGTCTATACCAATGAGCATGTGAATTAAAAAAAAAAATTTTTCAGTCTATAGTTCCAGAGTCTCAATATTTATCAGCTTAAAAAAAAAAAAAAATCATTTCTTAGGTTTTTTTCTTGCTTTCAGACAGCAGGTGGCGATATGGGGTGAGGCGTGGGGAGCTTTGGGGGCAATGAGGTTGGATAATGTCATAGTGAAGAAGGAAGTATGTGGAGACCTGGATAGCAAACTGATCAGATTTAAGTGTGTGTGTGTGTGTGTGTGTGTGTGTGTGTGTGTGTGAGAGAGAGAGAGAGAGAGAGAGACAGACAGACAGACAGACAGACAGACAGACAAACCCAAAAAGGGAAAGTTTTTTAGAGATGTGGTAACGTTTTGGCTGAGAAAGGTTGATATTCATCACCTTTATGAAACACTTTTCTCATCAAATTCCAGACAATATTTCACCTGGAAAACTCAGGAGCCCCCAGAAGGTCTCTAGCTCCTGCTAGCTGTTTCAGTTAGTATTTCATTATGTGTAAGATTCTCCTTGCTCTCATCCCTTCCCGTCATTCAGCATTTACAGAACACCTCCCGTGTCCCGTGCACTGTAATAAGCACTAGAAATATTGTGTCATGTGAGGTCTGGTCCCTGCACCCTAGGAGCTTGTAGTTTAGAAGAAGCAGACATGTGGACCCCAATCGACAACGTGCTATGGGTCCTAGAATGGAGTCAGGATCATGGCAGGATAAAGAAGAGTCACAAAGGAAGGAGCTGTCACTTCAGTGGCTAAGGAGAAACCTCATGGAAGATAGGAACTTAGAGCTGCGTGTGAAAGATGAGTAGATGTCCACCACTC
>CM053517.1:2793349-2822049 GCA_028627145.1 Eidolon dupreanum
TGGCAGACCCCGAGAATCCAGCGCTTTGGGACAGATGCCGAGACACCCTGCCCTTGCATGCAGCTATGAGAATTTGCAGTGGGAGGGTCTCGGTTCGCTCACTGGAATGTCTTCGCGGGTCCGATTTACCCGGTATGTGGCATTAGCATGGCTACATGTGATAACTGTACCCGACGGACTGTTACAGCTGGACACTCAAGGGTGTCCTTCCAAACCTCTCAGCTGCAAAATGAGGAAACTGGGGTGATTCGCACAAGATCAGTTAGCTTGTTGCAAAACTGTGACTGGAACTTGAGATCCTGTTTAGTGCTTATTACCTTCCACTAATGGCTTTCCCGTAGCTGCAGTGTGGTTGTCACCACGCAAAATAAGATGCTATATGAGTGCTACGTGCCTAAACACTGAACCAATTGTTCTCCCCAGCCCCCCTTCTTCAGCAAAAGCTTTACGGCACGTAGTTGATGCTTGCATCATCTGTCTGTTCACACACACTCGGTGGAAGGAGTGAGTGGCCTTGGGTGAAGGGGTCGTTCTTTCGTGCTGGGATTATGTACAGGTGTGGGATTCTCAACCACAGTTTGGTAAAGATGAGTATTTCCTCCTTCAGCATAAAGAACCAAAAACCTTTACTCTGCCAGCGTGCTTGAGTCTTCACTTGGACGTACCAGAACCCAGTCACTTATATTTCCCGTTAGTTCGAATCCCTTCTTGTTAGTTCAGACTCACTCCTCCAGTCAACGAGAAATCTATAAGAGGTATAGACGTGCATCTTTATCCCCAACTATCCCAGCCCTGTCTCTTTTTACTTCTTTTTCTGAGCATACTCTTTTTTGTTCTATTCTCTGGGACCTTTGCTGGAAGGAGCCTCAGGTGAAGTAGTAACACAGGCTTAGAGCAACTTAGGATGATTCTCCTGGAACCTTCTAGGAGTTCAGTTGGAGGAATAAAACATAGACATGCTTGCCTCGAGCCTTCACCATAAAAGGCTTTGGCGCTTGAGGTTCCTCTCTCTGTAGGTAATGTAGCGTAGCATGTCCAAAACCAGTATGAAAGAGACAGAGAGGGCCGACACCTCACACCTGCACTGGTCACTCGTTCAAGGGGCAAGGTAGGCGGGGCGAAGGCGAGAGCAACACATCAGAAGAACAGGGCCATGGGGTGGTAAGACGTGTTTGTCTATGGCCCCTTGAAAGCCCAGTGGGGGTCACTCCCATACTGTAGGAATGGCGGGAAGTGTGTCACAAGCCATGACCAGCAGTGATCGCCCGTTTCACCGAGAGGGACATAGCATAGTATTGCAATAGTTACAAAAAGATGCCATAAGACGCAGCTGGCAGTGCAGAAGGGACGTGGTCAAGATTCGCCAAGCTATGAGAAGTTCTTTATGTGAAAAATTACCTCACGCAGTGACTCTACGAATCCAATTTTTCCAGTTAAAAAAAGGGGCAGAGAACACATTTTGCCATTTGTGCTAGAGATCCGTATCTCTTAGCTTAAATGCAAATTGCTTTAAAAACTAGGAAAACCTATAAAAGTTTTAAATGTTCCACACTGGGGCTTAAACTAAGAGTCTTTGTCAAATAAAATGGATTCTGGAAGATCTGCTTTGAACCACTTTCTTTGCATCTAAGCACAGCCTCTCTCGGAGGAAGGAAATGGTAAAGTTCTCGCAGAGAGAGAAAACGTTCACCACTCAGTAAAAATCCCAGGCCTGGCTTCATGAAAGCTTTAATTTAGCTCAGCTCCCTCCTCTGCGAGTTAATTTAGAGAACCAATAAAAAGAGATTACTTTTGGACCGAGAATCTGCCTGGCACATTCTTTGAACCTAATAGAGCTAAATAAAGCTACGCAAAGTCCTGTAATTTCTGGAGGAGGTCATCTGCCAGTGACGGCCCTGCTACAGCTTTTGTGAGCCTAGCAGGCCCAATGAGAAGAAACAGACCCTAGTCTGGAGCGTCACAGAGACGTGGAGCCACTTCTCAAGCACACACCAGTGAGTGTGTGTGAGCACACACGTACACACACACCTCCGGCCAGGAGGCGGCAGGGAGAAGGGGAGCACCTAGGCCGAGAAGTAACACCAGCTGTGGCGCCCAACTGGTCACCATTCCGGTCACCGGATCTCTGAACCTCAGTCACGTCACTGGAAAATGGGAACAGTCATCTCCCCCGATGGGTGGTTATACCGGGTGTACTAGAGTTTATACAGGCAGTTGACTTACAAGTATAACATTTTAGTTTTGATTCTTTTTCCTTGCCTGTATCTGTTTTAGCTTTTTTTTTTCCCTCATATAATGTAAGATAAGCTCATCATAGAAAATTAGAGAAGTATCTAAAAAAAAAAAACAGTAAGGGGGAAATAGTCATCATTTCATCTCTCAGAGGTGACCACTCTTAATGTTTTGATTTATTTCCTTCCAGTCTTTTTCTGGCTGAATAGTGCTTTATGTAGTTAAGAATATATCGCGTGTGGAACTCGCATTCATATACATGGGCATATATACACATACGTTCACAAGCGTTCTGTCATATCATTAAAAAGCCCTTATGAAACATAACTTTTAATAACACGTATTCTCCTCCTTGCCTTACTAACATTATAGCCAATATTATAATTATCATTTACTGAACGCTAGGTACCAAACCATATATAAGTGGTTTACATATGTTTATGTTATTTTACTTCATTCTCACGAAAGATGCTTGCATACTGAGACGAATATAGCCAATAAAACCAAAATATTGCAGAGACTAATAGTATTAATCTGTAAACCTCTGATAGAAACTCTGGGACCATCTAAACTAATTTAACTGGCAACAAAGTGACAGTAACGCTGGCAATGACCTCATCCTTCTTTGGAAAGTTGAAGCTAAATAAAGATATATATATTTTTTGATCTGTATTACCACTTACAGAAGTACTTGAAAATAATGTTTTAATTTTATTTTAATGTCTGGAAAACAAAGCATCTCTTTGTTTTTCCGTTCCTAAGGAACGAAGTCATTTAAAGATGAGTTAATGCCTCAGCGAAATGCAAAAAGGCCTCTTCCAGAAGACACAGGCACCATTCAGGGTCGGGGAGGGTGTGTTAGAATCACAGTGGCGGCCTTTCGCTTATTAAAAGTCACCATTTTTCTGACCATTTCGCTTCTAAATGAAGCAGCTGAAAGAAATAACACCGTATTATTTCTTTAGCTTTCAGAAATCAATCTTGTCATTTCCACTTTTATCGGCAGAACGCATTCGGAGCAGAAGTGGGGCAAAGTCGCTCGATCGGCCAGTGGTTTTTCAGCAATGACTTTCGCAGCCATCCCATCTCTCTGCTGAAAGCTGGCTGGTCTACAGCCTGGCTGGCCAGGGTGAAGGGAGAATGTGCTGGAGAGCCGGCCTGGAAAGGGGAAGGGGGAGCGGGGGAAGGGGCGCAGCGGGTCCCTGGAGCAGGGCTCTAGGCTCTTAACTTTCTAATCCTCCCTTGAGAGAGGCCCTTGGGCCACCAAGACTGTTGTTGTGTTGACGGTCTGTAATCCTTTGTCAGAGTAATTGACGGTGAAGTCTGCACTTTTGCAGCTAATGATAAATAGAGCTTTTAAAGGTTGTGATTTCGTGTTTAACCAGTGCCTGTCGCAAATACTTTGTGCTGAGGAAAAATTCCTCTGTGCCAAATAAAATACAGTGGACGTCTGTGGGGCGGTTTTCCAGCTTATTGTTAGTCGCAGCCCGCCTGACAGAGCGCTTTCTATGCGGGAGAGAAATGCGCGGCCGTCTGGCTGCCAGTTTCAGTACAGAAGGGACTTTTCTTGTGGAAAAAGCTTTCCTGTCTCTCCAGTAAACATTAATAAGGTTTTCTTTCTTTTTTTTTTTTTTTTAACTCTTAATTTTTATTCTGTTACAGAGCTCTTTCAGAGAGGTACATGTTTGGTTCCTTGACATGAGAGGGAGTCGTTGAGGTTTAAACGTGTCTCGCTTCTTTCGGTCCCGTTCTGGAGCTCTGGGTTGGCACAGAGCTCCTCCAGATGAAGGGCGAGAGGAGGACTCTTGCCAGTTCACAGAAAACGGTGTCATGAGCAACAGGACTGGGGACGAGGGTCTAGAGGTGTCTGTCCACTCCAAGACTAAAGGGAAGGTTATTGTAAAGGGGCAGGAGGATGGCCAACAGGAGAGAAATAAGGGTTCCCGTGGGTCCTAAAGGGGACTGGCTTGCTTAGATTCAAATGGGTTTACTGCCTTTAAAAATGAAACGAAACGACCCAAAAATACGGTGAGAAATACCCAGTTGCCTCAAAGTACAAATGGATGTCTTTCGAGGTGGGGGGATTTGTATATACATAATTATATTTTAAATGTCCCAGTAGAGTTAACAATTTAAAATTATCCTAAGGTCATATTTTTTTTGTCCTATCTGATATGTTTTTGGAAATTTTCACTTTTTTATGAGTCAAGTTGCTGAAAGTGAGGCTTCTTGGGAGCCAGGGTGGGGAGGGGGTCAGGATGGAGCCTTCCGGGCCCCGTAACAGGGGTGCATGGACTTTTCGAGTATGTATTTGGTCCATCCGGAGAGGCCTTCAGAGCACTCCCATGTCGTAAAACCATCGTACTTCTTCACGTCCTGAATTCGCACTTCGCATCGTTAGTAACTCGGGTACACGTGCACTTCATAGATTGAAAGAAAGCCGGGCAGGAGAGTTAAAAGCAGGCGAGACAGGGGAGCCGGTGGGAGATGACGGACAGAGCTATGAGGAAGGGAGTTCACGAACCAGAGCAGCCTGGAGCATCCTGACCATCGGAAGTGGCAGCCCGGGCCACACGATCAGCCGTGACCCTCCGGCTCTAGAAAGCATCGACGTTCATCTCCTGTCCCGCCAAAACCAAGCTCCGCGCAATTACCTATCCAAAAGGCAAAACTGCTCCCGTCACCCCCTCCCCTGCCGAAAAAGTCCGTCCCTGACTCCCGCGCCCGAAAGGATGGCGTCCACGTGCACGTTCGAGGGGCCGTGGCCGTGGCCGTGGCCGTCTGGCCCGGCTTCGCCTCTCTCCTCCGCTCCGGCTCCCCGGCCGCTCGGCGGTGGCGCAGGAGCGCCCAGATCACACGGCTCCCCCGCCCCGCGTTCTCCAGATGTCTGCTTTTTCCAACCTCTACAAATAGGCGACGACGTGCTCCTTCGCGGGCCGTTGTCAGGAACAAAGGAGGTGAAAATCCACCGTTAGAAATGGGTGGATTTCTATCACCCTACTCCATCCATCACTAACAGTCTTTTCCCCAGGCCAGAATGTTTATTTTGTTCTTTCAAAATCCCATGCAATTAGGTCCTCCTTTTCTGTGACTCTTTTCTTACGTGTTAAAATGTTGTTGGTCCCTCACTTGTGCTGCAGCTGTACAGTGTGCGTCCTCCATTATTTTGCTCAGCTCGTTTTTTGGAAGTTACTTGTTTATCTACTCGTTTTTCTCACCGAACGGTGAGCTTCTTGTGAAAGTGGAGGCCACTGACCTTTCATGCCCACCAGCCAGTAGGTGTTCAATAAACATATGTTACATTGAGTGGAAAGAAAACACAAGACAGGAAATCTGAATTGATTCGTCCTTGCAACATAATTTGAATTCCATGTTTTAAAGGTTTGTGGAAGGCTTCGGCGTGAGCTCCGTGTAATTTGTGGGCATCTGACTCTTCCATCTCAAGCCAAATGCTTTGCTTGCTTTGTTCTGGAATTGCACATTTGTCACATGGAGTTGAGGTGTGTGTGTGTGTGTGTGTGTGTGTGTGTGTGTGTGTGTAAGAGAGAGAGGAGAGAAGAGAGAAGCAAGCCCACATTTCTGCTAACAAATCTAGTTTATATCACAAAAGCTCTCGAAAGAGAACTACCCAGCTTAACTTTTTAACAGGGCCAACAGGTTCCTTATGCCGAGGCGCTTGCCCATGTTCATGTTCAAAGATAGCGAATTTTGATTTGTTTTCTCGTGTTTTCCATTGTTCTAGCACATGAGCACCCTCTAAAGGGTAAACAGTTGAATTTACATTTTATTTTGATAACACTTAAGACTGTAGGATGCAGCTCTTCCATAACTGGCAGCAGCAGAGTATTTCAAACAACTCGGGGCTCCCGGAAGGCTGAACTTGTAGCTGTTTCATGGCTTACAACGCTGACGGTAACGGACGGGTACTTGATCTGCCCAGTTACCTTGACCCCGTCAGCCTCGTGCATAATCAGATTTACCATCCTGGGAGGGTCTTATAATGAGTCGATAGGGAGAAAAATAGAAATGGCTTGCAGGCTGTATGTTTAATTCTCAACTTTTTTGCCACATCCAAGTCTCAGAAGCATTTCTCTGAATGAAACACATCTGATGAAAATCACATGATTGCAACCCAATTATATCAGAAGTTGGTCTATTCATCTATTTTAATTTCTGAGTTAAAATGATACCCAACACACTCTCACAAATTCCTATCCACTTCTTAAAAGTCCTTCCACTCTTTTCATAACCTCTGCATTCTCTCAAGATCTCTGGTTTTATGAAAAGTAAGTAGAGCGAAGTGTTTTGGAACTTGTGCTCTATAGCCAAACTAACAGGAGTCAAGGTCAGCTACCTGCCCTTGGTCAGGCTGCTCAACCTCTCTCAGCCTCAGTTTCTTCATCTGCAACACAGAATAATAACAATGTGAGCCCTAGGGTAGTAAAGTATGAAATAAACACCTAACCATGGCTCCTGGCAAATAGTAAATGCTCAGAAATTGTTTGTTTTATTAAGAAATAAATATTTATTAACATATAATAAATATTTCATTAGGAAGTAAATATTAAGTGCTTACTTGGGAAATCATATCTACCTAACATCACATTATATGAAAAGTATGTAAGAAAGGTACAAAATACTGTCTCTGCCTTCACGGAGTTATGACATTATATAATAATTGTATAATGTCTTACTTATACACATAGTGTTTTTAGAAAAGTCATCTTATTTGTACCTCACAATTCTATAAGACATTTAGGACTTTGTTGTTGTCGTTGCTAGTTAAGAAATGAGCCTAGGAAAGGTATGGAATTTGCTGAAACAGTGACAGTGACGGGCCTGGCATTCAGGCCTTTAGTTACTGTCACTTCTGATTCACAACAGTCTCCCTCCGAGTAGCTGTTGAGACTAAAATACATAGAAAACAAAGAAGACAATGTGACAGTGTATAATGATGTGCTAGATTCTATAAGTCAAGCAATTGGTACAATTAAAGTTAAGGAAAGAGAATATTGTGATCTAGAGAAGCTGGGAAAAGTAAAAGAAAACTTTTTAATTAGAGGTAAAAATAATGAACTCGCCCACCGATTTTTTAAAATTCTGAAATGTTACTAAACATTGATTTCCCTGTATATTAAATTAGATAAATGTTGCTTTCCTTCGTTTTGCTAAACTGTATTAAATTACTAATACTTTTCCTGGGTTAAAACTATCTTAAGTGCTCTTTCCTTATACCATAAAGACATTTGGAATAGAAATGAAATAGCATATGTGAGGTGTTTTATGATCTTTGGAAGAAAGGCGCCATAGAAATGCAACCTCTCAACCTCAGAAGTTATGAACTCAATTACATTGTCTCTGGCTAATGGAATTCTCTTCCCTCCAACTGCACTGAGAATCAAGTGGGGAACATAGATTTCTAGTTCTTTCCCTGAGGTTCAAAAATCTCTAGGCTGTGGTTAACTTTTGGCTCGAGACCACAAAAAACACACTCCAAATATTCATCATGTCCAAAGGTTAAGTAGGGCCCACAAGATGTAACTGATTTATTGGCCATTGGTCACCGCAGTCATTCTGCAGGGCCATGTGCTAACGTGCCTTCTCAGCTGTCCTATATTCTTAAAGGAACCCAGAGAAGCGAGAGAGACTTTGGAAGGCCGGTGGCATTCATCTTCCTGCCTCCTGTCCGGAGCTCCCACAGGGGATGCACTTGGAGAAACTCACCTTTGTCTTTGTTGAAACAAATGGCAGAGATTTACCCCCGCAGATCTGCAGCCTGTGCATAATAGACTCTACACCACACTGCTCTTAATCCTAAGTTATTAGACCCTCTCTCTCGGTCTGGGGAATAAATTGTTTTTCTGGATGGTCTCCTTTTGGAAGAAGCATCAACTTGGACTCTGACTAACAGGCCTGGGTTCTGTTGTTGCTGGATCCTTGGTAACATTATTTTTCCAGCCCTGACAAGAAGCTGCTTTTCTAGAGGGACCCATAAAACTTGCCTAGTGGCTTCAGTCTGGACTTTGAAACACGTACCACAAACGATTCCAAAGCCTCGCGTATTACTCGGGTCCTAGTGGGATGGCGTCGGAGCACAAACTCTCCGAGTTTAATGGAGAGCATCCTCAGGGATTCACCTTTAATGCACCCCTGCTCCTTCTTTTGTTTGTTTGGGTTTTTTTTTGCCCCATTTCCTTCTCCATGTCTGCATCATGCAGCAGTTCAGGGCCCCGCTGATACGGTACTTGGTTTTACCAAGCAGCACGACTTGGCGACCGACTTCACTGGGAACCTTACACGCTCAGCCTTGGTTTATTCAAATCTTAAACATATGAAATCTCTATTTGAAATTCTTTTTTGTTGTTGTTGTTTACAACTGAGTCCAGCTGGCAGTGATACCACATGAGCCACTGTCTGAGAGCGCCCACCGAGAAACTACGAGGTCAGAGCGAGTTAGCAGATACAGCCAGCGATAGACTGGGTAACAAGGATATAGTCTTAGCAGGCTCTACAGGAAGCCCGAGCAAGTAAAGCCTTCCCCAGTGCCACGGGGTGGTCTGCTCCTCTGTGGGCAAGTGGATCTGCTTCCAGTTGTCATGTTTATAGCGCTGTTATAATTCAGTCCAGGATTCTCTGAGCTGAGTCACACCTAAGCCCACAGAGACACACATCCACCCCACCTATACATACTCTGTAAGAAATAAGTCTCCCATCTTTAAATGTTAGATTACCTTAAAGTTCCAGAACTTTATAAAATAGTTTTTTGTGTTTGTTCTCTCTTCCATGGCTTGAAAATGTTTCCATTTCCTTTAAAAATTATCTAAAAGAAAACGGGCATCCATGCAATGTTGAAATAACCCTGATGTCCACAGAGGTTATCAGTAATGTTATATGAAAATCTAGAACACTACAGATTTGACCTCAGAAAAGTATAGCCATGGAATTACACAATATCTAGTTAATCCATTGTTAAATTCATATCTTCCAAAATTAGAGATAATTAGTAAATAGATATATTATTTTTTACTATACTTTTCTTTGAGTATACAGATTTGTTTATTGGTCAAGTATCTGAAGAGGAATTTATAATTTAAAATCAGAAAGAGATACTAAAAACAGTCTAATGCCATGCCTCATTGACAAATCAACCAAGTCGCATTCTTAAAATCACATTACTAGAAAAAACAACATGACTTTGTAGGGCCAGACGGGGTGAACACTCAGGTTGACTTCTAAGCCACTGGAGTTTGTTTGTTTTTTTTTTCCCACCAGTTACATAAAGTTGTCTTTATGATAAAAGCCTATGAAAAAAACTTTTGTAAACATTGGATTGCCGAAAGTGTGGGAAAGGGCATAAAATCACTATTGTGTAAATCTGATCTGTGACCTATGACTAATTAGAGATAATCTTTGATATAAAAAATGGGCTCTCTCAAGTCAAGACGTTAGCCATACTGATGTCACTTGGTGACCACCCAGGCCTAGTGGCCAGCCAAGCTAGTGCCCCGTTGGCCTTGGGAAGAACTGGAACTGGTGTTGAAACTAAAAGTCTCCAGGAAAGAAAACCTTAATAATCCTTCAGCCAAGGAGATTTTCTCCAACCTAACAGATCTGCAGCAGAGAAAGAAGTTTAACGACACTGTCAAGGACGGCGTGATTAGCAACTCTGGAAAACCTTAGCCTGGAAATAACCCAATAGAACAAAGGAAAGGACCCCAGGGGGACTTCGAAATACATCTCAACAGCTAGAAGGGGCAGATTTCCTTGTAGGTAACTTCCTCGTTGATGGGATAAAAAATGTTTTAAACTACAGCTCATAATGCCCCCACTTTTGCCCAGTTAGCATACATGCACTTTCTATAACCGATTTATGGCAAACATTATGTTTATAAAATCTGATCTCCCAAAATCTCTTCTCCTACCTATACACCTAATCTGGATATGTTTTATATGAGCCCCTGAGTTTGTAAAATCTTCCAGTGTATTCCTAACCTACTTCATTTTAAAGGTGCCGACTTCTAGTAAATGAACCACATGGTTAAATCTTGTGCCATTTTAATCGGAATTACACAAGAATAGGGGAGAAGAGAGCTAGCAAAGGAAGCCCTATCGGTGGTGGGGAATGGTTCAGCGCTGGAATTACACACTCGTTTGTTCTTTCTCCTGGTTCAACATACTCTTATCAGAGTTCTTTCTTGAAAGTAATTTTAAAAGTTGAAAAAATTTTTCAATAGTGGACATCTGAGAAAAAAAATGCAAGATCGTGGAAGGAAGAATACCTGTAATGGGATTGAAGGCATGTTGGAAACAGATGCCAAGGAAAAGAATGATTTCATTGGTGACTAAAAAGTCATTCTTCTTACCCTTGGTTAACTTTCCTAGTTACCATTTTCTTTTTAATCAACAAAACTTATTAGGTCTTTTCTCCATCTTGGCTTCCTCCTGTCATGAGAAGTATGAATTCTTCTTGCCAACTTTCAGATGATAGGAAGTTGGAAGTGGTGGCTATGACATTAGTCACGGTGACACACAGATTACTCATAGGTTTCCACTCCATGCAGACAGACAGGAGTTCAGCAACAGGGGACATGATTCAGTGGAACGAGATTATTCCACATGGATTTTGGGGTGTTTTGCCCAAAACTTTTTTTCTCATACGACTCTTGTGCATCATCTTCCTTTAGTAGTCACATATCCCTGGAGAGGAAATCGCCACATAATTAAGGTTTAGGTGTGGCTGGCAGGCAGCAACGTTCCTGTATGTTGGAGGATGAATTAGCCTGGCTTTCGCCCAAGCTCCTTTGCTGGTGAAATGGGAGAGAAGACCTGGCGATGAGAAGGGAATACAACCTAAAGCATGTGTTTTTTGGAACAGGAATAACAGTACCAGATCATGTCTGAAATGGTCACTAATTGCATATGTGACATCATTATCAAAATCAAACAGCTACTGAGTGCTACTACGATGAAAAGGGTTCCGTTCTACATACATGTTCACCTGCCTTCAGGCTTACCTTCTAATTGGGAAGATCATTACTGAGGCAAATTCATGCACAAAGAAAGTGCATGCAAGACCTGGATAGCACATGCTTCTGGAACTTGCATGCTGTAGAGAGACTGCAGTAAGTCTTGATAACAGGAACACTCGTGTGCCAAGACTTTACAGAAACGCACCCCCGAGAGTGAATTGGCCAGGGTGTGCACGATAGGCTTTTTCACCAAGCACAGTTAACACACTCATTCAGCCATTCAAAGAAAGGTGCCCGAAGTCAGCCACGCCCGAATGCTAGATGCTGGGACAGCACCCACACAAGTCAGGAAAGGTGCCTGCCCTCCTGACGCTCCTATCCTAGTGGGCAAGGCTGTCAACATCCACAGTTCCAGGTCACCGTGAGTGTTATAAAGCAGATGGTTCAGCTGCTGGAAGGAGGATACTGAGGGGGCGACCACCCCTGGTCAGGGACCAGAGGAAGTCCTTCTGCGGAGCTGACAGGTAAACTGAGACAGGGGTGAGGCCTAGGACATGTCGTTTGGCAAAGGGAGATGAGGTCAGGCAAGAATACAAATGAAAGACAAGGACAATATATTTTTGTCGCCATCATCAGTAGCACAAGTAGAGAAGGGCAGTGGAGTGACAAGTCACAGTACTGCCGAGAAAAGGATGCTGAACTTCAAGTGTGACAAGAGAGAGAGGCTCCCGCTGACCGTGTCTTCTGACCTACCACCCGCTTCGGTGTCTCTGCCCTCCTCCCTCGCCCGTGGCTGTTCTGATGGCCACCACGTGTGCTGGAATATCTTTACTCTGTTGTTTCTTTGCTTTTCCAGTGCTTGTAACTCCATTGCTCAAATCAGTTATAAAGTCCCTTGAAGGTGGATTACATGTCAAATTTCTCCGAGCACCTGCTTGCCTGGCCTGTGGTAGATGCTCAGTAAATATTTGCTCAAAGGACTGAATACGGGGATAGTGAGAGGATGTGAGGTCAGGACTGAGTCTGACCGCTGTTAGCGGCGCCTGTCTGGGACTGGCCTAAGGTGGCTGACACAGTGTTCTCAACAAGGCCACTGCCACCCAACCCATGGTTAGGAGGTCAAGGCCGGTAGAAGGAAAAGAAATAGCAGTTATTCCCATTTCCGCTTAGCACATTTAAAGTTGAGAATAGCTGTGTCTCAGAAACCTCTCTGGTTTCTCTAGACCGTGCTTTTAGGTAACTAATTTCTTTAAAATAAAGATCCACATTCATTTCAGTTTGGAGACTTATCTCTGCTGAGAGCCGAGGGCATGGAAGAATAGGTCAGTTACCTAACCTTTCCCCAGGCATGCGTAATTAGACTCTAGTTCTCATCCGGCATATTATCTAGACGGAGGTTTTCTGGAGCAAAGACCAAAACAAAACAAAGCAAAAGCAAAAACATAGCAACCAAAGGACATGATTCAGTCACTGCCTTAAACAAGTCATTATTGAGAGTTTTCTACTGGGCTAGATACTGAAAACATAAAAACAAACCTAAAAACCCAGGATGCTGGATTTTAGTCACCCAGCTCGGCCTGTCATTTTTGCCAGTCAGGGCCCTGCGACCTAACATCACACAGATCTGGCCGGTTGTCCTTCTGAAGGAGGAGCTGAGCCTCCTGATTGCCAATCCAGGATCCTTTCCACAATTGCCCACGACAGGATTTAGAGCAAAATACAAGGAAATGTGTATGCCTAGTTGTTACAGGTTTAAGAACCTGTACTGTTTCTGTCTTAAAGCAAACCGTTTTACAGACGAGAAAGTTGAAACACAGAGATGTCACAGCATGATATAGTCCTCAAAAACCGGCCAGCTTTAAACCACAGTTTGGTTTTTCTTATTCTTGAAAGAGAATTTTAATTTCCTTTCGCTTAAACGTTATTTAAAAATACCAAGCTTCGTGCGTTGACTGTTTTAGCATACTTCTGTCTTCGTATCAGTTTGATGTCCAAGGCCAGCACACAGCCTGACGGGTTTTGATTTCCTCGTTCGCCCTCCTCATCTGCTCTGCTCACTGTTACTGGATCGCCCTTGGCTCGACCTCTTATTGTGAGGAAAAGCTAATTCTCTGTTCCCTGTGGCTTTCTCCGCCATAGGCTTCTTGTCTTTTTAACTTGAGATGAAAACGTGTAAGGAAGTACAAGTCATGCCTCTCTACCCCAGCGTTCCAATGCCTCCTAATTGTCCCCCCGCCCCAAGTAACAGAGCCCTCGTCCATCACCACTGTCCTTCCAAGAGCTGGGCTCACTCACTAGTTCTGTTTTCCTCCTTCGCTGCTATCTGCTTTCAGTTCCGTGGGGGTTTTTTAAAATCTTTTTTTTTTTTAATCATATTTTTCTTTCTTTAAAACACTAACATTTATGACCAAACAAATGAATCATTAAAAAAAAAAATGACTCATGGTGGTTGCCTCCCATGAAGACACCAGTCTTGATGGCTAATATCAAGATCGATGTTTTATTTTACAAAATGACAACAGCCTCGCTCCGAAGGAGGGCCAGAAGAAGGCGGAGCCGGGGCTCATCCAGAGCTGTCTGTAACCTTTGCTGAGTGCCAGGCCCTCCAGGGGACCACACACCTGGATCGTGGCAAGTTTAGGAAGCTTTCACAGTTCTCGGTCAGAATGCACTCCTTCCCCAGAACTTGGCCTTCCCAGGTCTCTTTCTATCCCTTCGGAATTTACTGCAGTGCTCCGACATTTAGGGAAAAAAGTCACTGAATAAATATTGGGTAATATGACCCAACTTTTGTGTTTGTAGACATGTGGCAACCAAATTAGTCAACCCAAGGCAAACGGGCTGAGAAATCATTGAATTTTCATAGCCTGGTTTTAGCCCCTGGCCGCCTTCTTTTTCCTTTTTTTTTTTTTTAAACAAATTTCCAACGAGATTACTTGTTAAAGGTATCAACTGCTTACCTGTTTTCGAATGCTAGAATCTGTCTGCTTTCTGATGTTTCTTTTCAAAATTTGAATTAAAAAGGGAAAATTGGCTTGTTACAAAGGGAGGAATTGATGAGCAGCAGAAAATGGTCACAAATGGGGCTTTCTGGACGAACTTCTATGCGTGATTTCCACATGCAATTCAGGGTCTACAGTTCTTTTTGAATTTTAAAGCTTTTATTTATTTTTCAAGCACCCTAGATCTCAATTATGCTCGCCATCAAAACTAAGTCATAGTTGAGTGATTTTCTTACTTTCTCCCCAGTTACGCTGCGATAGAAATTTTACTAAAGAGTTAAATATCACGCAATCAGTAAACAGGAAAAATTAAAAAAAAAAAAAAAAGAAAGGAACAACAGCAGTGGATGTCAGTAGTCTGTGTCCAAGGAGAAACTGCAGCAGCAGTGGGAGCCGTGAAGTCCACCAGGTACCAAACGCCTCCTCCATGCCGTCAGCACATTTTCCAATGCCCCTGGGGAGTAGGTATTTGGTTGTTTCAGAAACAGGCTCGGGAAAGTGCAGTGCCTCGTCCAGTGCCGTGGAGCTAGGGGGTAGCAGGGTCTGTAGGAGAACACAGGTGGTTCTGATGACCAGGCCACTGACCTGTCTACTCCATTCCACTGCCAGCCCCGCCCCCACCACCCCAGCTATAATTTAGTTGGGTCAGATTAAACCATTCTCATTTTCCACTTTTTTGCCATCTAGAAATGAATGGAAAAAAAATAAAGATTAAATAAGCAATTCATCCATAGAGACATTGGGAGTAGGTTACGTACCTAAAGCCAGCATTTTATGTCTTTATCAGAAAGAAGGTATTTTCCATTCAGTGACTAAATTCCTATCGTGATCATCGCAATGTAGGAAGATTCTGTGTCTGATTATTAATTTGTGTTTGCCGAGCACTGATAAGAACCTCAGTTAAACACAGACATAAACTTTGTACTCTGAAGTTAACGTCTAAAAGAGACTCGGAGTCACAGGAAAAACGGCAGCACGGGGACAGTGTCGTCGTAGCCCGGGAGAAAGCCAGGGCCCTGGGACGGGCTGCATGCCAGGCTTGCTTTCTGTTGGGCGTCCTGGGGCTTCTGATCACTCTCGGGAAAATGTCCTGAGAGAGTTAAAGCAGCTAAGGTGACATGGATCGCGTTAACACTTGTAGTTCTGTAGAAATGTGTTGGCCCTAGAGAGGTGAATGGACGGATGTGAGCGGAGGCCAAACACAGTGCCACCGCTGGACGACACCTCGCGGGACGCCTTCCGCGTTTCCTGTTCCGGGGCGGGCTGGCTACACCTGCACAGAGAGAGCTGAGCTCTGAGCCGCACCCACGGAAACCCGCTGTGCTTAGTCAGAGCCGCCGACTCATCTTTTTGGTCAAAACCACTTGGAATACTGTTATTTCACACTTCTTCGAGCATTTTATTCTCCAAAGAACCCATGTCCCCCAAATTACATTTACAGTGCTTTCATGTTATTTTCTAAGGATTAGGACTGACACTCGACTGAAAACAAACCACGTGAAGGAAGAAAATACGCGCGTCAAAGACCACCACGTGAAGGGCAGGGTCCGGCGGGGTCAGGGGACCTCGTGCCCTGGACTGGACAGCAGCCCCGCAGGGGGGCACGCGTGCTAGCAGAAGCCGGTCCCTCGGAAAGTCCTGGGATTCGGTGGCAGACAGAACCAGGGGACGGTGCGGCCGTGCCGCCTATGGGTTTGGTCACTGCGAAGCGCTAAGCACGCTCCACACCACAACGGTCACCCGTTAGGTGACGCACGCGCCACTTCTCGGGGTCCGTATTAAAAGGCTGTCATCCTGATTGCGAATGGAGCTTGGCACAGCCGGAGGAACTGGAAGGGACACCACAGCTCCACCTCACCGCTTTTCACAGGCCCCGCAGGAAAAGCCAACCCATTCTTAGTGGCTTTTGCAATTACGCCTCCCTCCAATCTCCCAGGGTCACAGGGCCCGGACCGCACGGATCCCACTAACGTAAGTGGCTGTTGTGCAACCAAAGCCCCTTTGAAAACATTCTTGCACGCCCGTAAAATGATCGGCGGGCCGCTCCCCAGGCCCGCTTGCCTGCCATGTTCTCGACCAAAAAGCCGATGACACGCTTTGATGTGGTGGACGGTTTCTGCTACCGAAGCTGGCGTTTTACCTTCTTGCATCAGCTTCCTTCCCAAAATGATGTGACGCAGCCAGGCGAGACACGTTTCTCTCCAGATGGGATGCCTAAAAATACGCTTTCACCGTACCTTTAAATTACACTTGGCGGACCGACCTGGACTCTCCCAGGCTCCTCGCACGAGACAGCGAGCAGAGGGCCGGGACCCTCCGGCTAGAGGGTGGCACTTCACGCTGTCCTCTCCACTCTCCCTCTGTGCAAGCTCGACGGCCACACGCAGCGTCCTGAGTGAATTTCATGCCAGAGCCAAGGACAGAGCTCGTGTTCTCGTTAACTTGACTTTGAACGCACCAGGGCGCCCTACCTAGGACCCGGGGCTTTCTTTCCTGAAGAAGTGCTTCGCATGTACTGTAGCATCCCGATCCGCTGAAAAGCGTCTCTTCCTCAGGTGTGTTCCTCCTACTCGTTTACATCAGTCCCTCATCTTGGAGCTGCTTTTCCAGCAAGGAACAAAAATGGAGAACTATTATCCCTGCATTTGCAAAGGGATCCGATCCACCTCACTGTGTCGAAACATTTACACAGAAAGAATCGAATTTTAATTTTTAAAGAGTATCTGATTAGATGCTAAAATATATGTAGGCATTTAGAGAAAGGAGAGATAACTATGGATTGGAGTTACTAGCAAAGTCTTGTAGAGAACATAAGGGTCGAGATGTGTCATAGGATATAGAGATTTTGAACTGGGTCTGAAAATTTTAAAAAATGCAGTGCGAGCATGGATGTGAGGAGAAGATGGGACATGGGGGCGCACATCTGTGCTGAGGCAGCCCCATGTTTAACTGATGAAGCAAGGCCTAATGGAGGCCGTCGAGGAGGAAAATTCAAGAATATCTGGATGGAAGTAGATATTCTAGATGAGAACGGTTATGTTTCTTAGTGGCTGTTTTGGAAGGAATGACAACCCGTGACACACACGGACCTGCTTGTTAGACCCTCTTTACGTAGCTAGGACGGAAAAACTTGTCTTTCTCATAAAAATTTTTCCAGGGTGGTGTTTTTATTTTTTTTCTTTTTTAAATTTATTTTTATCTCTCATGCGCAGCATGCAGACTGTCACCTGCGCTCGAGAGTGGGGCGGAGTTGGCATTCCTGGCTCCGTCGCGGCTTGTACTGTGCTTTGGGGCTCCTGACTTCGTTCTCCCAGGCTTCATTCGCCTCATCTGTCAAATCGAACTAGACGATTTCTCTGGTTTCATTTGGTGCTGATATTTTATGATTCGTGATTCCAAGTGAAAATACACCTGTCGATAATAAGGCCATTTTGCTTTTTTTTTTTTTTTTTAATTAGAAAGCTTTGTCGATAACGTCATGCTGGTAACTTGCTCAGCCACCCACAGCACACGCAAACATAATCATCCATGAAGTCCACAAACCCCTTGGGTTGGAACGTTATGATTTTGACAAGGGTGCATGGATGTCCCCCGTGGTTATTCCGCAGTGCGAGGCATCCGACCCACTTCGGGGTTTAGCGCGAGATGCTTCCTGACGCCCAGCTGGGTGTCAGTATCCTTGGACGGCATGTTTCAGGATCAACCTTCACCGTAGCCGTTTTCACAAGAAAGATGATCAACACACACTGCTTCCTCTCCCATGCGGAGTCCGGACTCCAATAAAGAGCTTCTCACGGCTCCCTCAGAACCCGCCGCCCCCCTCCCATTTGTAATTCTCCGCAGTGTTGACGTTTTCTCTCACGCTGTGGCGAGGCCGCCCCGGGCCCTGTTCGTGTGTGTCCATGGGGGAAAACGGGAAGCTCACACTTCGTGATCCGTGAGCAAAGACAGATGAGCCGGGCGGCCGCTCAAGTGGCCTCCGTTGGCCCCTCACTGTCTCTTTCTGTTACACTCACACTCTGAAGGACATTTGCCAGACGCAGGCTCCTTGGACCCCTGTCATTTGTGTGTTTTTTCTCACCTTCAGCGTGATCTGGCCTGGGGTATTCATTTGTTAAAAACAACAAGAACATTCACCGAGAAACTTGTTTCGGGCCATCGTAGCTATTTATCTCTGTCATCAACTATAATTCTCCATTTCCCCGAGTTCCTCGTCAGGGACGTGGGTGGTTTCTGGTGGACGGTCAGTCAGTGGGATCTGAGCAAACGGTGGAAGGTTTCAAAGGGAGTCTGTCGTAGCAGGTTGTAGAACTAAGAACGAAACGTAAGATATTCTTACTCTCGATCACAGTTTGGCGGTACGAGAGGAAGCGGGCTCACAGACAGCATAAAGGCCTTAGATTTGTGGTTATACCCGAGAAAGCTCTTTCCTCTGAGAGAAGAAAACACCTCATGGGACTGGCTGAATAAGTGATTTCCCTTACGTGATTAAAAACAACAGCCGACGGTCTGTCCCGCTGGTCTGCACCTGCGGTCGGTACGCAAGCGAAGGGCTTTTTGCAGACTTCTGGGTAACGCGGGCGTGAAATGCAGGGTTTGGCGCCGTCACAAAGGCCTGGACGATGGAGAGAGACACGTGGAGTACCAGACCTACGGAACTGCAGACAAAGAAAGGTGGGGCGGAGCGTGGGAACACCAGGAAGAATACAAGTTCAAGGCAGCCGCCCAACGGTGTTTGACCCTAGGTCTTTGAATTCTAGTGCTGCTGCTGTTGCAGATGGATTCTGCTGATACCTAAATAGTGGTGTGATCAGGGTGCTGGTTGGAATATTCCAGGCCTCGAGAGGTTGCAGAAATTAAATGGGCTGTATTCTCACGGTGCCGCTGCTGCTGGGGTGTCCCCGCAATGCCTCCGAGGCGGAATCCGTGCTGGGGTACAGTCGAGCCGGGGAGGTGGCCGGCCGCCACCAACCGTGAAGCCGAGAGAATGGGTCTCAGCCGCTTTCTGGCTGGAGGCACGTGGGATTTTTTTCTGTAGAAACAGTTTTTAAAGAGAAGAAAATTCCCCATTTTCCCGGGAAACAAATTCAACAAGCACTTAACATATCCGGGTGCTTGAAATGTCCAGAGGAAATGTGCCGTCTCTGTCCTCGGCCCCCAGGGCATTCCTGGTGAGGCGGCTGTCACAACCAAGGGTCTCTGCTGGTGGAGACGCCGAGGCCCGGGCGTTCAGGCACCGAGGGGGCCCGCGGAGGCGCCCCTGGATTTAAGCTGCACTTCGAATCCTCTCCCAAATCTAGGACAGACCTTCAGTTTGTCATAAGAATAGTAGCAGGCGTCACTGTCCTTAGGACGCCGTGACTCGTGCGAGTGGTTTCCTTGGGTGTGTTGGGCGCTGGTGGCCAGAGGCGAGCAGACTTCACATGCTGGGGAAATGGCCGACGGCGACGTTCTCTCGAAGGTGGGGGGAACGGCCAAGCTCTGCCTTCTCTCCGTCCCCTCTCACGCTTTCCTTCGGGCCGCGAATCTCTGGGGACAGCTCCTGGAGGTGGAAGCCGGGTTCGTGAGGCTGGGCCCGTGACGCGGGCCTCCGCAGCTCGGCGTGCACCTCTGTGCCCTGCGAGGCTGTGCAGTGGCTCGGGCCTCGGGGCGGTGGCTGGGTGGTGTTCCGCTGGTATTCCGCTCAGCGTCACGCGTCCGTCATTCCCACCTGGGCGAGTCGGGGTGCAGCTCAGGACTGCGCCTCTGACTGCCGTGGGCGGGCTGGGGGACCAGCTGGCAGAGGTGCTTCTGGGGGGACGCAGAGGGAACCCGACAGGTGAAGACGTGGCATCTCCAGAGGTCCCTAACATCTTAGGGCCCGGGGACTCAATTTTGGGGTGAAATTGCTTCAGAGATCTTTCCGTTCTGTTCCCTGCTCATGAGGTCCCACAGCGTGACAGGGAGGGGCCCAGGCCCCCGCCGGCCGAGGGTGACGGGGCTGCAGCACTCGCCCGGTCTAGGCTGAGGCGCCCGAAGCCTGCGTCAGTGACATCACGGGCCACGGGCAGGTGCAGGCGGGAATTGCTGGCTGTCGCCAGGGGAACGCACGGTGAAACAGGAACCGCTCTCATCCGTTCGAATGGTTTCCCTCTGTGATGCTGCACTTGTGTGTAGGAACCAGGGGATGCTCGGTCTCCTTGGTTACGAAACCATATGAGTGAACATGATATTGTCAAGGACCAATGAGGTCCAAAGCGATCCGCTCCTCTTCCGCGTCTCGGGGGCAGTGCAGAGAACACGGGCAGCAGCAGTTTCTCTAGCCTCCCTGGCAAAGCAGGCTCGAACGGCACGCGAGACATGTCCCTCCGACAGCTCAGGTGTGGCCCCAGGTTCCGGAGCCACGGCCGGGCGCGAGAGCGGCCGGGGTCCTTGGCTGAGCCACACGGCGCGTAGCAGGCGGCATCCGGCTCTGGCGGCCGGATTCGGATGGGAGCGAAGGTCGCGCGGGCTCGCTGTAGGTGCGCAGCGCCCAGCGCCCGGGGCCCCCAGCGCGGCGCGCCCGCCTCATCAGCCGCGTCCTCTCTTCCAGATGACCAGCTGAGCTCGGAGGAGAAGAAGAAGAGGAAGCAGCGACGGAACCGGACGACCTTCAACAGCGGCCAGCTGCAGGCGCTGGAGCGCGTGTTCGAGCGGACGCACTACCCGGACGCCTTCGTGCGTGAGGACCTGGCCCGGCGCGTGAACCTCACCGAGGCCAGAGTGCAGGTAGCCGCGGCCGCCGCCCTCGGGGACACACGCCTCCCATGACCGTTCAGAAGCGCGAGTTGTGGGCTGCCAGGTGGAGCGGGCACCAGCGGGATCATGGGGGGCAGCAGGAGGACTGAGCCGCTTCTCGCTGCGTTTCTTGGGGCAGCAGAGTGTTTTTTAAATGCAATCCAGTGCCCTTAGGTCCTGCTCGCCTCGTGTCCCCCGGCCTTCCCGATCCACGTGGTGGGCTCCGTCCAGCTCTGCGCTGGACCCCACACCCCTACATTCCACTTTGAGCTTCAGGGCGGCCAAAGAGATGACCTCTCTGATCCCCAGCCCAGTGTTGCCCTCTGACCTTCACACAAGAAACGCATTATAAACACACACGGCTATGGACGCTGGCGGGCGGGGAAGGGAACCCACCACACCTTGCCGCAGGGACGGCTAAGAGCACGTGCGTGCAGACGGGTCTGAGCCTCACGTGAAGAAGGGCGGGACATGGCACACGAGGGACAGAGCGGACAGCGGCTCTGGGCAGCGTCGATGGCCCGGCCCATCAGCTGCCAGGAATGACCCCACTCGTGATTAGTGTGACACCGGTGACGACGTGACTCCCAGCACCGGGCCCTGATGTGCCCAGTCTCGTTCTGAGTTCTCCGTGGAAACGAGTCCATTGAATCCCCACGCTGACTCGGTGAGGTGGCCAGTGTTCTTCATCCTGCAGATGAGGAAACTGAGGCACAGAGCAGTTCGAGTATTTTGCCCAAGGTCAGACAGCTAGGAAGCGGTCGAGCTCGGATTTGAACGCAGACCCGCACTCCCAGAATTTCTGCTCTTAAGTACCGCAGGAGACTGCATAAATGAGTCCCGGCTAGATGCCTTTCCTGTAGCGTTTGCTGCCTCTGCTGCCGAGGCACCTTCTTTCTGTCTTCCACGGTGTTCGGATAAGGGGAGCAGGCCAAATCTGTCTGGCCTTCCTGGAGAAATTCTTGTTGGCACATCTGCATTCAGTCTGGGCTGCAAGGACTTCTTTCTGCCCATAGTGAGGCTCCAGGGACCCGAGCGACCCCAGGGGCCCTGAGGTGGCGGCTCTGTGCCGTGGAGCGCCGTCCACGGGAGGGGCGCTTGCTGAGCTGAGGGAGAGGGTCCTGGAGGCCCCTCGGCGGAAGAGAAAGTGTGCCAGAGTTTTCCCCATGGGAAACTGAGGCACAGAGCAGTTCGGGAAGCATGCACCAGGGGAAAAGAAATGTCAGTGACAGAAGGGGAAAGGTGCCCGGGCGCCGTGTGACGCCGAGGACAGGTTAGGAGAAGGCGCGAGCGAGGCGTGCTCACGGCCGCTTGGCGGTCCCTCGCTCGGGCGGGAGTGGCCAGAGGGACAACGCTCCTGCCCTGTCCACCCTCCCATCCAAGCCACGGTCTGCGGTTGGCTTTCCCACGTCACGTCCCCTCCCCCGTGCCACTCGCCACAGCTCTCCAGATGCCTCTGTCCATTCTTCAGCCCCTTCTTTTCCCCCTTCGAACCCCCACATCCTTTATGCCCCAGGCCCGGCCTGCAGCGCTGTAAGGAATAACTTTAGACCAATCACCCACGTACCTGAAAGTGTCACTTGCTGTAGTGATCTGAATTTTAAACAAAGAACCCTGGACAGGGCAATGTTGGAAATGGAGGGGAAAAAAAAAAGTGTAAGAACAGTTTTGGATTGGGGCTATTTTGGCCTGACTCAACAGTTAAATGTCTCTCCCACATGCTGAAACCACTTTACCTTCCCCTGCCCCCGCCTCCGCCATGTGCTACCGGCTTCCAGTCTGAGCGTGCCCGGTGTGAGCACTCTGCCTGCCCACCCTCTTCCAGCTCTGGCCTTCCTTACACGCGGGGCGTTTATCACCACACGACACGCATCATGCTGAGCCACACGTGGTCCAGCTTCCCCAATTAGACTGCCAAGTCCTCTTGGATGAAAGCCATATCTCGTCCTCTTTGTACAAGTCACCTTTTCCCTCTACTTTCCTTTCCCTCAAACACTTATCAACCACCTATTGTGCTCTTGGAACTGATTTTGGTTTTCTGGGGATGGGTAAGACACTGGCCCTCCCTTAAGGATGTCATCGATAGGGGGACCGAGAAGGCAGATGTGCATATCATAGTGTCATGATCTAGTAAGGTAATTCCTACACTAAAGAAATGGTCAAGAATTAGCGATTAAAAAAAAATCAGTAAAACAAAACAAAACAAATATGAGCGATGGACCAGAGGGAGGAACGATCAAATGTGCTTGGAGAGGAAGAGAGAGATGGCACATGTGCCAAGCAGCCCAGTTGTGCTGACTCTCTGGACAGCCCTGTGAGCACGTATTATTCTCTCCATTTGATTGGGAGACAGAGGATCAGAGAAATTAAACTCCTTTCCCAGGACAAATCTTTAAAGTCGTGTAGCCAGTATTTTCATCTGACTCTCTTAGATTTTAAGGTCATGTTCTTTCCGTGACAACATTTCATAAAAGAGACAATGCGAAAGTCAAATCTTGAAAAGCAAGTCTTTTTGACACTTGGACAAAGGGGAAGAATGTCACAGGCAGAGGGACATATGCAGTGTGCGTATACGTAGGTGTGAAATAACCGAATACATCAGGAGTCTTGCGGCCGGGGTAGCAGGCCAGTGCACGAGGTCCAAGTGACTCAGGGTGTGGCTGGATTAGTGAACGAAGGGCTCAGCCCTGAACAGCCTTTGTTCTGTCGTCAGGCATTTTGACTGCATTCTCTGGGTGATGGGGAGTCAATGGGTAATCGATAGCAGGGCACCAACGTGATTGCATATGCATTAAGTTGATAACTCTCGTAGCGACGAGAAGGGCATGCTAGGAACAAGTGAGCTAGGGGTCTGCACAGCCAGGCAGACGGTGCCCGGACTCGGCCTCACTGGCGTCCAGCCCGGCCTTCCACAGCCACCAGCCCACGGTGTCAGCTGTGAATGCTGCCCCCTGGAGCTGTCCCACGCTACGCCACAGAATTCCTTTCTCTCAGACCTTGTCGGGCGTTTCTAATTTGCACGCCTGTCCTTGAATAGTGTGCGAGCTGCTTTCGAGCAGAGAATAAGTCTCATCTCTGTCCCCAGCATGTAGCGCAGCGTCTGCAACACAGTGGGTGCTCCGTAAAGATTTCTTGAAAGAAAGAATGAATGAGTAAAATCCATGACCATCCGGAAGAGCTGTAGCATCAGGAGTCAGATGGCCTTGAGCTCAAAAAATCGGCCATTTATTATTTGTGTGAACTTCAGCAGATTCCTTAATCTCATTGACCCTGTTTCCTCAACTCTGAAATAGAAATAAGAAAACCTAGTCTGTGGACTTGCCACGACAACCAGAAAGAATGCACGTATGTGCCGTGTGAGGCCCGAGCCCCCGCGGCGCTTCATGCGTGGCGGGTGTGTTCTTAGCTGCATCGGGAGATGCTGTCGGCAGCGCCCGTATCCCTCAAACCCCACAAACGAATGCACCCCGTTCCACTTCCAAACTTCAGTATCTGCATTTCCGTTTCACACACGTCTCTCTGGCCTTCAGGAGGCCGGCCTGTGCTCAGCGAGCCGGGAGAGCTGAAACGTTAACCCACGCCGGCGAGCAGGCCAGCGTGTGGCCCGGCCGCTCGCCGCCCCACCGTGGGAGCGTGTGCGCCAGTTAGTCCTAGTGCCCCGAGGAGCTGGTCACCACGGGGAACCGGCCTTCGCAGGACACTCCTCGGCGCTTGCCCGTCTTCTCCGTCCCTCCCTCCCTCCCCTGTGTTCCCGGCACCCTCCAAATAAACCTTACGCTTCTTCAAGCCTCGCTGTAGGGTCTACTTTGGGGAAGATGGAGAATTTCCTTTCAATGTCCAATAAGTATTAGGAAAGCAGATGAAGTTTTCACATTTTGGAAAAAAAAAACTTAAAAAAAAAATGTCATCGTCTCTGTGGGGGAAGCCTCAGACGATTCTTCTCTTTCTCGATTGCAGTTGCGACGGGGGCTGGAACCTGCATTTTGCTCCCCCGTGTGCGTTAGTCGTGGGTCTCCCCTCCGGAGTCTGGGTGCCTGGAAGGACCCCCGGTCCCATCGCGAGTCTTGGCCCTCAAGCTCTCTGTCGCCTGGCCCCCGGGGAGGGTGGTGGCACGTTCCCGTCGCTCTGGGCAGAATCCCCCACCTCCCCTGCATCTTCCGTGGGAAGGCGTCACTCTGTGAGATCATGGGGACCCGGCTCACGTGACCTCCTCGCGTCTGCTCCCCTCCCCCTCCTCACGCCCTCCTCTCCCCCCACCCGTCTCCCAGGTGTGGTTTCAGAACCGAAGAGCCAAGTTCCGCAGGAACGAGAGAGCCATGCTGGCCAACAAGAACGCTTCCCTCCTCAAATCCTACTCAGGAGACGTGACTGCCGTGGAGCAGCCCATCGTGCCCCGCCCTGCTCCGAGGCCCACCGACTATCTCTCCTGGGGCACGGCCTCTCCGTACAGGTGAATGCCCGGCCCACTCCCCCTTGCTCCGCTCCCGCGTGCTCCTCAGCCGTCGGCCACGTCCACAGCTGCTTGTGCAGCTGGCTGACACTTCTCACTGGGTTAACCTCTTCAGAGACATTCAACTTGCTGACGCCCCCCAGATTTCCACGGGAGATTACTAGTGGCCCCAGGAGCAGGGTCTGGGGCAGAAGAGAGAGGGGCGGGCCAACAGCAATCTCTTCTTGGACTCAGGAACTGTCGCAAAGGTTTCCAAGATGGGGGGAAAATCTAAAAGAAAAGATGGTTAAGCTACGCTCAGAGCCCCTCTTGCACCCCTTCGGGAATGAAAGTTTACTCCATTTCCAAATTTAAGATAGATGTGTTTTATCATGCTCAATTGGTAATTTAATTTGTAAGGCTCTAAGTGTAGGTCCAAAGGCAAACTTCACAGTGAAACTGATATTGAATTTGGAAGGAAGGAAGGAAGGAAGGAAGGAAGGAAGGAAGGAAGGAAGGAAGGAAGGAAGGAAGGAAGGAAAAGGAAGGAAGGAAGTGGCAGAGACAGAGAAGGAAAGAAAACCCAGGATCATTCTGCTCATTTTCATGGGCCATATGTGTAGTAGGTGGGGTTGTCTTATGATCCAAAATGCCTTCCTATTCTGTTGCTGATTCTTACCTACTTATCTGAAGTTCTTTGGGGGTCAGTTTGTTTGTGTGGGGTTTTTTAAGTATAAAAACAATGTATAATTTACACCAAACTTTTCCATTGAAAAGATGAACAATTTTAAAGAAGCAAACAACAGTACTATTTCAATGTCATGGAGGGGCTTTGAAGCTCCATTTGTCATGCTGTTCAGAAACTACAGGTTAGTGCCAGAGGGAAGCTGAGACACAAGTGCCGAAGGCATTGTCCTCAGTCTCGAGTGCCTTTATTTGAACCTGAATCTGAGTACACCCAGAAAGCAGATCAAGGTTCTGTGTTCTCTCTGGCTGACGGCAGTGGAGGAAGAACTGTTTATAAACGCATCCATTGTGCTCTGGTTACCTTTTAATTGTTAAGGTTAACTAACTGTTTAAGGAGACGTTTCAAATATAGGAGATTATCCCCCAGTTGAAGCCAACTCCTGATGTGATTTACAAATACTTTTCAAAAGTTGATCGCTCTAATGAAAGCAAAAGTCCTCACCTAAACGTTCTGTCTGTTCTCAGTCAGTTCCTTGAAAGACAACACCATAAACACATTGGGAAGTCTCTTTTAAAGCCTCCACTGTGAAATTAGCCTGAATTACTCTGGCCTCCGGACATAGAGCTGCCATGCATAAGAAATCGAGATTCCTTTTTGCTCTAGACATGGCATGCCTTGCTGATTTCAAAAGATGAGTCATATCGGTATGTCCTATTTAAGACTCAGACTTCTCTCCCGTAGAATTCACTAAAGACATTTTGAAGACCACTGTGAAGTCACGTACTTTTTACCACTTTAAATACGTGGAAGACCGCTTTGTTTTCTGATATATAATGATAGCTCAGAGACTCAGTAAATGGCTTGTGAAATGGATGTGGTCCCAAGCTTGACGTTTCAAAGTCTCTGGCTTGACTCTGGTCATAGCCAAGAAGTTTTGCTCCCTTTTCTGCCTGGGTCATAGGTAGGAACTTTTCACACCATCTCTAAATAATCCAGGTGACTGTCAACTGGTCCCTCCCAGTGAGAGGCTGAGGGCAGTACACTGCAGGAGTGGGGACAAAATCCTTCCTGAATTTATATTGGGTTAGGTGACCTACACCTCAGCAGAAGCTCAAACTGCAGCGCCTGCATCACGTATATTTTGTATGTGGGCATCTCACTGTAATTATTAATATGCAATTTATGCGTGCTTTTGGGGGGGATGTCCTATTTTAATTTGAAAGATTATGTAGCAATCTAGATACATTTTTAAAAAACACTCATAATTCCACCGTCTTGACATAACTAGTTTGTCTCCGCAATTGGAGTTCCATATTTTATATAGTGTAGACCTAGTGTACATATTACTTTGTATTCTGTTCTTTTCACTTAAAATTATATAACCTAGTACTTTTTACTCATTTCATGGTATACTTTTATATCATTTCTCTCTTAGAAACAGAGTTTGTAACGAATAACTAAAAAATTCATAGAATCTGATGGTTCATAGTCTGTATGAGGAATAAGTTAATCTCCAGATAGAAGTAGAAAAGTGATGGTTTAAAGCAGTAATTTAATCAATAATGATGTTTTTGACCCATGTTGATTACGAAGTGTTAATAGTTTTGACTAATTTCTAAAAGCGGCAAAAAAAAACTATTCTGTTACTTGGAGATTTTTCTGCTATGTTTAGAACCAAAATACTTCATGATTTCACATTTTGAAGCCTGGTAGGAAATATGTCTTGTTAAGAAAATATAAAAGAAAAATAAGTGATAAAAAGCAAAGGAAACGACAGACCTCTCGTGTTCTGGAAAATCAACTCGCTATTTCTGTCAGTGCTGTCGTGTGAAGCTAGCGATCTCACATGTGACGCTCATTAAAAGGCATTTCTCTTGGTTAATCCTTGGAACGCTCCTGTGTGGTAGCTCTGTCCTTGCTCTGGTTTCAAAGAAGAGACCCAACGCTTGCCCGAGTTTAAGCCTTCAGCAGGCAGATGCGACCAGAGCTCGCCATCCCCACTTCCGTGCAGCATGTTAGGACCCAGGGCCGCCTTTTCATTCACATGAAACCTTACAATATATTGGAAATAGTAACCAGGATAAGACTGGGGAGCTACGTAAACACGCCCTCTTGATTCAGGCACTGTCTGGAGCAGTGAGGCAGGCCCGCAGCGGGGCCACCTCCTGAGGCGTGTGGATTTCCCCTGGGATGACCGATGTGGCTTGGTCATGCAACCCAGGGACAGCAAGTGGACAGCTCTGCCAAACAGGGCAGTCTGCTGACTTCCACGGCTCTCTCCTGGAAGGGGAGAGGAAACCAAGGCTCGAAGCAATTGAGGTCAGAGTTACGGGATGGGACACGGCCAACACAAGTTTTCTCTGGGTGTCTTTTACACCCAGAGTGGTGGCTGCATCACTTACCATCCAAACCAGGACACTTTTGAGAGTGAAAGGCGGGTGCTACTAATAACGACGCTAGAACGACAGGCATCAAACTGGGATCGTCCCTGGCAAACTGGCACATCCGGTCCAGGCTATTTTTAGCACGTCGTGACCCCGTTCATGTTAGAGGTGACGATGGCAGGCAGGCAACTGGGTTTCGAGAAGGAGCAAAGCCTTCCCCAGCACAGACGCACTGTCCTC
>CM053517.1:2822549-2842390 GCA_028627145.1 Eidolon dupreanum
GAGACTCGTTATTGGGGATCTCGCTTCCTTTCTTACTCGACACAGAGCAATCGCTAGGGCAGCTGTTTGAGAACAGGGCTCATTTTCACATTAGGGCTTTAAATAAATTAGAAACTATTGGAGGCTTATAAGAATGTCCTTGACTCCGGAGCCGATCTATCACGGGAATCACACTTAGAGAGAGGAGGAAAAGTCATTTGATCGCCTGCCCTTTCTCCCCTCTTTAGGAATCCAAAAGACACATGTTTGAATGGAATATTTTAAAGGTTTGTCCAAATTTCAAAAGAGGCAATTATGGGCTACTTTTAATTTCCTAATATTTTGAAATAAAGGTTAGTGGCCAGGGCTGGGAGCCAGGACTGACCTTTCTTGTCTCTTTCTCTTTGTTTCCAACTGTGCTTTTGTAATTTGTCAGGTGGACTTGACCAAACCACATTACCACGCGGTGCCTCGGTTTACCCTTTTGTAAAATGGGTTTAACGATACTTACCTACCTCACAGGGGTGTTGTGAGGATCGATTCGTTTGCTCCTTTGTTCTTTCCTGTATTCTCTGTATGTCCAGCACTTTTTTTGCCACGGGAGGAAAGGGACTATAAAAGTATTCGATGTCAATGGGAGGGTCCAGTACCTGCAAACCTAGTTTTCTAACGAGGAAGTGCTGCCTTGCTGTACATACTTATAACCTTGCATTTGGCTTATATTTACAGACCTCTGACAAATCACATCATTTGACCAAAGAATAATTTTAAGGCACACAGAGCAGGAAAAAAAAAAAAATTCCGCTTATACTTTCATCCTGACCAGCTTGGTTCTAATAATTTTAGTTAATCGGTGATTAAAGGGCCTTAGACCGATTCTGGCCAAATCTGCCAAACCTTGAGCGACAGGCAAGGGATGTGGGGTGTAGGATGCACTTTCAGCTCCCCTGTGTTATTTCCCCGGCACACCGGCTCGAGCTCACAAACGGCCACCGGCCCGCGAGTGTCGAGTCCGTGCTTCTTCCGAGAACAAGAAGGAAGCCCACTTCATGCATTGTGCTTTCATCCACTGATTCCCTGTTCTTTTCACCTACGGTTCAAACATTTCTTACTGAACAGGTCACGTGGGCTGGTGAACAACACACGTGACTTGCTCGCTGAAGGGTCCCTGGACTAAGTCTCTGTCTTACTGGCTGCCGTGGATTGCTGCACCTCAGACAAACCATGAGCCCGAGCAGACGAAAGCTGCCCTGTGAAGTGAGAGCAGTCCAAGGAACTGGGGAACTATTGGAGTTTGGGGTTTGGGGAAAACACCAAAGATTTGGGTTATAGAGCAGGAAACAGAAATCACACGTGAACAGAGTGTGCTAAGAAGTGGGGCGGGGGGAGCCTTAGGAGAGGGAGTCGGAGATTGTCACGTGAAACAATGTCACGTGAGGCTTTCGTCCTGACATCCATTTTCGGTGGTGAACGGAAAAGCCTGACCCCATGACCCGAATGCTAGGTGAATCTGGGCAGTTTCCTCCAGTGCCTGGACAAGTAAGTGACATCTGGGGACACCTCAGAGCAACTCGTGCGAACTGGCCACAGGACCTTGGCATTGCTGGTGAATGTAGACCACAGGCACCTATTACCTAAGCACGTGATCAAGAAATATACCCGTGGTACAAGCACTCATTTATTACTGACGTAAAGTACGTAGAAGTTTGACAGGTGGTTTGCAGGAGTAGCCCTCTGGGTTCTAAGCTGTTCATCGACAAAGGGCCTCGGGACCAGAGTTCAAAGGCAGACCCCGTTCCTCACCATCACCACATGCAGATACAGATGAATACATGCAAACGTCTGCCTGCGTCCCCAACCCCTCCCAAACACGATGCCGATTTGTGGGGTACATGGCGGGTTAAATGGAACCAGAAGAGGTGACCGAATAAAAAAGGGAATGACGTTTAGGATATAAAGATCTCATAAGAAATGTAATATGTAAATTATATCTTGCTTTATGATGTAAAATATACATTGTTTGCGCTAGAATAGAAATGATTTCTTTTCAATAAAAAGAAAGAAGGAAACTACATGTTGTCATTCGTTCGTCATATGCAGTGGCTCCTGCCCATGCTCTTCTCCTTGAACTTCAGAAACAGACTTACTAAGATCTGAGATTACATTCAGAGAAGAGTGAAGGTAAGAGAGATTTGTAAACAACAGAACTTTTACCAGAGTGTGACGTATTATTTCCTAAAAAGGAAAATAATTTATTGTTCCTCAAAAGCAAAGACAATGGTGGGTGGGAGGAAGAGGGGACAATTATTAGTACGACAGAGAAGTGTAGAATGAAATTTTTTACGAGCGTTTAGCTATTTTCAGCCACGTCTTTATCGTACAATACCAGATATCATGCAAAAAGAGACCAGATAAAGCACAGCCTTTTATTTTAGAATAAATAATGAAGTAAAATTTCTTAAGCACCTGCTGGGCATAGCATTGGGTGTGTGGTAGTTGGGGCAGGGGATAGAAAACCCAAATTGGGAGACACGGGTTCTGTTTTCTTACCAATTACAATCCAATGTAAAAGACAACTCCAGCATGAACAAGTAGATGCCACCATTCAAGACAAATTAACAAGTGTCAAATGATTGGAGCAGATGGCCTGGAAGAGGAAGAAGTGCTGTGTGCCGGGGTGGGTGGGGGTTTCACAGAGGAGCTGGGACTGGAGTTTCATCTGCTAGGACTTGGGCAGGAGGAGAGGAGGTAGTGGCCTTTCAAGTGGAGGTGAGGAGAAGAAGGGATGAAGGCAGTGGTCCAGGCATGGGGAATTCGTGTTCAGGGACTGTGGCTAATGGGATGAAGAGTTAATTTTGCAGCAGAGTGGAAGAAAACACTGGAAATTGAGATAGAGCCTTCATCCTGCAGGGTACTGTGTGTCTGATAAAGGAGTCTGGACTTTTCCTCAAGCTGCAGAGATCCACTGAAAGTTATTAAGCAGGGGGAAAAAAAAACATGTCAAAAAAATACTACTTTAGCAGAATTTTGTGGTCAAAGAATGAGATAAATTAGAGTAGGACAGGAACTGGAAGCAGAAGAACAGAGAGAAGGGGAACAAAAATAAAAAGATGAGTAGCAAACACCTTGCAAGGAAACAATCGACAGGATTTCATGGCGGGAAAAAGCGAAGGGCATCCAAGCTCACCCTGGTTTGAAATTTGGGGACTAGGAGAATGAATCACTGACAAAAACCAACAGAAACAGGAGAGGCCCAGTTACAGGAGATGATAACTGCAGTCTTAGTGATATCATCAAATTTAAAAACAGAAATATAAGTATCTAGTAAGCGGAGATATAAAAGAAGAGCTTGGCACCAAGGGCGAGGATGCAGATAGAAATTTGGGATTCATCTTTCAGGAGGTGACACCTGGTGGTCCAAGAGTGAATGAGTTCTTCACAAAGAGAGCGTGTCATTGTGACTCTACGAATTATTTAGATAAATGACTTTTGCAAGTAGTTTAGCCCAGGGAAGAAGCCTGGACTCTGAAGAACATCTGTGGTGGGGGAAAGGCTACCGAAGGCAAGTTTCCAAGGAGCTGATGAAGAAAAGGGAGGCGAACCCGCCTGTTTGTTACACCAGAGCTAAGAAAAGAGAAATTTTCAAAAACAAGGGAATGATGAATATATTCAAATGCTGTAGAGTGGACTAATTAATGGGGGGTGGAGGAAAGGCCAGTGGAATAGTGATTTTCTTGAGTACAACTTACTAGAGTCCTGAGGCCGGGGATGGGGGCATGTGGGGTCCGGGAGTCCTGTAGCACAAAGCGAATGTGGCCGGCAACTATATACAGGAATTTCAGGGGACACGGGATGTGCCGGGGACAGCACAGACCCTGGTGCCATCCCTACCTAGTTAGTGGCGTGCAGCGCAGTCTTGGGAAGCGCTTACCCCCTACGAATCTTTCTCCTCCTTTTGTAAAATGACATCTAAATTATGGATTTGTGGGGGAGTAAGTGAGACGACGGACATAAAGCATTAACGTAGTGCTTGAGTCACACTGTGGATTACTTTTGCTTTCACGCTCTCGAGGGACGACTCAGACACCATAGGACGGGTCCTGGGATGCAGGTCAGGAGGCCCAGGCTCCCTCTGTGGCATCGCAGTGGAAGGAATTCAAGGAAGAGGGAGGCGGAGGGGGAAACGTGCAGAAAAGCAAAGAGGGGGTGCACAGGGCATGTGGGACATTCCTGTTCCCACGGGGGTGGGGTACACCAGATGTTTTTCCTGTTGCCTAGCTACTCCTTAACTTGAGGGATTTTTCCTTTTTTCCTTTTATCTATCTATCTATCTATCTATCATCTATCTATCTATCTATCTATCTATCTATTTGTTTATTTATTTTGGCTTAGATAAAAAAATAAAATTGGCATTCAGAGTTCAGAAGCCCCTTTCCCCACCCTGATGGGAATGCTACGGAACAGTGACTAGGGACCCTGTCCTTACCCCACTGTCCTGACCTCAGGTTCACGCTTGGACTGACCTCGAGGCAGATGGCGGAACGTACTGGACTCCACTGTACCCAGCAATAACACAGTATATCGTGTAATGGTATGTGTGATGGTCTCAGGTGCAGGTTCAGGCCAGGTCATGCTCAGGCCCGCTCTGGCCCCAGTAAGGCTGAGCCTGAGGGAGCAAAGCGTCTGGGCTTCCTGAACGTGGAGGTCCCCCTCATTCACTTAGATGCTGTGACCCATAACTGTTTGGGGTCTTGGGCCATGGACAGGTTTCCTTTGACCTGTCCTGGAAAATGTGCTGTGTGTGGCTGGCGCTGGCTTCCTTAAGAAGCCTTTAGAGAAGTGGGTCCAGCTTGATTGACTATAGGAAGGTCTGTGGTCTTTTGGTTGATCCAAGCCCTCTGCTGAAGTTTATTCAGTCCTATTTGGCTTTGCTTCCCCCCAAACTATTGAACTGGTGTGTTGAGACATTGAGACAGAGAGACAGAGAGACAGACAGAGACAGAGAGAATATGGCCACAGGAGAACAAAATGTGTTCACTATGCCCCTTTAAATTGGCAGGATTAGTAAACTGGTAGATTCAGATATTCTAAAGTACTTATTCACCTTCATTTTGGGGAAGCCTTTTAAAAATTAGGAAACTTATTATGGCAGGGCTTCTGTACTCTTCTACTCGATGGCTTTGTCCTCTGATGGGTAGTTAGAAAATTGAAAGTGTCCAAGAAGATTTTTGAGTAAGTTTCTCATTTCTCAAAAGAAAAAAATAATAGAGAAATCTGAGATAGAAAATGATGTAGAACAGCTGGACATAATTTTTGACTGGCTGAATAACCACGTCTGAAGATTGTCTTTCTTCATTAGCATACTTTAGGGCTTTGCTGTAGGTCCCCTTTGCTCCATATTATAATCAATTATTTCGGCAAAGATAAAAAACGTTACACTTATCAAAATTTCAAATGATCCAAGCCTCAAAAGAATAGCTAAAGTACTTGAATCACAGGATTCATTTCAAGATGGTCCTCATTTTATATGTAACTTAGATAATAGGTTAGTGTGGACTCCTACTTTCAAGAGGGAAAAAAACCTACATAAAGCAACATCCTTCACTCATCTAATTTCCACTATGCTCCCACTAGAATAGCTAAAATTAAAGGGATTGTCAATCTCAACTGTTGGTGGGGACATGAAGCAACAGGACATTTTGTGTGTTGGTGGAAATGAAAAATAATATCATCACTTTGGAGAATGGTTTGTCAGTTTCTTCTCAAGCCGAATATACAGCTACCATAAGACCAAGAAATTCTACTAGATATTTATCTGCGAGAAAGGAAAACATGTGTCCACATAAAGATCTACACCCAAATCTCGACAGCCCAAATGGAAACAATCTAAATGTCCACAACAGGCAAATGAATAAACAACACGTGTGGTACGTGCAACACCATGGATGAGGAGCAAAAACGAGGAGCAAAAGCCTTATGTCAGATGCAAGGAGACAGAGACAAGAATGGGTATCTGCTGGATTCCATTGCAGGAGGCTCCAGGAAAGACAAACCTAATCTGTATGAACGGAAATTCAGTGGGTCGCCTGGGGCTGGTGTTGGGAGGGCTGATTGCAAAGGTTATAAGGGATCTTTCTGAGGTCACGAAACTTCTCTAAGTTGACTAGGGTGATGACTACGTGACTGCATGCCTTTGTGGAAGCTCATCAATCCCTACTCACGAAATGCGTATATTTTCTTGTATGTAAGTTACGCTTCAAGAAAGTCGACTAAAAATTATGATTGTAGAACTCTAGGAAAAAGTGGGAGACACCAGTAAAATATGTAGCAGAAAGAGAGGCTCCTTAAACAACCCTGTGATGAAGGGTTCAGCTGTAGGAAGTGGGATCTAAAAACAGTTATCGATCGATGGCTTGAGCTGCAAAGCAATAAACAGACTTTTGGTGTGTGTTGATTAATTCAATTAACTGGGCATCCATAACAAAAACAAAATTCCCACTATGACTTCAGAGAATATTATATATTCAGAATTTCCCTTGAGGCCTAAAGGATTGTGATCTGCAAACAAGCCATCATAACCATTTGGTGTTTATGATGTTTATTATTTTTGATCGTATTTATACTTCTGGCAAATAATGTAGCTGTATGTTTACAATGAACTGTCTTGAAGTTCAAGCACAATCTATTATTGGAAGACGATATTGTGGGTACCAAATACAAACTGAGTATGATTTTCAGTAGGGCATAATGTGCCGACATTTCATACAAAGTGAATTGTTTTGTCCAGCATGGGCTCACTATTCATCACAGAATGACAATGGTAAGGAAAACCTGAGATCTTACTTTAAAACATTTAATTGAAAGAATATACATCATACAATGGAATATAAAAGCCAAAAGATAAGTTAGATAAAACTACAGCTAAAATTTTCTCTGCGAAGAGGTAGAATGGGGCTGGTTTTGAGGGCAAGCCTAAAGCAAGAAGAATTACATATTGTACTCTCTCCAGATGGAGGCTCATTGATTTGAGTGGCAGAGAAGTGACGCCTACATTTCATTCTAAATTTAAATTAGATAGCTATATGAAGTTCATTTTTCAATATTCTTTCCCCACTATTTGACGTATTTTCGGCGCTTGAGTGGCATGATACCGATATGAGCAAGACGCCAGCCAGATGTCAGCTTCTGGTTAGCTAGCTGTTCTTCGGGCACGCTGTGGCGTATGCCAGCTCTCAAGTTTGAGTTTCCAACCCTTTTATGGAAAAACCAACTAAAAAATAAATAAATAAGCCCAATGCGTTTTGCTCACTGGGCATTCCTATCACATGGACTTCAGAATAGAACCCTTAGCGTTGGTGCGTTTCCCTAATTGTGCCTCAGGCCCTGACACGGTTTTCAGGGTGGCTTCATGTTGTACCGCCCACCTTAAGCTCTAAAATTTGTCCAGTTGCTAAACCAAACACACCCAGGTTTGCCAAGGCAAATAATCTATTTTTCTATTTCCTGTGCCCCATCAGGGTACAAAATATACAAACAGCCAAAATTCCTCCACAGTGGGCTTGCAGTCTTAAGGAGGCCATTATTTTCTACACAGAAAGTCAAATATTTTTTCCAGAACCAATTTTCTTGCTGACCACATCCAGCATTGAGAAAGCAGTGAGCGCGTTCTGGGGAAAAACTGAATCGGAGGAGGAGTTTGGCTTTGGAGAATGGGAAGTGGGTTTCTGTGGCTGTAGACAGCCAAGAGGGAATGAGAGTTGCAGCCCGAGATGTGTGGATTATCTCGAGACAATGACTACTCTTGAGGCTTATCTAAACCAAAGCAAAGTCTATCTATTACTCCTCATGGAAAGACAAAGATAGGCTATTACAGATGGACTTTTCTGTATTTCCTGCCTTTTCAAGGGAGAGGAGATCAAGTTGGGAAAGACCAATAACACTTTTAAGACATCTTTAGTACAAACATATTTCATCCAGTAGGGTAATGTTTTCCTCAGGCTTGTCCAGGAATGAATCCCAGCTTTCTCCCCCCAAGATCCCAAAGACATAGCTGATTTGTTTTCAGTTGGGGCAATGAAATGTTTAAATGGGAAACACATGTCCATTTGGTCTGGAGAGAACATGCTACGAGGCTTCTTGTTTACGAGCAGGGGCTCAGCAATAATCTGACAGCCACAGAAAGACTAAACAAGCAACTAGCAATTAACTCCTAAATAATAGTTCTTCTTAGGAAGATAGTGGATTTTAAATCCATGCAGAACACTCATGACCTAATATATGGTTTAAAAGCCTCTTTATTTCAAAAAGAGGAAGTGCTATTAAAAACATTACTTAGTTATTTCTCCTCTTTCTTGGAACACAGATAACTTGACCTAACTGCTCTACCCAAACGCTCATGTCCTCGGATCGCTGCCTGTCCCAGGTGGTATTTCCACGTGGAATCGTTCCCCCAGCATTTCTTTTACCTTCATGTTTTTTCCTAAATCTTGAATCCCAAGCAAAATCGGCCAAAGAATTGGGGGAAATGGGAAGAAAAATATTATCTCCTGCGAGAATTATACTTAAACGACATAGAGAAGTTGCTGAGATTCAAAAGAATCTCAGGAAACGATGACATGTGGAGTGGAAGTTCAAGGTCAGCATTCTTGGACCAGGCAAGGTGCTCACAGGTGTGATCACAGCCTCATCAGTTACAGTGCCAAGTGTGTGCTCATGGTGAGTCAGTCGTTCTTCTAAGCAAAGTAAGTAATAGGAAGTTTAATCACATGGGATAGCTTATACAGATTCTGTGAGTAGTGTTTCCAAAAATAGCAGGTTTGGGAAGCAAAATAAGTCTTTAAGTTGATAATATTGACATGTGGTTTTGTGTACAGCTGTTAACCTTGTCAGAAGATCTAAATGTTACGACGTTTAAATATTACCCAATTATGTTTTCTGGTATTTTCGAGTGTTTGAATATTTGCCATTGGCAATAGTTCTTTTTTAGTACTATTGAACTTAATATCTATTATTTGTTAATAATAAACATCAATAAAGTCATAATTGGTGATAAATATATTTATTAAAGACTTTTTAGACACCTATAAATAATGAGTAAAGAGCATAAAGAATGTCAGAGAAATATTTAAAGAACGACTTATGACTTTGGGAATTCCCAAGAATTCTCAGGAATTCTGATTTTTTGTTTTGAAATCCGTAAGGTTTATACCTGCACTAGTCCTAGGTGAATTTAGGAAGAAACATCATTCTTGAATGGAATAATGGGACCCTGGTGTTCAGTGTCCTGTTGAAGAACGGTGACACTGTTTTGAACTTGGGCATTAGCACAAGGTAAAGCTTTTCTTCAGGGACTTGTCCCGTAGGCCATCTTGGGCAAACCACTTGGCGGAACAGGTATACTAATACTTTACTGGATTGGTAATAAGATCGAATAAAATTAGGAATTCCACTTTGTACTCCTTCATGAACCTTAGATTTTAAAAGTCAAGGGGGTATAAATTCAAGCAATTATCTCAATAATCTGTGCTAAATTTTGTGGGCACGTGTATAAAATCAGCAAGAGCAAAAGCTTACTGGGGGGGGGGCTTACTGGGAAATTGGTAGAAAGAGCTTGTGTCTAGTTCTAAGCTTTCTTCTCCTACTCGAGAGTCTCCCATCTCAAAACAGGATCAGGAGAGGGTGTGGCGGATGGGTGATGGGCCCTGAGATAATGGAGATTTCTGGTGACCACCTCCAACCTGGTTCTAGATTCAGCGGCCCTTCTTTTTTAATACTAAAAATCTCTTACTGGCTTAATGGGAAAGCAGAGAAAAGGGATTGGGCAGAACAGAAAATCAAAGGGAGATGACCCAAGAATGCTACCCAAATACTTAACCATCAAGGTTTTCTACCGTGTCCACACTTCAGTCATATAAGTATCATTTAACACTTTCTACAACATCTGCATCCTATTGGCACTCTTATTTACTTAATATTTTTCTTTAATTCAGTCCATTTTTTTTAACTTAACCTTGCCCCAAACAATAATAAACGCGAAATTATTGATTGATGTGCAAATTATAGTTCCTTAAAGCACATTTGCATAACTATTACATATATCATAACACAATGATACATAACTATTATACTAAACAACCGTCCATCTGTGTACCATCTAAAATCATCTAAGACTGGACCATGCTTTGGGAAAGACGTCTAAAGAGCACTTTCACTGAGTTTACAAACAAAGCCTAAAGGAAAGGCGTCTTGTCTTAAATGAGTAAAGGGTAGCGGGCGTGGGCGGTCACATGGGACCCCATTCTCGGAATTCCCCGATGCTTAGTTTACTGCTCTACTATCATCCTCTTGAAATGCTTAATAATTTTTAAACAAGAAGTCTCACGTTTTCATTTTGTGCCAGGTGCTGGACGTTATGCAGCCTGTGCAGCAGAAATAGAGGACTATAACAGGGTTGATGTCAGAACATAGCTCACGTGTGACCCTGAGATTTGTTTTTCATCGGCAACTTTTTGCAATGAATCATTAAGTATGTAGTTCTTAGAAAAAAAAACACCACCCTAAAACTATGTAGGACATTCATGGAAGATGATAAAAAAAAGTTAGACATTTATTATCTTATATTAGAGCTTATGGTCAGTCAGGTTTGGGAGTTAACATGATATTCGTTCATCAATTTGACAGTCCATAATTAAGAGCTAAATTGTACGTTACGGATAATAATTATAATAGTAGTTTAGCAAAAAAAGGCATCTCTGAGGGCCAGAGCAGTTGGAGAATATGTGAAAAGGGAAAGATGGGAGCCATTTAACCTCTCATATACCTATTTTTAGAGATCTCTATGCCCAGCCTGTCATGCAAAACCCTCCAAATCTGGTCCCAACCTCTCTCTCCAGCTTCTTCTTTAACCAGTTTCCCCAAATACGGACCTGCGCCTGAAATTCACAAAACCTAGGTCAAGTGTGTCCACGGAGACTCATGTACCATGTACTCAGATATTTGAAAGGTACAAAGCAAGGTAACAGAGTAGTAAACAATACATTTCCCACTCTGCCACGTTGATTATCCTGCCTTTATAACAGTCTGAAAGGCTCTGCTCTAGTTCAGATTTCCTGGACTCTTGGGAGTCCCGCTCTTGCTCGTGGTGGGGACAGCGGGGCGTGGCTTCCGCCCTCGGCAGCAGCCTGCTCCCCTCCCGTTACTACACCAGCTCCAGCCCACAGTCCACGTGGCCTCATACATACCACGTGGACTCCAGCGCTCACGTCCAAGTGCCTCGGCCACCCGCCAAGAGCCACCCTCTGGTCTTCCTCACTGTGAGTGAAGTTTGCATCAGTAGCAGGATCTGCCTTTGGGAAGATGGATTTGGGGACGAGATCTGTGTAGGTCCTCATGCAGCTCTGAGGGCCAGTCGTGTGAGGAATTCTGGATCCTGAGGCACCAGGCTGTGGTTGCAAAGAGGACGGGGTGGGCATGCCCTCTGCCCGTGGACGTCATGTGTCATGGAAGGTGACAAGGGGGAAGAGGGCTAAAGCCTGGCTCTGTGATGCTCAGGAGCTCCAGCAGGGACAGCCAGCACACGCTATGTTCTGCCCACCCCCTCGTCTCTCCTTTCCCCTAAAAACTGTTTCTAAGTGTCTCTTTGTCTCCGTATGCATCACTCTCTCTGCCTTTCTTCTTCACCTAGAATACTCATGCCTACTCTGCTCAAGTGTCATACGGCCTCGTTCAAATGCCACTTCTTCTTGGAAGCTCTGCACACTCTCGTAGACACAGACGGTTCATTTCTGCGTTGCCTCCCGTCGGCACTTTGTTTATGCCTCTACGATCGCCTGTATTACCCTGTACTGTAACCGCTATCTCCCCGCACCAGACTGGGAGTGCTTTGTCACCTTCGGTCTCTTGTACCAAAAGAGTGATGGGTGACACATAGTACTCCCTCTTAGAAACATATTTACTGAGAGAATGAATGAATGAGATAGACTCTCATGGCCCCAAATGTGCCATGTAATGTAAAAGTTTATTTATTTTGGGGCGTTACTGGTCCCTGAGAGTGGATGTGAGTATCTGCACAGCACCATCCTCGTGAAAACTGGAAGTGCTCAGTCGTCCAGATGTCTGGTGTCACGTGGACAGATCCCCCAGACGCCTGACTGAATTATTCGGTTTTCATCGGAATGATTGGCGTTGTGTGTATCTGGCCTTGTGTTATCAGCTCTTGTACCCCCACCACCGTGGGTTCGAGAACTGGCTCTTAGAGACCCCAGTGCTCAGCAAGCTGTTAACGGCACACAGCATTCTCCCCCCACGTGCTACTCATGTGAAAGCCGACAAGTTCGGTGCCAAAGGTGATTTCAGTTCATTGGTCTTCATTGTCATTAGCAACTAGCATTTATTAGGCATTCACATGTGCAGAGCACATTTTCAAATGAAAGACATCATGACAAACATTAGCTGATGAGAGGAGTTTTTTTTTTAAGCCCTGGAATCAACTATCCTGCCGCCTACCAAGCTATTTTATAAGAATTCTGCCTAAAGGAAGTTCAAAGCATGTACTACATTTCGATTATTAAAATCTCACTCACTTCATGGGAGTCTGTTTTCCTCATTTCCCACCCCTCGTTATGTCTTTGTTTTTGTCTTTGATCCCAAACTCTATTTGTTGAATGCGCACTTGTTCGTTATTTGAAATATTACAAATCTTTGGAATATTCTGCCTCTTGGCCTGGGGAGCTGAGGTCAGTGGAAATACAACACACTGACGATCAGAAGCCTGAGTTCGACCTCGCCTCTGTTATTTGGTAATTTGAGGAAAATCGTTTGACCTCTCGGAAGCTCAGCTTCCTGACGTGCAATGGGCAAGGCGCTGTGAGGATGCACGAGACGTTCGGGAAAGCCCTCTGCAGACTCCTAAGCCGAACCCAAGTATTAGGGGATCACTGTCATTTGCCCAAAGTCCCCCTTTCCATTTGCTTTAAGTGTCGGCTCCTTGCAAAAATGAGCTGAGACGGTATCTGAGCCATCGTCTTTTAGGGCATCCAGATGTAACGGCAAAATAACAAGCCAACAAAAACGTAATCAAAAGTGACGAAGGTGATCGTGGTAGCAAGAAAACAAGGAACCTCTTTTAAGCACAGATGGGAAATTCAAGGCAGGAAATTTTCCAGAGGTTTCCAAGGAGGACCCAGGACCTCTGACGCAAATTCCCAAGCTCAGCGCGTGCCCCCGACCACGCTGCCCCCCACCATCCGTCCTCCCCGTGGAGTCGCCCAGTGAGACTCGATTTTTCATGCGCTTTTACGGGGCTCTTGCTCAGGTGGTTTGTCCAGGCGGGGCTATCTGGGCACGGGCCACGGGGCCTCTTGGGACAGGGACACGCTTGTCCCCCCACGTGGAGCTGGAAGAAGAGGCAACAAATAGAGAACTGTCCCTCTCCCTGGAAGCAGTGACATGGGCAAATGTGCCCTGGTCGCTTTTTACTGAACAAACACATTTGATCAGCCCTTTCCCTTCAGCTTCTACAGAAATTTGAGAACGTGGGTATTTTAAAAGCTCCACTTCGGAGGGAGAATGTGAGCACCTGTTACAGAACGGACAGACAAGAGTCAGAAAAGATACTCCTTAGATTTGAACCGGTAGGGGAAATTCCAGGCCGCCGGAAGAAGCAGGATTTGCATTGAACAACAATACCACACGGTGGCCCCGGAGAGAACTGCACCGAGAGTACAAAATGTCGAAAACCAGTTTGCCCCCCACTCCCACCCCGGGCAGCACCTTTCTCCAAAACCCGTGAGAACGTCACCAAACGGGCGCCTTTAAAAATTACATATTTGCCGAATATCAAAAATATCCTCTTAAACATTTCCAAGACACATTTTAGACTACTAGGTCTCACAAAGCCTCTGACAGTCCCCAGGTGGAGGGGACTGTCCAGCCCTGGCTGTGCATGGCCTTTGTCATCCAGGAGGTGGCACGTCCACGAGGACGGGGTTGAGTCTTTCGCCTCTGAAAGGCAGCCTAGTGCGTTGGAAGGAGCTCCTGGGAGACCCTGGCCCGTTCCGGGGTCCATCATGTGTGACCCCAGGAACGCTGCGTACACATGTCCCCCCTTATTTGCGGTGATACATCTCAAGACCCCCAGTGGATGCCTGGACCCGTGCAGAGTACCAAACCCAACATAGGCTGTGTTTTTTCCGATGCACGCATACCTTCATACTCATCAATTAGGCGCTGTAAGAGATCGACAACAATAACAGACCAATTATAACGACACACCACGACAGAAGTTATGTGAATGTGGTCTCTCCTTAAAATGTGTGGAACTTTCCACGTGATATTTTCAGACCACAGTTGATGGTACGTAACTCAGTAATCGACAAAGTGGTGATCAAAGTAACTGCCTCACAGTCAGTGCCAGGCAGACAAGTTCATGGGTGAACGGCACCTGGTATGTAGCAGCTGCTTAATATTTTTTTGAAAGGATAGAAGGTGTATCTGCAAACATCGGTTTCTATGTTTCACTTTGAAACCTATGACTGCAGTACTTTTCCAAAACTACAATTTTAAAAAGTATTAAGACTCTCTTTTTGTGTCCTTTCTGTCCCTTATTTTGACTTCGTCTCGTATCACCTCTTCAGGAAGATGCTCCTCGTGTGCTTGTGTTGTTTATGTAATTTCCCTAGCCTGGTGCTACATGTATCAACATGCTCCTAGATGTAGGACTTAAAAGTATTTCCTTACCCTGCAACCCCATCAACCTAATCTTTTTTCTTTCTTCCTTCCACTATGAAAATTTTCAAGTTAATTTCTCCTTCCATTTCTTTACTGTGAAGACACACTCGCAACTTTCAAAACTGGTTTATTACCCACTGTGCTACAGAAACTAAACATACTCTTAAACATCTCCGATGACTTTCTAATCACTAAATTTCATGATCTTTCAAAATCTTATTATAATTTTATTTTTAAACATTTTTTAAGGAAAAAAAGTTCTATGTTCTAGATCTGAAGCCAGTTTATTATTTTTATATCAAGCGAGCCTCCCAAAAAGGTCTTTGCCCCAAGAGCAAGTAGGTATAAAATGCAGAAAGTTCTATTACTATGCGATTATGATATACCTCTTACTATATAATTCCAAGTGAGCCTAAGGATGTGCATGTTGCATATAATATAACATAAATGGCTAGATGCCCTATTCTGGAAAGCAGATATTCCAGGAGACTTGCTTTGGGGATCGAAAAACATTCCTTACAGCTACAGTGTGTGATTTTTTAATGGTGCATTAGCATATTTAATTTAAGCAGGAGAAAGCATTTTCTGATTTACTATACAGAAAACGAATTGCAGAGAGACTAATATTTCTCAGTAGCTTAGTACAGTTTAACCCAAGAGACCTGACCCCACAGGAAAGTCCTCTGGGATCCTGTTCTTAACCTCTTCTACTTCCATTTTGTAGCTGTCATGGAATGACAGCCAGACTGGAATCCCTAATGCCAGAGATATGCTGGCCATGACAGGAGAGGAGAGGAGGGGAGAGGAGAAGAGAGGAGAGGAAGAGAGAGGAGAGGAGAGGAGGAGAGAGGAGAGAGGAGAGAGGGGAGAGGGGAGAGGAAAGAGGGGAGAGGAGAGGAGAGGATGAGGGAGGGGAGGAGAGGAGACTAAGCCCCAGCCCAGCCTTGGTGCTTTTAATCTTTTAGCCTACCCCCATATCCTCCCGGAAGCTGGGGTCCCTCTGGGTGGTCCCTTCTACCTGGTCTAATAAAAGATGTCTGAATCTTGGGAGCACCCAAGCTTGTTTGCATGGCAAACAAGAGGAGGGAAGAGGGGGAGGAGGGGGGAGGAGGGGAGAAGAGGGGAGAGGAGGGGAGAGGAGGGGAGAGGGGGGCAGAGGCGGGGAGAGGGGGGTCTCCTCTGGAGAGCTGCTTCATGCTCAGGCCTGGGGAACCTGCCCAGCCTTACGCAGCTCTGATGGCTGAACACGTGCATGGGTGGGGCGGTGTCATAATCCGGGAAACGAGTTTATATTCTTGTGTGTGCAGAGACAAGGGATAAATACACACACTACACACACAATTCACACACACACACACAATTCACACACACACACACGTAAATGCCTATCTGCTAGGTTAAAAAGGTAGATCACAGCTTGTGGAAATGTTCTGGAATTTAAGAAAGAAAACAGTTTTTGGTTACTTTAGAAATAATAGTTATATATTGATGATATGTAATTTCCGTATTTATATATTTATATACTAGCGATACACATTAACAATAACATGCTAATTAAAATAGAACACTGAAGCATCAGGGTTTAACACCTTTTAAACTTTGTTTTTTTTTTTCTAATCACCTGAATTTTAAAATAATCTATTAAAAAAACAGTTTATTATTCTGAGCAGTCATTTCCTCACTCTCGAGTCATATCAGATTATTTGAGTTTTTACTATGTCGTCTCACAGTGGCCAATTCCATTCTGAAGAGCAGCTCCATCTTCCACAGAAAGATGAGAAAGATATGCTAAGCAGGGCACTGGATTCGAATAGAAGGTCCGACGTCCCATCTTGACCGTGCCACATCGGAGCTATTTTCGAACTGGATTAATCATCCTGCTCACCTGCCGTGCAGCCTGTCCTCCTCCACGACTTCAGAATGTCGCGTGACCCGTCACGCTGCTGCGCCTTTGGTCACGCGCTTCACCCAGTCCACAGTGCTGTTCGGCAGATCTCAGGCTGCTGGTCACATGACTTGATTCCGTATGCCACCCACTCGGTAAAGGCTTTTGCCAAAGTTCATCTTTCTGTGGCATTTTTATTGTGTCTTCATTATTAAACATGTATTCATGTGATTATTAAACGATTATGAATTGTTTCTTATTTGTCCCACTGGACTGTAAACTCCTTTAGGGCAGGGGCCATGGCTTATTTCTTCTACTAGAAATTAACAATGAATTCCAAACTCACAAGCATCCATTATGATTGTTTTATGCTCCATAAATGCTGTCGCCTGAATAAATACATGGAAGAATGACCGACATCTCCTTATGTATAAGGAACCATGCTGAATGTTGTATTAACATTTAAAAATACATATACGCTCAATAAAACCTGATTCATCTGTGTGTTCTTATTTCAAAGAGCCTTCTGCTGAAGTGGAAACAGCTGGCAGAGTAAGACGCACAAATGGCTTTTGACATCTCAACTCAGTAAAAGGAGGCGGCCGTGGAGTAATGGAAAGGGGAGTCAACTGGGACCGGAAGCTCTGACTTCCGGGACCAGCTCAGATGCTAGCTTTATGACTCTGGCCACCTTGAAATGTCTCTGAACTCCAACGTCCCCATCATGTGATCGCCAAGGTCCTTTCCAACGTTAACACTCCACAACTCTAAAACACTATGAAATCATCGAAGTTGCCCTCAAACTCAAACTCAAGTTTTGCCAAGGAGAGCCACTTGTGTATTTCTGGATGGCTAATAACCTTGACTGGACAATATAACTATTCACAAGAGAGAATAACAAATTATAATTCTTTTTCCATTGTCTAAGGCCAGATGATTGGTTCTGCAAATTATGCACTGTTCTCAGCTCAAAGTCCCAACGAGTGTTATGCTCCAGCTGTGTGGTTCAGAGGGCAGGAACAAACACACATCTTCGATCTAAATTGAAAATGTGTGCCCCAGCTCAGAACCGAGAGGGTGTGAGTAGATGTGCATCTTCTTCAATCTAGATGAAAAAATATGGCACACATCAAGTGAAGCTCCAACCAGAGAATCCTTCTGGAACCATGAGAAACAAAAAAACTAGCCCTGCGGAACTTCAACTAAATTGGAATTGATATTTGTTGCAGAGCCTGGAGACTTGCCTCTTGGCAAAAGTAGATTTTTCCCAGTTGGTTTCGAAAGTCTAATGACATAACACAACAGCTGGCCTCGTAATTCCTATTAGGCTGCATCTGCCCCTGACATTTGAGGGTGACCATAACAGCACTCCCCGTAGGGACCTCACCAAGCTGCAGAAGATAGCCTTGTTCTTTTTAAAAATCATATATTGTCCTGGGCATACATGCCCATGATTGAAAAATCTGGCATCAACAGGGAAGACACAGAGAAAATAAGAGAAAGATTTTATTTGCTTAGGGCAAACATGAAATGTCTCATAATCCAAATTCTTAGTCCATGACTGATTGTGCTTTTTTCTGTTACCACAAAAGAAGTAATTGGTATGAAGGAAAAACCGTGGGCTTTGGAGGCAGGTGGCTCTGGGCTTAGCCAGTAGCTCCTCAAATTTACTCGCTAAGTGACCTTATAGATATTACTTAATCTCTCTAGCTCTGTCTATTCATCTGCAAAACAGGAACACTTATTTCTACCACACAGAGTTGTGAAGTCGGTGTTTCGGTGGGTGTCACACACAGAGAGACATCACCTGCGATGATGGCAGGGAGGGTTGCTGTCTTCAAGAACTTAAAGGTGTTGTTTTAAAACGGAGGATACAATCTCTAGTCTTACATACAGAAAAGCTGAGCTGCGTTGTCGTCAAGCAATTGTCAACTGTAGACAAGACCGTTGTCCACTGTGACCTAGGAAGGCGATGTAGCAAGGCTGGCTTAGTGGGGGAGCTTCCTGTGCAGTTGCGAAGGGCCCTGTGTTTAGAAGGGCCCCACTCCTGGATAATGCTCTGCTGTCGACACCTTGAAAGGCTTAATGATTATTTAACAAGGGGCCTTGCATTTTCATTTTACACTGGTCCCTGCGTATTAAGTAGTTAGTCTTAAAAATTAGGAAGGAAATTCAGTGCTGTATGTATGCTTGCTCAGATTTATGGAAAAGAACGTGGAGGCATTACTCTACCTTATAATAAAAAATAGGTGTTAGCCTTTGTGCTTTGGGTTTCAAAGGGTAAAGGTAATTCTGAGTTGGTTTTGTAGAGTCTAAATGGACTAGATTCCATATTTACATACGTAAATATAGCAAAGATTGGAAGATAAATCAAAGAGCGTCAAGAGCATTCACATATAAAAGTTCTCGAAACGAAAGCATTTTTCAGGTAGACTGCCTGAGTTCAGATCCCAGTTGGGCTTACTGGCTGTGGAACATTGGAGGAGTGGCTATCTGTAACTATGTCTCAGAATGTCATCTATAGAATGGTACAATAGCAATCTCATTGTGTTGTGAGGATTCAATGACTTATCACCGACTGACACAAAGCACGTGCTCAGTAAGTTATTACCTACTATTGTCATCTACGAAGTAGAACTTAGCAAAGCTCCACTATCATTTGGATATAATATGCACTTGCTACTTCAAGAGATCTGAAAAACTTTTGGTCCAAAATAATAGAGATAACTGAATTTTATTCATATTTTGAGTTTTGCAAGTCATACCAACCTGAGAATAGTGTTCACACTTTTCATTACATGAAAGGAAGTATCAATAGGTGGTTTAACAACTGGGAATAAACTTTTAAATATAAGTCATTCATTTGTATATGTATGAATGCATTTATTTATTCATTTAGCAGTTATTCACTGAGGACTTGTCACATGTCATGTTCTGTGCCAGGTGCTAGGAAATTGGTAAAGATGTCACTTCTCTCATCATCTACTAGAGAACACAGACCTGTCATCAAGAAATTACAATTACAGAATAAAAAAGATCAATAAAAGGACTAAGTATCAGGCACAATGGAATCAAAGGAAAGTGCCCTTGATTTGGGATCAGGAAGGGCTTCAAAGGCAAAGGAAGATCTAAGATAAGACCTAACCGGTCAGGGAGAGTTAACTTTGTAAAAAAAGGGAGGAGAGAATTTACAAAACCCTGCACAAATTAAACAAGTTTTAGTAAGACTAGAATGTAGACTGTGAGACAG
>CM053517.1:2842890-2925178 GCA_028627145.1 Eidolon dupreanum
CCCTACCTCAAGCCATACACAAGATCAATTTCGAATAGAGTTAAGAACCCAAACATTGAAAAATGTGAAAGGGACGAAAGAGAAAGATTCCTAGCTGGAGGAGAATATTAGGTTGAGGGATTTGTTTTTGGTTTTAAAAATAGGAGAAACTTGAACTTTAGAAAAGCATCCAGTAGAGAGGGAGGCAGAGGAAAGAGAAGGAGTATTTCTAAGAAATGGCACATGAGGCACGAGCTAGCGGAAGCAGGAGGCCAGAGCTAACAACCAGCTGCCTGGTTACGAGCTGGGAAAGCCTTGTACACGTTAACTTAGCTTCTGACGCTTCGGCTTCCACTTCTGTCAAGTGAGGATTCTATTAGTTCAGGTTCTTCGTTGCAGGGTGTAGACACTGACCCTGGCTGACTCGAACTCATCGGGAGCATGTGGGGACACTCGTGAATCAGAGGGGATGCTGCAGAACAGGACTCAGAAGAGCAGAAACCCGGGCAGTCCAGACCCCCATGCAACAGACAAGATGGATGGTTCTAGCATCCTGGCCTCTCCAAGCGTAATAGTCTGTTTACGGCCTTTGCTAATGTGCTCAAGATGTAAATTCTAGAAAGTTTAGATCCAAACGACCTAATTTTGATTCTTTGCTTATCTTCCAGCTAGAGGAGAAGAGAGCATCTTTATTCACAGTTCCATCAAACTGTGGAAGAGTGTTATTAGGGAAAGGATGGAGGGCAGATACCACGTGAAAAAAAACCCTGACAAACATGCATATACTCCATGCCTTTGGCGATGTAAGGATCGACACTTTCTATTCTCATACATGTACTTTCAATAATGCTTTGGTCTAACATCATGTAAATATTCCACCGTGAAAACACATTCATCTTCTCTTCCAAGATGCACAACCCCAACGGCATGTGCCTCCAGCTCCAGGATCTCTGAGTCACCTGTGCTTATTCTCCACCTCTGCTGTGATCCCAGCTCAGGAGTCTGCAACCTACGGGTCAAGCAACATCATGCAACAGAAAGTAATCATGGCTTCCTGTCACAGAGAAGTGCATTTACATAGCGCTACGCTCCGTAGGTCTCAGAGATCCCCAATGAAGAGCTACTGAAAGTGAGGTCCCAGGTGGTCGTGTGACTTGCCCAAAGACACCGATGACAAAGTAAACAAGCCAGGGTCTGAATCTGGGTTTGTCCAACTCCAAAGCCACTTCTTTCCTTCCCATCATAGATGGGTTAAGCCACGTGAAGTAAAGGGCCTCCTCGAAGAATTTTAACAGGAAACAAAGCTTTGGGGAATGGAAGTGGAGGTCTGGGGAGGGTTTCAGGCTGTGGATGGTTTATGGTTGTAGATATATGATTAGGGGGTGAGAAGTATGTTTATTTAATGGAGAGAGGAGGGTCAATAGGGCTTTCTTATTTTTTAAAGCAATTTCACAATAATATAACACTATATGTACTTTATAAGGAGCTTTAGTGACTATTTCTTCAACCATCCTTGTGCCAATAGGTATCTGTATAGATTATTTTATTAGTAAAGGCTTTGATTGACAAGAGTTAGTAGGTCACTTAGATACCTGATTACCAAATTATCGATTTTTTAAAAAAAAATCTCTATACCTAAAGTAAAAATACTATTCAATTAGAGATAGGATGGTGTTGAAACTGACTATTGAGGGAAAAATTAGATTCTCACCTTATATTATCCAGCAAAACAAATGCTAGATACATTGAAAAGTTATTTTGAAAAAACATACGAAAAAAACCTTAGGAGAAAATATAGAAAATATCTGGAAATGGGAAAAGACTTTTAAAGCAAGAAGGCAATGAAGCATTCCAACTGGGGTACGGGGGTGCTCGGGTGTTGCTCAAACTAGCGATCTGAAGCTCACGATGATGGAAGCAGGTATTCAGGGGGTGGCAGGGCAGTCAGCGCCCAAAACACTGAATTCCCTTCAAAACCTTCTAAGAGCACATGCCCACCTTCACTGCTTTAGGCCTAGCAAAGAACAGCATTAGACATTTCATCCTGCTCAGTTACTCCCAACTTAAATCTTGGAAACTGTACACAGGCGTAATTATTTTGGTCAATCAGGAGAAAGCTTATTGTGTTTCAAAACAAGTCATGCAAGGAAAGATTTAAGGAATTCCATTTTAGCCCGAAGATGTGAAATTTAAACTTCCACTAAAGGATGCTTGGAGGGAATGTTTAGAGAAAGTCACGGTGTTGGCTAGTCTCTTTCTGAGTGACTTATTCTGATGTCAGGTATGTGGTAAGGATTAGTAAGAATCTTGCGTTTGGCACAATCTTGGTTCTCACCATCTCAAATAACAAGCTGGTCACACTTGGCTTTTATCTTCCTTGAGTGTTTAGATCGCATTCCACTGTTGGCTTGGTCGCTATTATTCAACTTACACTTTTAAAATGAACACTTATCTGTTGGTAAGCAAAGAATACCACAGAGAGTATTTTTCTCTTTGTTTTTAAGTTTTGGGTCGGAATATTTAGAACTAGACGAATTCCAAGAGAAACAAAGATCTAAGCTAATGACTGCAGTTGCTGCTACAGAATTCAAACCCTCGTGTGTCATCTCTGACTGTAATTTTTAAATTAGTGATTATATGGTGTCAAATACTGTGAGAACTTCTGCCAAGCAAAGCAAACCTAAGGGCTAACGTCACAGTAGGGAGTACTGCCAATCAAACAAATGAGCTCTGAGCAATCAGGGATATGGTTTAAGTGGGAGAAGTCGCAGCTGGTGGAATTCCAAGAGTACTGGTGCACTGATGGACTGTCAAGTGTCCGTCCCAGTCGGTAAGGCTTCATCTTCAAGATGAAGTTCAACTTGGCTGTGTCAACTGCCACAGGCTGAAGTTGGATTAAAGAACCAAAGCAGTGCACCAGTTAACTGCATTGCTCAGGGAAGAGTCTCAGGGATATCTCAAAGCTACAGAGAAAAGACGTGAACTTCACTGAATAAATGAGCAAAGCAGAACTGGGAAGGAGCTGGAGAGGTACAGCAGAAGCGCCTCCTCTCAAGCATTACGGAGAGCAAACCACCCCCCCATCCTGTTATCCAGCAAGAAATGTCAGCTATGGAAACCATGCAGGGGTTACATTAGACAGAAACTTAAGTCAACATTTGAACATCATTAAGGCATTGCTGAGTTTTAGGAAGGAAACAGGGGCCTTGCGACGAGGCCCTGCGATTAGGGGTTTAAGCGCTGGGGCCCTCAACGCGACAGAGATGCTGGTGATTGGTGGAGAATGTAGAGGTAAACAGGAATGATCTGAGGGATCGGGCGTGGGGCTGAGGAAATACTGAGCGCTTCGACTCCATGGTCCAGGAGGGGTGTGGGTACCGATGCATGAACGTCCTAACGTTCCCACTGCCCGTGAAGGAGAAAGGTGCAGGGCTTTCAAAGCAATAAATCCAAGCTAATTATTAGGATAAACTTTCTGACCATGTTGTTTGTCTTCTTTGGGAGATAAACTACTTCTGGAGCGGAGATATGGGAAAGGTTAAGCCAAATATCGGCCGGGAGAAGCCCATTTTACAACGGGATAGGAGCACAGTGTCCAACACGCCAGGTAATGGCAGGCACATGACGCTGAAACCCACAGTGACCGTCGCGCTGGTTTTGACTCGAAGCCCCGGGCCTTCTCGGGTTTAGGAGGAAGTGGGTAACTGTTTGGCGTCCTCCCTCTCGGAGGCCACATCTGTAAGATGGAGGAGGAGGTTCTTCTCTGACTCATCACGGGAAGGTCCCCCAGGGAGGCATAAGCTAGGACTGAATGTGAGTGAATGTACAAGGAATCCAAGAGGCAAGAACGGCTTCTTCGGAGGCCTATGGATTTGGGTCGCTTGTGCTCTGGGGTGACATTTTGGGGACCGCTTCCATTGGCACCTGGATCTCTGAATTTCATGGTGGGTATTGGATGTCTCTTGCAAATACCTTAATTTTAGATCTTCTTATCAGGTGGTACCTCGAATAGCCGTGGACAGACTTCTGAACATGTCTTGGATTTATTTGTCCCTAGTAGTAGTCACAAGTCCAAGTCTTTCGAGTCACTCAGATTTGGCATCCACTGTTAAGTTTGTAGCATCTTTGACTTTTTCTTGACCCCATGTATGTAAGGATCTTGAGTTACTGGTATCGCCTGGCTTAGTGTGAATTTCCTTACTTTCTCTTGGGATCTTCCTTTAGGAAACCAGGTCTTTAATTCCTCTTCTGTATTGCCCAGGGCCACGTGTTTTCAGGATCCCCATCGCAATTGCATATATTCCTCATAACGTTCCCTTCAGCTGTGCAAGTCAGGTCACAAAGTAGCCTAGGTTTGCAGCCCAGAGGGAGAACTATCCACACAAAGAGTGGCCAGTGTTTTGGGGGACTAAGGAAGTAGGAAGCATGTGGTCTTATACTGTGACAAGGAGAAAGATAGGTGCTAGTCATGTAAAGACAAGTAAACACATTGGACACGGCCCGTGTCCGTTTAAGTCAACACGTATTTCTTGTTTGCTAATACACACAAGCCCATAGGTGAGAAAATTCAGAGTAGGTAAAGATGAATTAAATATACGTCTAGACATTAAAGAATTCGACAGCTCATGGAGAGGGACTGGACACCTGACATCTTTGATGCAAACTGGGGAGTGATGTGATCGTGTTGTCTCCTAGACTAGGGCAAAGGTGACAAACTACAGGTAACCTTTCTGAGGTCAGCTCAGCCTCCTCGGCTTACGCAGGTGCAGCCCTCACCTGCTAGAAGAACAAGACTGTAGCTTTAACTGAAATATAACAGTCTTTATTAAATGGTCCAGAAATATCCTTAAGGAGATCTCATTGTCTTCTCTTGTCCCTTAATACTTTTTCACTCTTCTGATTTTACCATCGCATTCATTAGAGTGATTTATAAACAACCATTTCCATTTTTTCTTAGTTTTTATTAGCTTTAGTCTCGTATCACCCACAGACTCCTGGGAATGTATATTTCATCACCACTTCTGCCTTAACATATCCCGAACACGACTGGCTTCCCATCCCGATAAAACGCATTCTTCCACCTTTTATGCCTCACACAACCTTTCCCGCGCCTGCCACTCAGGTTCCACATGTTTTCATTATCTTTGATTCTTTATGTATCTGGGTACCAATACGTGTTAACTACTCATTCATCCAACACTCCGCCATCCTGGTCCAAGTTACTCTAAGCTTTCCCTCTGAACACGGCTTCTCTCATGTCCATCTCTAATTCATTCTCCACACATCCACCAGAGCAATCGTTTAAAAATATTAATTACATCGGGGCATGGCCCAGTGCCCAAGGCCTTATCTCACTGAAAATGATTTATTTCACCTGACAGAGGCTTAGGTGACACAGTTCCTGCTGTCTTCAGCTCCTCCTCTCTATGTTAAACCCACACCGCTTGTTTTCGGCTCGGCCACCACCCCAGACTCATTGGCTGTTCACCTTGCCGGAGCTCTTGTCCAGATCCTTGCTGGGCTGGCTTCTTCTGTCATTCGGTTCTCAGCAGAAACATCTACCACCTGCTCAGAGAAGGCGCCCTGATCATCTTCCTCCCCTTAATTTTTTTTTTAATAACATGGCCCTTCATAGCTCTCATCACTTTCTGATGCATTCTTTATACAAGATCCACGAGAGTCTGGGACTCATCTCTCCTGCTCAGCACTGAAATGAATGCGATAAGATGTCATCGGTGGAAATGTATCTGTTATCCACTTGGCATTGTCACCTGATCCCTACGTGATGCAACCAAGTGTTCCTCAGACTTCCATGATCTGACAGGCTGTCCCTTTGGATTACATCTTCCCCTTTGGGAAACACAGCATCATGAGTGTGTTTCGTTGCACTTGGTCAGGGAATGGTTCCGGGGCTTCAAGGAGACCTGACGCCATCATTTTATTTACTTGTACGTTTCACCTTTAGTGCTTAATTGTGAAACTGCTTTTCTTATGGCCTTGTGTGTTTCAGTCCTGTCTTAACCAGACAATTAATGCTTCACATTATATCTATCTAAATTCACCATGTTGCTCAATGTAGAAAAAGTGTGCCTAATAAATTCTTTTCAGGTTGATTTTCAACATTATCTTTCTAATAATGATTATAGTCACTAAGTATGACTATTGGGAAAAGGCGTATTTTGTTTCTTAATCTGTTGTTTCCTTCCTCCAAAAAAATAGAAGGAAAAAAAAATAAAGAAAATGTGCCTTGGGGACAATCTTCACTTAGAGCTTTTACCGAAAGAGAATAAGCAGCTGATTCTGAGGGGCAAGGCGGATGGTTTTATTTGACTTCCCAGCAGCAAAGTGAGAACACTAATAATGAAATTTTTTAAATAACCCCTTGAAATGAAAATGTATCTTGAATTAACTTTTGCTTCATATATTTCTTTGCAGTAAAGATGGCTGAAATTTAATCCTCTATCATGTTCAATCTACTCTGAATAGCATAAATCCTAATCAGATTTTAATTCATTTCTTTGTGGAAACTTTCTTCTTCATGTCTCATTTCCTCAACCCTGCCCTGCAGTCCAGTTTGGAGCTATCCTGAGTGCTGTTTGCAAAACTGATTTAATTGCAAATGTTGGAGACTGCTTCAACTGTGGAGACGCATTACCCAGGATAATGTATTCTTGCTCATAAAAGAAAAAATATACGGAATACAAATTGCCAAATATGCTCAAATATATACTTAATATGTTCAGAATAGAATAATAACTAATTAATAAATCAACAGCAATTGCCACTTGTTGGGGGAAGTGTTACATTTCAGGGATAAAGTTAAAAACTGTATGCTCTTAACAATCCAAAGGGGGTAGTTATTATCCTAATTTTGTACATAGGAAAGTGATGCTCAGAGAGTTTAAGAAATCCACCTAAGGAAGTTAAAAAGGTAGAATTCAGATGGGGTTCTCTGTGGCTCAGATAGGTGTCCCTGGCCTTAATTTCTTTGCTGTATAAGAATTCATTGATTCAAGCCGGCTTGTACTCAGAAGCTTCTTTGCCCTTGCCACAGGTCACAGGCAAGGGGGTCTTCAATGATTGGTGGGATGCGCTCACGTTGGTAGACAGGTTGGCAGATGAGCCCTGGGGATGACTTCTAAGCCTTCGTTTACAGTTTGATGGGAACAGTAATAGTATTTAGAGTCACATGCTCTGCATTTAAATCTTAAATCTAGGAATCCCTCGGGCAAGTTACTTAATGAGTTAGAGCCTCAGCCCGCTTTGCCTGTAGAGTTGATAAGTATTAATATTATTCTCCCAGAGATGCCTCAGGCATTACGTTACATGAAATCGATTTGAGGGGTGGGGATATCTCAGCTCGAGTCTAAGTAGAAGTCCAAAATAATTTGCAAGCTGATGGGAGGGATTTGCCAGAAGCCTGCTTGCGTGGGTACTTTGGACTCTTCTGGTACATGTCTGGGGAAATGGAGGCATGACATCGACACATGCGGGTTTGCAGGGAAATGAGGAGACTTCAGGACGAAACCCTTTCCTCAGGGAGGAAGGATCCAAGTTCTTATCATTGTCCAAATAATAAAAACTCAATTATTGTAAAGGGAGAACGATTCTACATAGAGTTTGGCATCCATCAGCTGAAACTGTCTCCCAGCCCAGTCCCCACCGACTTCAGCCCGAAAACTAAGTAGAGCGTGAAAACTGGAAGAGCCGTTCACTAAGCCCTTTACAGAACGCCGGGGCGCAAGCAGCAGCTGCTGCCGGGTCTGTCTGGCCGCGCAAAACAAGGAAAGCACCTGCCTCACTTCGCTGCCCGTCTCAGAACCTGGAAAACTTTGGGCTTTTAAGAAATTGTGTCGAAAGCCTAGGAAGCACTGGTGGCACAGGAAGGAAATGCAGGGTGATGGCCGATTTTATGTGTCACCTTGATGGGGCTAAGCGACGCCCAGAGAGCTGGTGGAGATATTCGTGGATGTTTCTGGGAGATGTTCCCAGAAGAGATTAGAATCTGAACTGAGGAACAGAGCTACCTGGGTGGGTAGCAGCACCCAATATTTGAGGGCCCAAACAAAATGAAAAGGCAGAGGAAGGGGGAACTTGCACTCTCTGCTTGAGCTGAGCTGTCCCTCCTCTCATGCCCTCGGGCGCTGGCATCCCTGGCTCTCGGGCTTTTGGACTCAAGTCCGATGGCAATTCAATGAAGAAATGGGTAGCCTTTTTGATAATTAAACAGCCACATGCGAAAAGTAATAAATATCAACTTTAGCCTCATACCTTTTACAAAAATCAACTCAAATTGGTTTATAGATTGAAAGGTAGAAGGTAAAACTTTAGAATTTCAGAATAAAATGTAGACGAAAATTTCTATGACCTGGGATTAGGCAATGAATTCTTAGACATTATCCTAAATTCACGATCCATTAAAAAAACTGATAAACTGACTTTATCAAAATTTGAACCACTTACTCTGCAAAAGGCTCATTAAGAGAATATAAAGACTGGAAGGAACTATCTGCACATCACATATTTGACAAAGGCCGCGTATCCAGAATATATAAAGAACTCTCAAAACTCAACAGTTAAAACACAAACAACTCAATTTAAAAGTGGACAAATGGCTTGGACAGACACTTCATCGAAGAGGATAAATTGATGTCAAATAGGCACATGAAGAAAGCGTTTTACACCCTTTGCCGCTGGGTTAATACAGATTAAAACTGTGATGAGATGACATGGGACAGGTGACAAGGATGCAGAAGAACCGGCATTCACTGTCGCTGGGAGTGCAAAATGGTGCAGCCACTCTGGGAAATGGGCTCGCAGCTATGACGAAGTTAAACAGACACTTCATGTCTGACCCCATAATTCTACCCCCAGGTTTTTCCTTTAGAGAAATGAAAACGTATGTTCACACAAAAACCTGTACACAAATGTTCATAGCAACTCCATTCATAACCACCCCAAACTGGAAACAGCTCAACTGTCCTTTAACCGCTAAGTAGATAAACAAATGGAGGCCTAGCCGTACGATGGGATACTACTCAGCAATGAAAAAGGAATAAATTATTGATACCTTAGTTGGATGAATCTCAAAGACATTATGCTGATCGAAAAAAAGCCAGCCTCAAAACGTTACATGCTATGTGATTCTACTATTATATTCTTAAAAAGACAAAGCTATAGTGATGAACGGACCAGTGGTTGCCAGGAACTAGGGATGGGGACAGGCATATCTCACAAGGAGTTCTTTGGGGTGATGGAGCAGTTCTGTGTCCTATAGTGGGGGGATTACATGAATCTGTGTTAAAACTCACAGAACTATACATGAAAAGGGGCAATATTTTTGTTAATAATAAAAATGTATGTTAATAATTTAAAAAAATATATTAGGACCGGCATCCTCCCGGGCTCTCCATGTCACCAAATGGTATCCTTGTTCTTGCATTCTACCGCCACCTTGTCATACGTTGCACAGGTGATCCATACCCACCTTTATTTACCTACTCCGGAATACACAGCATGTCGCTCTGAGTCTCACTGGCACGGCTGCCCAAAGTCTCCCACCCAGGGGGACTTCCCCGATAACTCCGGCTCACCCTGCTCTGCCGCGTCTTGGCTCCTGTAACTTTTCCTATATCCTTCTTCCTGGCACATATTCTAACACTTAGATTATCCAAAAAACATTTCAGGTGCATATATTGGTCTGTCATGACCAAAAACCTTTTTCCCCAAAAAGCATGCAGATAGACGACAAACCCCAGACTTGCTGGAGCCAGAGTAATCAAAACGTTATGTCAAAAAAAGAGCCAATATTATTTCTATGAGTGTGAGACTTTCGGGAGAATAGCTTAGGACAAAATACCAGTGTGTATGGAATTCCAATTGTCTACAAAATGATTAATCACAAAATTTCATTGAAGAATATACAGACATAATCACTCGTATACATGCACACACACTCACATCTGCACCGAGCTTATAATTCCCACTATCCATTCAAAATGACTGTGACCATAGTGAGCTGAGGTGGTAGGATCCTTTTTTAAAATTAAACATATTCATAAAATTTTATTTTCATATCTCTTTTATACACCCCACACCAAGTTTGCTTTGGCCTGTTTCCTAATTTAAATATCTTGATCATCTATATTTTTGCAATCAATTCTGGAAGTGCCTGGGATATTTTGACATTAGTAAAGTTGCAAAATATTTTTACTCTGAACATTCCATCTCCAGCCAGATTTGTCTCCGTGTGGTTTTCTCTGCTGGGGATGTTCATTCCACACTCAGTCAATAAACACTGATTGACAATTTACCATGTGCCAGGTACTATGGTAGATGCTGTGAGCAGAGAGATGAATTAAGACGGACACGGTCCACAGACTAGTGACTGAGCAGACAAATGGGCCAACATTACAGGACACGTTTGTAGGGATATGTAAGTTATGGGAAAACCTAGAAGAGATGCCTGACCGAGTCGGTGAAAAGTCAGTTTTCTGGAGGGAGTGATACTTGGCTGAGTCCTCAGAGTAAATAAGAGATAGTCCAAGGAAGATGGGAAGGGACGGACAGAATAAAAACACGGTCGGATGTTAATTTTCCTTTCTTTTAGACGTGAAGGCTGAGGCTCAAATGTATGAACTTCATTGTCCAAGGTTGTCACCAAGTAAATGGGAGAAGTTGACCTTGTGTTCCTCTCACTGTAAAGACCCTGCCATTTCCATGACATAATGAAATAGGAGGAGTAAAATGTGTCACTCTGGGGCTTTCAGTTGCAAACAAAAGAAACAGGGATCAGTTAACTTAAGCCAAAAGGATATGACTGGAGGGTCCCTGGCAGTTCTCAGATTGATGGGGTGACCAGAGGGTAGGGTCTGAGAAGGGAGGCTGCATGTCCAGAAGATGCTGCCATGGCCCCCAGGCTGGGCCACCGCATTCTGCCAGTGAGGCCACCACAGCAGATTCTAAACAGTCCCTGCTTCTTCACGGCAATGCTGCAGTTTTATGCTGTGAGGATGGCTGTCCCCCTAATAGGTAGGGACCAGGAAAATCAGGTATCTGGCCTTTGGGGGTCTTGCCACGCCAAACCTCTGTAATGCCAGATTCCCCAACACAGGGATAACCAAATTCAATAAGTAAAGAAATGACAGATGTCCACTAGCCACCCTATAAGGTTCTTCTGGAAACCATGCTGACTTTCTTTGTGCTCCAAAGCAATACATATACTTCAAACCTAGGAAATGGCGAGGCTGGGTTTACCTGTCTTGCCTGGCTGCGCCCGGCTGCTGAGCCAAACTGGCAGTGAGCACAAGTGCAGACAGGAAAGATCCAGGTTTCACTTGGGGGGCGTTCCTGTGTGGATTTGTGGGAAACCAAGATGATGGAGAATACGCATAAAGGGGAGGAGGGAGCTGGGATTCCGGTTATGAGAGAGCCGAGGGAACGTTCAGGAAAGTGAGGAAGACATTAAAGTCTAAGAAATGATTCTAATGAGGGTTAAGGAAACGAGGCTAGTTCTATGTAATATTTGCGATTAAGAAAAAACCAGAGTCAACATCCGATAACGTGGGAGATCCTGATCTCGTGGTAACAACTGGAACGATGGGCTGATTACAGGGAGAGCTCAGAGGAAGGGAGTTTGGGAGTGCATTGTCAGAAGGAGCTTTTCTAAAAGGAAATTAACCATTCCAGTTTCCCCGTCCCTTCCCCCCATATTAAAAAGCCACTGGGGCCTCGGGTTGTCCAGCAAGACCACAGATTCCACACCAGGTCACGTGGACACTCGGCCCATCATTCTCCCTTTGATGCGTGAGTGTGTATAACGAGGTGTCCAACCTCTGTCCGGGCCCATAGCTTCAGGGACAGATGCACAGAGGACGGGGAGGGATGGGAGGAGCAGCCATCTGGCTGCCCAGAGGAGCAGAAGCTCACGTTAGAGATCAGAGCCGGTTCCGTCCGAACCCTCTGCCGGGGCCGCGGCCGCCTGGGGAGGCGAGTCGGGGTCCGCTCTCTGCACGGAGGAGCCGGGAAACCTGTGGAGTCATCGTAACTCTCACTGGCCGAGGACTTCCTATCACGCATTCGTCTACGTGCACTTACTGAATCCTCGGATCAACCCACGGGGCAGGCAGAATCACTGTCCCCACGGCCCAGAAAAGGAAACTGAGGCTTGCGGGTTTGGAGAACTTGCCCAGGGTCGCACACAGAGGAAGCTGGCACTTTACCTCGGGTTTTGAGGAAGGCTTTAGCAGCTGGCTGATTTCTGCCGCAAATGCAGGATAGTGGCCCAAAATCCCACGAATCCTGAGGCCCACATAGGTCGACGGAGCAGGGCATGGGGTGTCCACCTTTCTACTCCACCATACGGTCGGTGATAGGTCATGTTCAAGAGCATAGTGAGAAAGAACCCCCGCCCACCGACCCAATGTCCCCACGGTTCTCTCTGCATGTGCGATCGACTGGTACTGAGCCACAGGTTTATGCCTAAATCCAGTCACCTTCCAGGTGTATGGGTTCACTAGGACCGGTCACCGCTATCGTGACCTGCTACCTGAGGCCATCAGAGGGACCACTTCCTTATCAAGCAAAAGAAGAGGGTGGGTGGGGAGACGGGTGGCGGCGGCGGCGGCAGCCGGGAAGGCAAATGTGTCCGCGACAGAAACTACAACAAACTTATCGTCCTAGAAACAAATTTAGTTCTAATACAACTGATGGAAATGGGGAAGAGAAGAGGAAAGGAAAGCCAGGGAGAGGAGTAAGGGAGGTTACAGCTACTGGGCATTTATAATATAAATTATGTTAGCCCCTTTCACGTACTTCACCGTATGTCCCTCATTTGGTACCCACTTACTGGTACCCATTTTCTAGAAGCTCTGGAAGGGCCTTCAAATCACACAGTCCCAACGTGGTGGAGTGAGGATCTGAATTTAGATCGATTAATTAGAAAGTCCATGCTCTTTTGCTCTTAAGGGAGAATGACTAGAGGTGATTCATTTCAGATATAAGTATAAAGGAGACCGATATCAGAGAAAAACTGCCATCTTCTAGAAAACTAGTCTAATGCCCCTTCTCACTTCCAACCCTCTCAGTACCCCCAAATTAAGCTAAGTCATAAATTCATTAATTGTATGCATAGCCTACTGAGCGCTTGTCTATGCTTTCTATTTCTTGGTATTGGATAATAGAGTAAGAGGCCGCTTTTCTGACCCTGGAAATTTCTGAAGGCTTATTTCCATATATCAGAGGCAAAAGCAATCGGAGAGAACGCTGGTGGGAACTGTGGGGGCGGGGGCAGAAGAAACACAGGCAGGAATGGAACAAGGAACTCCAGGAGAGGTTTCTAATATTTCATTGTTATTGAAAATTACACTTCATAAAAAGTCTTGTTCATTTAAAGTTCGAAGAGTGACAGAAAAATGGCTTTCATACTTAGGTCTGCTAAATGTATGATAAATCAAAAAAGATGGAACAAGGAGAAACCTTAAGCAAAACAAAACAGAAAATCAGTGTGTAGTATAAATAACACTTCATTAGTGCTGCAGTGCCTTACAGAGCAGCCTAGAAAATTCCACAGAGTAATCGTAGTATACGGCACAGGAGAGAATAATTTACTGTCATTAGGGGTTTGTAATCCCTACACTGGAAACGAGAATGTATGCACATAACTCTTTAATGACAGTGGACCTGCAGGCATAAACCCCTGCACGATGAGATGTGAATACGTTTTATAAATTCGAGTTTCTGCTGGGTGAGAAGAAGCCGGGCTGACCTAAGTCGATTCCTGACTGACCCGCTGAGAAGCGACCTTGGGAATGTCTTGGGAGGGGCCGCGTGTGGGGCAGAGCAGAGGGACTTAGCCTGCCGCTCATCAGGCACACGCCAGCACTATAAACACACAACTTTTGTTCGTGGCAGTGGATGCCAAAGGCATGGCAGCACGCCACGCCGTCGCAAACACTCTCGCCAATAACCCAAGTGTTTTCTGTCAGGAGAGCTCTTTTCATACTAAACCTCAGATGCTCAGCTTCTTGTGCGTGGGTCCAAAGCAAAAATGAGAAATGAGAAATACTAACAATTTTACACTCCGCCCTTGCCTTTTCTCTCTTAGTAGAGTTTCTTCTCTCAATGCTATTTAATTCCCATGCTCTTTTCAACAAAGTCTTCTCTGAAGCGAAGACCTGAAACTTATTAACACGGAAATGCAAATGAAAGACAAGAGTTTACATGTTATTTCTCGCACAGGGATTTATAGATATATACGTTGGATCCAATCTTTTAACTAAGCACGATTTAGAAGAATTTCCAGAGGGATGGGACGGTCTCTGGTCAAAGATGCCTAGACATTAGACAGGAAGTACAGGGTTCCCAGAGGCTGGGATTGGACGTCATGAGGTGAATTACTAGCATATGACCAGGGGAACTGGAGAATTATAGTCAAAAAGAGGAAAAAGCAGTCAACCGACTGTAAAGGGGAGACAACATAAACATACATGATCTTCCTGGTCAGGCGCCAGGAAGAAGGGGTCCAGGCTGGGAAGTGGGAGCTGAGACTATTGTTCCAGGAGCCCTGGATCGGGGAGGCTGTGACCACCACCGAGAACGTCGCAAGCCTGCTGTTACAGGGTGCGGGCTACAGGGTGCGGGCTACAGGGGGCGAGCCCCGTTAAACCCGGGGTTCTTCCGCCGGTGGGACCAGTGGCGGAGGAGAGTAAGCGCTACTGGAAGCTTTGATTAAATTCCCAAAGCAGCATGCCACCCTAACCCGGCTAAATACAGCAAGCTAACGAAAGGGGTGCTGGGTCCCATGGGACCTGCTCTGCTGCCAGTCGTGTGGCTCCGCCTGGTTCCCGCCGTCCAATTCCATCTTCCCTCGGCACCTCTGAAGGATCTCTGGAGGATGGGCAGCCCACCACCTTGTGCCCAGCCCCCTCCTGCTGGCGCCCAGCAGTCGGCTGCAGGCTCACAGAATCTAGATTCCCCAGGCATGGCCCAGAGGCACCCCCACACCCCAGCACCAGGGGCACACACCGATCTGCCCCGGTTCCCCTCTCAGGGGTGGGTGAGAATGGAATACACAGGACACTGATAGCTCTTTTACAAATCCTCGGGTTTTACACTCCCTAGGCATTTTGACTTCAAATATGTCACGCTCTCAAGCAGATGCCAGGCCAAGGTTATCGAAGCCTGTAATTAGGCGCCTTCTTTGCAAAGCCCATCTGGGTGATCTTACTTTGGGACATGGGCTGAGCTGGAGGCTACTTTCTTGGAATCATTTTGACAGCCTGATACTTATGGTGTGCTAAGGGGTGGGAGGGGGTCTCATGACTCTCAGCGGTGTCCACTGGAGACAGCCCAGCCTATGGACACGCGAAGGGGCCGGAGGCAATCTGGCCTGGGGGATCCAGGGCTTCCCCTGGTTCTTTGACAAGTAGGCAGACATTTCGTTTACACCTCAGGGGGAGGCTTTCCTGGTCTGAGTTTCCTGTTTCTTGTTGGTAAACTGGCTGTTTCGGGGCACAGCTGCTTCCTCTGTAGGGTGCTTAGAGAGACACATGCCTGTTGATGAGGGAAACAGGGCAGGAAGGAGACGGCGAAGCATCCGAGGGTGAAGGACCATTCTCTAACCCTCTCGGAAACCTAACAGCTGTCCCCTGCTCACACCAGAGCTGCTGCCAGTCTCCTGCCTGCCTCGTCACTGAAGACCACGATAACACCCCCCTATTCTAGCCGTGACGAACCACCTCTCCTAGCCCCGACACTGGCAGGCCACCATCTGTCCACTGCCAGCCTCGGGCCCGTCTTTCGGCTCTTGCATTACTCGGTTACTTACAGATCTTGATGGGAAATAGCCATTATGAGTTATTAAAATCCTCTCTCGAGTATCTTCTTAAAAAGTATAAAGACTTTCGGGAAGACATGAAATCATGTTACTTTAATATTAATTGATATATCAGGTTATGTTCCAGTGGAAAAATACAGGCAGCGTTGAAGTGTAGTAAGAAACTCTGGTCTTTGGGGTTCGGATCGGGGGTGGAAGGAAATCTGAAAAGATGAAAAATCGCAAGTACAGAAGACTAATTCTTCTCAATCTTGCCAACACTGGCACGAGGCAGTTAAATTTCTGCCTAATAAATGTATGGAACCATAAAAATATTTTTCTTGTCAGTTCTGGAAATTTTAAAGGGAGACTTTCAAATAAAGCATAATTAATCACTACAAATTTAGTCATTCTGAAACGCTTTTTAAAAAGTGCTTTTGGAATAATGGAATGGTCACGTGACAGCTTTTATGCAAGCTTTTTGCTTTTTATATACATTTCTGTACCCAAGATTGTAAACCACTTTAGAAGAGAGACAATTACACGAACTTTTGCATTTTGAGAACTCGGGAATTGAATAAACCAATTTCTATGTTGGGAAATGGGAGGTGTTTGGTTTTACGTTCTGTTCTACCCTTCATATTTCAGTTTTTCTCTTCTCTTCCTTCTATCCATTTCTAAACTCTATGCTCATTTTTTAATCCTCTTATAGCACCTAGTTCTCTGATTTGAACATGGTAGGTGCTGAATAGTGTTTGTTAAATAGAATTTAAGTCCACATGACAACATATGGGCCCATTTTACCTATAATTCTAGGGCAAGAGGGACTTTTTGTTTTTCTGTTGAGCGATGAAAGCAAGTTGGCAGGGAGCTAGCAACTTTTCATTCCCTGGAATCACTTTTATTATTTATTTACTATTTGTAGTACAAATATGTTTCCAAGAACTTAAGCAACTAGAATGTAGTTTTCTACTTAAATTCAATCCCTCTGTTTGGGAACCTTCTATCTATCAGGGGGAGTCTGGCACAATTCAGAAACTAGTAAGAAAAAAAAATGACTGCAACTATTTTGGGGATGGAAGAGAAAAGAGAGGAGAAGTATTTATTGTATCTATTCATGCTCAACAGACCCATAAATGTTTCCAGAATCGGTTCAAGCTAATTCTGTGTCTTGCACTATTTCATTTCAGGCTTTAACGAACTTTAGAACCACAGAAGGGAGAACTGGTTTGGCAAAGCCTTCCAGACTATTCTTTTCCCTTCTCTCTCATCCCCTCTTTTCTTAAATGGTTTGGGTCTTTGCAAAACCAAAAAGTATTTTTCTCTACTACTTTTTATTTTTTGTCTTTAATTTTTTTAACTAAAAGAAACGTATCAAAGAAAATGTAGCCCAGCTGTTTCTTATTCTTTTGCACTCAACAAAATGGTACTTTGTAAAAGCCATTCCATGTCCAAGAAGCCTTGAGCCTCTTACAAAAAAAAAAGAAAAGAAAAAAAAAAGTAAGCCTTTCTTTTCTGTGAACCAAGAATGGAAGTTTTGCAAAAAGGGAAGACTTGGAACTGAGGGAGACTGTGATTTGGTTGAATTTAAGCTTAGAATTTATAAGTGAGAGGATGATGGCGGCCTTTACAGGATGGAGGTATTTCCAGGTACCTGAATCAAAACTCTTTTATTTATGAGCCCCACCCCCATCCAATGGTGGAACTTCTACATTCTCTTCCTCAGGGATTTCTTAAAAGGGAAAATAATGCCTATGTGTGTGTGTGGATTTGGGGTGGGGCGGGAGCAAGGTGACAGGCAGGAGGGTGTAGCAGAAAGGATGGTAATCCTAGGCATCCAGCTCCACTGCATTGAAAAAAAAAAAATGAGAATGGACCCCGATTATTCAGGACTTGAACATCTGAGACAATGATCATTTTCATAGAAGTGAAAACTAAATTTACTTTGAAGTTGTTTATAAGTAGTTTACCAAATGAACATAACTCCCAATAAAAATATAAAAAGAGATGTTTAATTTACTTATCAGAGAGGAATTTTCCCAATTTTGGAAAGACCTATTTGCAATACCACAGGAACTTGTATTTTCGTTACGAACTTTTTATATATTCACTAAAATAGGTTGCTAAGGTTCCTCCACTTGGCTACACTTTTGTTTCATCTTAATTAGAACTTCCTGAGTAATTGGAAGGAAAAAAATGTATTTCTCTAAAGACATTTCGAAATTCCAACTTTCCCCATTTTCCCATTGCTCTGAATTAAATTTTATTGGCAGATAAAAAGAGATGGACAACAAGTATTATTACAGATTTTGCTAGGAAAAAATCATACGATAAAGCTGAATTTAGTAAGAATTATGTTGACGCTGCTGCAAACTTTGCCAAGACACCCAACTTCCTGCTGGTGCATCACAGGGGCACTTGATGATCACACCGCTCGCCACTGTGAGACTACCTGGCGTTTGTTGTCTCTGATATTCTTTTGGCATTGTCCGGTAACGTGTTAGATTTATAAACGTCACTTGTGACTCAGTTCAGTACACAGGTACTGAGAGAGCAGAGAAGCAGAAGGGCCTCTAACTCATCAGAGCTTTCGTGGGAAAAGCTTCTCGTTCGGGTGAGAAGTAGCCGTGGGGCATGGTTAACAAAGGGACTGGTGCCCGTGTGCCCATCCCTCAGGTGGCTCCAGCCCACATTTGGGCTCTGGGCTTGGTGAGGGCAGCCTGGCTGGATTCAGGCCGCACTGACGCCACCCGCTGATGGTTCACACCTGAGAGCTCCGTGGGTGGTCTGGGGAGGCGAAAGGAATCTGGAGAAAATCTGGTGAAGAACTTCGAGGTCTGCTGTGGGCTTTAAGGTTTAAACCCCATCTCAATCTCTCCTGAAAACACTTCAGGGCTGTCTCCATTGCTCAATAAGCTGTGGGTGCTGGGGGTCCCTACTCTCCGGAGAATAGTGAGTAGCACTGAAATCCGTATCCAAGTGAATCTGAAGTGTCAACCGAGGATAGAAGACATCTGAATCACTAGTCTAACCGAGCCGCCTTGCTGTCTTGGAAGTAGCCCACTGTCTAGTAGAGGGAGGTGGTCAACCTAAACGGATCATCGGACTCCACCTGGTGAAATCTGAGACTCCGCGAGCTGGGGGTGTGCCTTCCAGAGCGGAGCCCTGATCGAAGCCGTGTCCCGGACGACGAGCCGCATGGCGTGGCGACCACCTGGAGAACCACATGGACGAGACGGTGCCGCTCTCGGCCTCCGTGCTAATCCATTTTTTTCCTCACATTTGAAAATCTTACTTAAAGTAAATAAATTGTATTTACTTTCTCTTGGATATTGGAAAAGAAGTATTTTCCAAAAAATTTGGTTGGGCAACTCAGGTATTTTTGACAACCATGTGTGTTTTTACTTCCTATTTCCTTATTATTTAGGAAACAAATCAAATTTCAGTTCAATAACTTGTGTAGATGTCTCTTAACTTAGAAATAGAAAGCAGTACGAAAGCTTTGCTTATGAGAGATTTGGGTTAGTTTGGGCATTTATTTTCATGGTAATCAGTGTGTAGCAGAGAGAAAAGATAAAAAGCTATGTCAGCACGAACTTGTCACCTCTCCAGTGTGGTTCGTGAGTTCCCAGGATAGATGAATGACAAATGTAATAAGGGGACCACGGCTTGTGGGGCCACATGAGAGCAGAGCAGGTTGGTGACAGCTGCCTTGAGCGAAAATCGGAAAATCTGGAAAACTCAGAGCCCTCAGGCTATCTGGCTAAATTATCCTGCGGAGGAGATGGACAGGCTAGACAGCCATTGGATCCAGAAAGTCTTGCTGAAATGTCACCATTATGATTACAGTACCCGTGATTCTTCATGGTTTTCCTTTTCTCCTTTGAGTTGTTTTGTGTGAGAATTCCAGGCCTCGCTGGTTTTCATAACCTTTCAGCCATTATTAGCCAATGACCTAAGTACTGCTTTTGACCTGTGACGATGCAGGAAGGCCACTCTGTGTGGCGGCTGGAAGTAGGCATGCCTGGCTGGAGAAAGGCTGCTAGGAGCGGGGGTGGGAGGATGCCAAGCCTGTGTCACAGACCCGTGCAGACAGCCTCGCCCTGCAAAACTGACACCAGCCACACGCCTTACACACTTTGATAATCCAGACCTGAATGCATCTACTTTTTCCTGCTTGCTTGCAAAAAAGGAAGAAAATGCACGCATCTGCCAAGCATTAGGTGTTTTTGTAAACGATTTCTTATGTATTTCTCACAATGGTCACGTGGCGTGCCTACGGTCATGTCCCTTAGTTAGCAAAACCCGGTACTTCTCCCTGTCTAATTCTTTTTGCTATTTCAAGGTGTTTCGGTGCTCAAAATTAAGCTCATTCACTTCTGTCTCTACTTTTAATGATATCACTACTGGCGTTTTAGATGTTTTTAGCGTCAGATTTTCTCAGGACGGTCCCTGAAGTTAGGTGTTATCGTCCCAGTTTATGGGTTATCGTCCCACAAACAGGTGAACCACACGGGCCGAAGCTCGCAGACCTGGCCAGCGGAGCCGCCGGGCTGCGGTCTCAGGCACGCCCAGCTCTGGTCGCTGGAGACGATCTCCTCACGTTGGCGTCTGCAGGAGCCACCCACCGTTGACTGTGACCTCTGCAGCCTGAGTTGTGGGTATCGTCGCAGCCTGAGAAAAGCAATTCACGGCCTCCACCCTGAGGCAACCTGTACCTACAGGCACACAGCCGGCCATGGCCCAGTTGGCTCTGGGAAGACTGGGGCGTCCTGCTCGGTGTGCCATGGCTGTGACTGCTTTCATCCAAGACCGGGCTGGCGCTAAACGGGAACCAGAGTGATCGGAAACATTTTGCAGAGAAAAAGGGAACTAGTTCAGACTTCCGGCTTTTTTTTCTAATGAAAGAAACGATCCAGGAAAAACATCGGGGAGGGAAGGCTGCCCCTCCCCCGCCCCTGGTGGGACGCGGCCCAGCAGCGGGGCACAAGGTGTCAGCAGAGTCCCCCAAAACCCTGCCCCTCGCCTGGGCGCAAGTCATTCCCCAGTTGCAGGTCAGGCATAAATCGTTCTGCACCCACGGCCCTCACTGAATGTGATTGTGTTATTGAGACATAAATCCTATGTCAGCTCGATGAAATGTCTGTGGCCATCGGGTTAAACAAGTCAAGGCAGCTACTTAACGATTTCCAAACATTCGATTGTTAAAACTCAGACAGAGGTTTGGGAGGCGCGCCACATCCAAATGGACTTTCAAATGCCATTTCTCACGCTGGGTCGGTAAGCGACAGCCACGATGGCTCTCCCGGCTCCGAGCCCCAGTGGGGAGAAGGCCTGGCGTGCACCACACAGCTCCGATGGAGAAGAGGCCCCGAACTGTGGCAGCCCCCTTCGACCTTCAGAAACTGTCATTAGATGAAGCCCAGGCTTGCTACCGCTCCAACACCTCTCTTTTAACCTGGCCGTGGGGTATCTCCTACAATGTGGAGGAGGGCTCATTTGGTCCAATAATGGGACCCCAGTCAGCTGATCATAGCCCCACTGCATGTACCCGAAACAGTACCCTGTATGTGGACAGCTCCTCAGAGCTTCCCCCACGTATTTTATCTACATCCTCTTCCCCTCTCTATCAAATGACCAAAACGGGACTTTCCTAACATCCCGCCTCCACGCTGCAGACATACCTGCATCTCCTTTCCCAGCCCTGACGTCGGGATGGGAGTCTTCGTATGTGGTGTTCCTGCTATTTGCCACAGCGTGGCCAAGAGCTATGGTAAATTTTTAACGAAAATCACTCAGCCAAGGAAAAGGAGTGTGATGATCTCGACTTCAGTGGGACAAAGCACAGGAAGAGGCAGCGACAGCTAGCACACGATCTTCGCAGCGACTTGGACCAGACTCACCCTTGGCTAGAGGAGCTTGCAGGGTCTCCTCCCACACTTTCTACCCCAGCCCCAAGCAGCAGAGCTAGGGGGAGACAGAAATCAGGCCTGGCCCCAGCTCTACAGCTCTAGACTTGAAATTTGAATAAATTGCCCCGACATGAAAGCAAAGGGTCACTGTCTCTGAACAAGAATGAATCTCAGCGAAGGCTAGAACTAGCTCAGGCTTCAGAGCTGTGCAGCGAGCTCTCCCCAGCCATGACCTGTCAGAGGAGAGGAAGCAGGAACCTTATCACTCGAGGCACTTAAACTTGAGCAAAGGAAAAAAACACAAGGAGCACTTTTGTTGCTCAAAGGCGTGGAGTTGACATGCCCAAAGGAGCGTGAAGAGGTCAAGTGGCTTGTCAGAGGTCATGAACTAATCGGATGCAGAACTGGGCCTCCAGCCTCTAGGTCCTGGCTCCATCCGCCTTTCAGCTCAGTGGCTTAGAATCCCACTTATAAATTGTGGGTCGAAGTGTAATTTTTATTCTTGCTTCCTCCCTCGAATCACACTAAAAACAATGAATGAAAAAGTCTCATTAATCTTCTTAAGTCAAAGAAGAGCCACAGCCCCAAGTCACAATCCTAAACCTCCAATTCTATATGATTTAAAGCAAAATGAGACAGCTTCTTAGCCTTTTTTTTGGTTGGGGTGGGGGGAAGAGATTCTTCTAAAAGAGTGGTTCTCAAACTTTAGTGTGCATCAGAACCAATTAGTGAGTTTCCTGGGGCACACGGTAGAGTTCCACCCCCAGAGTTTCTCATTCAACAGGTGAGAGTCTTGACAATCTGCTCTTCTAAGGGGCTCACCGGTCATGCTGGTGTTATTGCTTTGAGACCACCATTTGGGAACCTGAATGCCCTATATAGTATTTTAAGTAGAGCAAGGAACTCTAGAAGTTGGCAATGACCCTTAGAAAATCAAGATTGTCTCTTTAGATGACTGTTTAAACATCCAAATGACACAAGGAAAGTAGATACTATCTACATTCTGATCTTCTGGCCAAGATGTGCTGCCAGAGGTTAAAAAAAAAAAAAAAAAAAAGAGGTAAAAAAAGGAGGGGAAATAGAAACCATGAGAGAGCAACGCAGATGATGATATAAATGTCTTTGCTGTGAGCTGCATAATCCATTTGAATGCTGACACTGAGCTTAGATGGTCCCCCAAGGAAAAAGAAAGAATAGATATCCTAAAATACTGACCGCATCCCACGTTTGCACCGCCCTCCTCCCCACTCTTGTCCAGCAAATTATGGGTCCATTAAAAATTGTATCTATGCAGAAAGAAACTAGCAGGACAGTTATGCGTAGTAAAAACAATGATTTTTTTTTTTAAGAAACAAAGAAACGTAGGCAAAAAGCATGTGAAGTATATAAATCATGAAATTAATTACCCTTCTATACATTGTGAACCCTTGAAAGTTAAAAATATATATATATATATAAAGGAGAAACAAGAATTCAAAGAAGAAAAGACAAGCTACCCAAAGTGATTCGGGCCCTCATTTATTTACAAAATGTACTTCCAGAACTTATAAATTTTTTTTAAGTATACACAGTTAAGTCTTTTTCCTTTCTTTCTTTCTTTGGGAAAAGGCCATCTCCCTCAAATCCGGATAATTGCCCTGAAACTGGTGACTCAGGTCCTCTGGCTATTGACAAGAATCAATGGTCCACTGTAAGCAGAAATGGCCTTAGGCCAGGCAAGGCCCTTAGAGCCCGAGGGGACCTTTAACCCAAAGGCTTTTTTTTTTTTTCTCTTAAGAAATATATTAACCAAGCCTGTTTTCCTTTACTCGCTTAATAGGCAAATCAATAATGGAAACATAACTAGATATATGATTTAAATAACGAGTTCGCATCTTCGTTTTTTCCTTATCTAGGGACAGGGGCGGCATTTTGGCGGGATACCCAAGACCCTCTCCTGACTAAGGCAGAGAGGGAAAGAGCTCTGCGAAACCCCAGTGAGGCAGGAACTACGACTCTCCTCAGCAGGAAGCAGATGCAGAAGAGACCTCCTGCCCCTGTACCTCCATACTAATAAGAAGCAGGTCATGGCTCTTAGAAAAGGGTTAGGTACAAAATTTAGATAAAGGGTTTCAGGTCCGCCTGCAAAACAATGAGGTCATCCTATTCTAGAAAGGTCCATTCCAGTCCTCCCACAATTAAGAAAGCCAAAAGGCATTTTGGGGCTACAAGTAACTTATACAAGGAAACAAGTAAGCAGAAAATTGGATGCTAGTTTAAGCCAGTCACTGGCACCTCCACAATGAATGTCCCACCCAACGACCTTCAATTCACCTGAGCTTCATTATGTTATCATTATAATATGATGTATATTCCAGGAAGTTCATTAATATCATTACAACAGACTGAATTCTGGGAACGAACATGCGCAGAAAGCAAATGATTAGTCACTGAGTCCTGTCCATCTTAGTTATCCATCAAGGAAGCCCACGCCTCTAAGAAAAGTAACCACCCACAGCAAATAGGGATAAAAACCCCAAAGGCTTTGTTTACTGACCCCTCGAGCCCTTGGGTCCTTGAGAACTTGAGCCTTTGAGCCACCCTTCTCTTGCTCCAGCCCACCCCCACGTCAGGAAGTGTCCTGTTGCTCTACTTTCCCTTCCAATAAAGCTATTCTTTTCTGCTGTACTTCAGTGTCTTGTTTGATTCCTTGTTGGAGACATCAAGAGCCTGCACAATGCATCGAGAGGAGAACCCCACTCTCTAGTAACAAAAGGAGTGGAGCTCCAGAAAGAAAGAAAAAAGAGAAAAATTATATTATTGCAAAAAAAAAAAACTAATCTATTTTGGACTGAGAAAATCTATTTGGAAACATTTAGAAGGGAGAAAAACTGAAAAAAAAAATTACAGGAATAAACAAAAAGTTGCAATCTATAATTAGCTTCACCTAATAGCTTGAGGCTGCACCAAAGCTTCATGTGAACACTTATTTACCATCTAGCTCTATGGTTATCTAATACAGAAACCATCCTTTGCCTTTCACCAGACTTACCAATACTTTTTTCATTTGAAAAGTTATTTAATTTCTGACAGTGTCTGAGTTTGAATTTATAGCAATGAACTGAGTACTTAATCAAAGTCTCTTTTTTTGTTGTCTTGGATGAATTAGAGGCTTATTACCCTGTGTAGACATTCTGAATAATTGCAGTGGTTATAAAAACATAAAATCTTCAAAAATGAAAATTAAAAGCCCTTTAGCTTAATGGGTGTTGAGCTTGACACATTCTTGCTTTGCTACTTAAGTTGAAGGCTAATTTGAGAAACGGCCTAACTTTGAGACGCGCATATACAGCGAAGTATAAGGAGCTTCATAGCCAGGAGGTGAGGGGGCCGCGTAGTCAGAGCAGGCGGGGAACACTCCCGTCTCGGCTCGATGAATCCCCTGTGCCCAAGAAAACAGCTGACAGTCCCAAAAACCTGAGTTTTTGAGACTCGGCCCGTGGAAAGGCAAGGTGGTGGAGTACAGTGGAAAATGGACTAGGCGCCCAGAGGCCAAAATTCTGGCCCTAGGAGGTACAACCAGCTGCAGGACCTTTGACAAGTCATGTGATCCCTCTGCGCCTCACTTTCTTTAATTGTACAATAAGGAATTTCGGCTGCACCACTTCAAGGGTTCCTTCTAGCCCCGAAGCTCTGCGATACTATTTTGTGACTTTTAATGGGATATCTTTCATTTCCTGTATAAACCTAATTCCATGAGGATTAAAAATAGAATTTGGTACCAATTAAGTTAAAGTGAAAATGTTTACAGAGAAGAGAAAAATGAACTTTCTCTCATGGGAAATTCTCATACTCTTGTTCAAAACATAGGCCAAAAAAATGAAAGAAAGTAGAAACTGGCCATAGAACATTGATTTTCTTAGATCCTTTATATGTTTTTAAGAGAAACGGATTATGGACAGAGACAATTTTGAGTGCTACTTCCGTGTCCTAAACAGGTCCAACCTCCAGGTGCCCTGCAGTTACACCTTCCTGCAAGTATCTTTCTTCTGACTCTTGGGACAGGTGACCCAAAACCCTCATTGCATGTTACCAGTTTATGGGTGCACCACTGACTTCCAAAGACCTGGGGCAAATGTACACAAGTTCCTTTCTCATATGAATCATAATTTGTAAAAATTTTTAAATGCTATCTCAGGTCTTTCATTAACAAGAGTATTAACAAACAGAGCGGTGGTTTATCTACGCAATGAAATATTACTCAGCAAGAAAAAGGAACAAACTCTTTCAACATGTACAACTGGATGCCTCTCTACAGCACATTGAGCAAAAGAGGACAGATGCAGGAGAGTCTACCATATCATTGTAAGAAACTCTAGAAAAGCTTAGTAGGATGAAATCCGCAGAGTGGTTGCCTGACATGGGGTGGGCAGAGAGCAACTAGCTGGTGAGGAGCAGAGGGAATTCTGGGGTGATGCAAATGCTCTGTTGGGGTGCTGGTTACAGTCATACAAACTCACTGAGCTGTGAATTTCACGGGACATAAATTAGAACTCATTAAAGTTTTTCATAATTTAAAAAAAAATGCAATCTCGACAGTCGCAGGTATTCTACTGATGAGAGTATGATTTAGAATAAATGTTTGGAGAAGTATTTTCATATAAGTATTAAAAACCTTGAATTACAGATATTTTGGGCTCAGGAATTCCAATTTAAAAAGAATTCATCCAAATAATTATAGATTAATTATTCTATAATTATGGTCACAACAATATGTCTTCTCTAATAATTTGTTATAAAATTTATTAACACATAGAAAAGTTGAAAGAATTTTAACAGTGAACATATTCATCCCTTTGATTCTACCACTAACATTTAACTTATTTTTGCTTTATCATATATCTATCTATTCCAACACTTTTTAAATTTACAAATAAATTTGTGGGAATTTGATGTATTTTACAATATTGAGTCCAACTATCCAGGACTAGGAAAAACAAAAACTCAAAACATTAACAGAATTTTTTTTCCTTGGTGTTTATAAATCCTATCACGGGTGACCAAAATATTGTAAGCGTATTCTTGGAAGTAGAGTTCAATTTACCCAAAGACAGATCAAGTGACTAAGGGGATGAGAAAGATCTAATCTGCCCTAATTCCTCAGAGTTCCACTAGTAGTCATTGTTTTGAGTGAATGCACTGATTCCAGAGTTACAAATATGACTACTTCTAGGAGAAAGAACACCTTCAGTCTCTCTTGCTGTCTACACGTCCAATGAGCAGCTGGCAAGCAGAAGGTACCAGAGGCTTTGAACTGGGAGGACACAGGGAAGAAGGCTGAGGCTAGTGCTGGTGGTTCAGAGTGAGAACTGGGCAGTGGGATCGAACCTGGAGTTGGGGGGTGGTCAGGAAACAGGGCATCAATATGCTCTCGGGAGCTGGGGACATTACAGAGTGGAGCCGGCCCTGTGCTCTGGAAGGGCCATCTGCAAGGATGAAAGCATGACACTTAAACCTGTAGCAAACGGCTTGTGGACAAACAAAGCTTTTATTTCCTGCGATTATTTAAAATGCTGGGCTCCCCCCAAATGTTAAATTATGGTTTGTGTTAGACATTCGGGGGTGCCCAGGGGTTGCAGTCCATTTGGCCGAGTATTTCCTGGCCTGTTACGTTGTCATGTCATTTTGATTTTCGGTCCAAGGGCTGCGGGGACCTGGAAAGGGTGTCCTCGGGGGGTTCCAAGGGACTTTCTGTCAATCCGCTCAACTACAGCTCTGGCTTAGCTAGGTTGTTTTCAAACTCTCAGGCACAGTTGTTCCAAAATTAATATTTTTGAATACGTAACACGCCCTCGAGGGAGAGCCGAGGGCCTCTCCACCTTTGTTCCCTCTGCAAAACAAGTCAAGATGAAGTCTTTGCTGATGAAACCCTTGGCTTCCTCTTGCTCAGCTGTCCTCATCCCCCTGGCTTAGCCTCTTGAAAAGCCCAAAATAGTCACAGAGGTTGGCCTCTAAGGCTAGACAGACCTGGCCTGTCTGGCTTCCAAAAGGGGTTTTTATGAAAATTTTACTTTTCTTTTTCTTCTCAACAGAAACCTCTTTTTTATTGTAAGAACCCACGCAATGCTGTGTCCTTCCTCCCTTATGAAATAGTAACCTAGCTCACCGGCTTATGTCGCATAGCTAGTAAGTGGTAAGGATGAGACCTGAATACAGGATAAAGCCAAGGTGCAGGTTCTTAACCATAAGTAAAACCATCCAATGTCATGCAAATGTTGATGACAGATGTGCAGTGGAGGTATGGAGAGTAACAGTATTATGTTAAAAAGGAAAAAAAAATACAAACTTTTTTTATGTGCTATAGTTATAGCTATGTGAAATTATGTACACATATGGGGAAAGACGCGAAGAAAATACAAAATTAAGTCTTCATAAGAGACTATTGGGATATCCAGGTAGGAGTTTATTAGTGGTTTTGCCAGATGAATTTCCTTTGACAGGTAAAGGCAAAATCCAGGTAGGAGAAGATTGATGAGTGCATGGAACAGAAAAGGAAGTAGGAAGAGACGGTACGTGTGGGGGTACACTGATCTTACAGAGGTCGGGGGTGTACAGAAGAACACTTTTGTCTGAAGAGAGGCAAGATCAAGGGACTTGAGACAAGCTAAGGGGAAGAAACCAAAGGAGAAGAAGGAAGGAAAGATGGACATAGAAAGGGGATGAGAGAAAAGGAAAGAGAGGAGAGGGAGGGGAGGGGAGCAGGAGGCAGAATGGTGAAGCCGGCATCAGGTGTTTGGGTCTTGTACATAATAGTTACTCAAAAATGTGTATTAAATTAAGAATTAATGCTACTGGTTGGACAGTTAGGTAAGCGGGGTGTGGCTATTCTCTCCAGGGCTCGTTTTGTTTCATTTTGTTTTGCTGTGTGTGTGTGTAAAATGAAAATAGCCTTATTTTACATTTCTGAGTATATTTAAACACACACACACACACACACACACACACACACACACACACATACATTTACTTATGTATATTCTGCAAACACAATAAGAAAAATAAAATAATCTGTAATCCTATCTAAACAAAACTATCAGAATTTTAGTAGGTAGCCGTCTTGATAATTTATTTATACATGCACACACTTAAAATTCATAGTTCATTCTTACAAAGGCATCAACGTTTGCAACCTTTCTGTCACTTAATATGCCATGAACATTCTCCATGTTAATAAACATCTTCCTTTTTAACCGATATATAGTATTCTGTTTTATGGACGAATATGACTTATTTCATCGATCCCCTATTGATGGAAACTGGGTTATTTGGGATTGTTAGTCACCATAAGCAGCTTTGTGTTGAACATCTTCATACATAGGTTCCCGTACGAGAGCCCATAACAGTATGAGAACGCCCGCCCGTATCCCCCACACCTTGCCACCTTGGGGGTTCAGCCATCTTTCTACTTTTTCAGAAGGCCACTGTTGACGTGTGCACTCAAAATCTCCCCTTTCTCCTGAGCATTGCCTCGTGAATACATAAATTTATCTTAGGAAATATCTAGAAATTCTCCTGGAGGATACTCCTAGTGGTAGGAAATAACACTTGATTTGGTTTTATCATTTTCCAGACAACAAAGAAAGTCGAACACCATCAAGGCACTGTTTTATATGTTTCATGTCCTGATAACTACTAGTCCCCTCTGATTGGAAAATAAAATAATTAAGCCTATGAAGATTCTTAACGAATGTGCAAAAATAGATCTTAAACAGTCTAGGCAGCTACGGATTTTCCCCCATGTGAGTCTAAAATGATATCCAAGGTTTTTTCTTTTTTACTTCTTTTAAAAAGAAGAATAAGTATAAAAGCACTGTCGCTCAACCCTCTGAAAATAAGCATGGAATCACAAGGAAAGTTTCACCCTTTAAACTTTGATTTGAAATTTGGGCAAACCTTTAGGTATTAATTTAATTTCAGAATAATAAACTACAGAATTCTAGCAATTTATTATCGGCCTAATTTGCAATAAGGGATACCAGTGATATTTCTACCAGTATTTTAGTAGGAATTTAAAGTGTATATTTATAACACTTAGTCACTTCCCTTTAAAAATAATATCTTTTCAGCCTGCATGTTAAGGGGCCAGATGCCTAATTAGTAATCCTGAAACTCAGCTGCAGTGAGTTAATAAGCATCCGTGGCAGGTATTAACCAGAATATTAGATTAACTAGAATATCCCATTTCCTCAACAATGAGAAAAAAATACAGGTTCAGAAAACGAGTTAAGTGGTTTGGTACATTTCTAAATAAGTTCATTATATTTACTCATTCTTGCTAACTAACCTACCTGTGATTAAACATCAAACCGTACCCAAAGTTGTTATTATTATTTATTTTATTTATTTTTTTTTTGCTGTTTTGGACTGAAAGAATGGTTATTGATTGCTGAAGTTTATGTGGGTTTTGTCGTTGTTTCCTAAAGGATAGGAAAACATGAGCTATTTTTTAGATATTTTTCTAAAGATTTTATATTAGTGAGTGAAAATGGATGAAATTTCGGTAATTCTCATTAGTCATTTGGCCACTCTTCCTACAGCTAAAAGCAGGTTTTGTTTTATTTTGTTTTGTTTTTCTGAAGAGGAGGCAATGAAGACTTACAAACATATATTTTCAATTCCTATTACAATGCCGAATAAAATGTAACTGATATACCTTATGAGAAAAGATGCAAACTGTCATGGTATTTAGTACATTACTAGCATTTTGGAGATCAGTCACGTTTGAAGTTGAATTAGTAAATCCACGTTTGTAGAAAACTCTGTGCTTATTTTCAAGGAGTTGAGCGGTAAATGTACTTACATTTTGTTAAGAAAGGCAACGGAAATTAAACCCCTATAGGAAATAAAAGTGACATAAAGATAATGGTTAATATTGAGTTCAAATTGTGAGCATGAATATGTGAAGGGCACACATACTTATGGACACTGGCACATGCTCGGTGTCAGCTGTTCTTGTAAGTGGAGTTGGTTGGCTGCCATGCCCTGGCTACTTAAATCCTCCAGGTCTCAGTTTCCTTATCGATAAAATGGGGGACGATGATAGTACCTATTCCATAGGATTGCTACGAGGACCAAACAAATGCTTACGACAATGTCTGGCATGCAGTACATTCTAGCCAAATGTTAGTTTTCCTTTTTAACCGTTAGTACCTAATATAAATCATCTTGCCTGGATTATTACCAGTGGCATTTGTATATTTTTTTATTCTACTAATTAGATTGTAAAAATCTTGGACACTAAGCACAGGGTTTCGTTTTGCTATTTTACATCCTCCTTTTCTAGCTTTGTGTAATGAGTGCGAAACCCACACTCTGTAAATGCCACAGTTTCAGTGCGTGTTTTAGTGAATTAATGTGTAAATTCGAGTGGTAGGGGTGACGGTTCAATGGGTCACTAACAGAAATAAAGAGGAAAACAAAGAACTTCTCAGCTCGGCCGGAGAAATCAAAAGGAGAAAGTTCGATATTTCTTATCTTTCAGTAACGTTCTGTGGCTGAAACGACTCCTCAGCCGTATGTCTTCTCAAACACAAAGTGCTTCTGGAAAGACCAACACCGGTGCCTCTCAGGACTGACTGCCCTATTCTCGGAACAACAGTGGGATTAAAACAAAAACCAAAACAGCTCCAGCAGACCGTGGTGGTTGTTAGGCCCCTGGGCCGCTTATCACGCTATTTGTAAGACAACAGTGCCACCTGTTGGCTAGAAGGAGCAAGCGGATGTAATTTTTGCTTCTTCATTGAACACGTGTTCATTTCTGCCTCCTCCCAGGCAAGGAACACTCGTGTGGGCAAGGAAGAAAAATGAAAAACAACAGATCATGGACGAGCCTCTAGTTTAAAACCTGACCTTTTCCCTCCCACATCCTCCTAAGGATTACGCGCTACTGCTCTTCACTCACACCTTGCGTGTTCACACTCCTTTTATAAAACAGCCGAAAGAAAAAATAGCACTCTTCGACACCTGTCACTTGACCGAGAGGAGGTATTACTTTTTATAAACCAGATCATTGCTTCACGAGGCAACGAAGATGGTTCCGTTTGTGGGGCTCCGGTCACAAATCTCTGAGACATCAAGAAAGGAGAGCCGGAGTTTGACACTCTGTGAGATGACAATGGAGCTTAGTCCCTGACCTGGAAAATCAAAACAGTTTCTTTGTTGGGGACAATTTCAGACTCTTCAGAGCTGGAAGTCTATCACCATTGCTGCATGGCACTGTGCCGCTTGCTGACGCGTTAGCCTAACAACGACACACACAGTACTACCGCTTTTCCTTTACGAGTGAGCACATGATGAAGTTCACTTCTGTTTGGGCTTTGGGCAGCACAATCTGGGATGGCTTGCTGTCATTGTCACATCTTTTGCAAACCCGAGTGGGCACAGCAGGTGGGAAATAAGTCGTATTATCAAAAAACAGAAGGGGTCTAAAGGAAACGAGCATCTCTGTTTTCTATCTTTGGGTGAGATATTTTCCCCGGCACCTCTCTGCATCGATTTCCTGGCTACAAAGACCAGCTTAGTAGGGTCAAGAAAGAGATCGGTGTGTGTTTAGGGCAGCAGATATCAGCTGTGTGTATGTACAAGAATAACTATAAGTAAAGGCAATGTGCAATGTCATCTGAGTGACTTGCGAGTTCATAGGTCACAAATATTCCAATTAAGATAAACTGGGAAGATCCACAAGAGAAAGTTTAAATTAGAAAGGCGAAAGCAAGGAAATTCCGGGATTCTATCAGAATTAGAGAGCCAGGCTGTGGGAATCATTAGAATTATTCATGTCCTTTCCCAGCTCAGAGTCTTCCTGGTACATGGTACGACTACATTTTCCTGCCTCATTGGAGTTAGGCATGGCTATGTAACTCACACCTGTGAAATAGGAGGGAAAACAGTGTTTGTGACTTGTGGGCTTTAAAAGCCAGTACAGAATTTTCTGTGCATCCTTTTCCTGCCTCAGTCATTGTGGATCCAAACATTGAGATGAAGTCCGTGTCAGGCTGGTCCCCGGAAAACCAAGAGCGTCAGGGCCCGCCTGCTAGTGCACGTCGACTCTCCACCTTCATGGTATTTAATCACCAAGATTTTGAGGTTGTTTTGTTACTGCAGAATAACCTAGTCTACCTTGGCAAATACACGGGGTTCCCACAGAATACGTAAACTAATTAGCTAATGAAAGTGAAAATATGAAGGAAAGTCTTAAAGAACCTAAAATTGGAAAGCATTAGTTTTGGGGGAGCCAAAGCACTGCTGAGAAATGTTTCAGGTGTAATATACAAAGTAAGTCAATATATATTATATATTACATAATCTGTATAATACACATCACTCCTATAGACGGGTAATTTGGAAACACATATCTAAACCATATATGCTGATTTAGATACACATTTCCAAATCTTAGCCTTCCTCCCACTGAATGGCACGTTGTTTCCTTAGTTCTTCATTCCCCAAAAAGCCACAGCAGCAACAAAAACAACATGGGGGTACTTCTTCTATTATCTCCTTTCTCCATCACAAACATTCTTTTTCATTCCCCAGACTGGAAATTACAGCATCAATTGAATCCTCTGCTTCTACCTCTGTCCACAAGAGCCTCTTCATTCGGGAGCAGAGCAGTTTTATTAGGACATAGGCAGACTGTCACTCCTTCACACAACGCCCTCTAAGAGTTCACCATGCACCCAAGGAAAAGTGAGTCCTTGCTTGCCAGGTCCTGTGTGTTCTGGTTCTCTACCCCCTCCGACTTCCTCTTCCTCCCTCTCCCTGCCTCTGTGCATACCTGTTCCTCACCTAGACCAAGCACATTCGTATCTGCTATTCCCTGGTGCCAAAATGTTCTTTTTTTAGGTGTCTACCTGGCTTACCTCCGCCCTCCTTTCCTTCTAGAATGCTCAGGGAGGCCCCCGATCACTGTTCACATCTGAGTGACTCTCCCTACTATACTGGCCATGCTTCGTTCTTCTCGATACTATTTAAGACCATGTGATCTATTCAGCATTTGCGTTGTCTTTGTCAGTCATCTGGTTACCTGGTAGCACATCATTTCCATGAAGGCAGCACTTATGTCTGCTTTGTTCCCTGTGGAATTGCGTCACCAAGGAGAGCACCGGGCATGGAGCAGTTGCTCAATAATGATTATTTTCTTAGCTTTGAATGCCTCTGCTCTACAGTGTGGCTTCTACTTCCCCTTTCGCACGTGAATTTGACATTGGGTGTCCGTCATGTTGCTTGGGGTCGGGCTCAGGGTCACAGCACCAGGAGGAGATGGAAGAGGGCTTGCTGCCGAGGGTCCCGAATGCAGTCTTTGGCAAAATTCGCACTTGCCCACGGAGGAGAGAGACAAACAAGGGCGAATTTTAAGAGTTTTTACATCAAGCTAACGATTTAAATGTGAGATCGCCTCCTTACACTTCCGGCAGCGGCACAAACTCTCCTCTGCAAAACGACGATGGAGTCTTACGACGCTTTCTTGTTTTGCTGTTTGCTTTTTCCTTCCCGTTGTCCTCACTCGGCAAGGTTAAGAAGTTGACAATCCTCAATCATCCTCCACTTTTAAAGAGTCTAGAATTCGCTATTTTATAAGGTAGGAAACTGAAGCCAAGAGAGATGCTACGATGCCCGCAGGCAAGTTCAAGGGTTTGGTTTTAGCAGAACTGGAGCTGACCCCTGGCCAGGTCTGCTTTCTCCATACACAGCCCCTCCCCCAGACGTCCTTTGGGAGTGTCCTTTATTCCCAACCCTCCCCCCTATATTTGCTCTTTAGATCATTACACACCTCGGGGCTCTCGGAGAAACTTAAGGCCCCTCTTTCCGGTCTTTCTTCCCCGAGTCCTCCCTGGGGAAGAAAGGTTAGGATCAAGATGGAGTCCTTTCATTTCTTGCCATGCCCCCAGGGACGAAAACGACCGCCATGAGTCAGGCTGAAAGAGCCAAGTACTTTTTATTGGAAACCGCACAGGGAGCAGAGACTTTATTTTCTCCTTTTAGAAATTTGACTAATTTACCTAAATACTTCTTTGTTGTTTTAAACAACAGCAATGTAGAAATGCACAGAATAAAAGTTCCAACACCCTTCCCCAGAGAAAACCACAGTTAACGATTTTGCTTCTATATCCTTCTAGCTCTTTTTCTGTGTATTTACATATATACGTAAGTAGTGTTCCAGGGACAGCATGTGAAAACCCTGTAGATTTGTGGAAGGGAAGAACACAAATAGAAGAAAGAGAGAGTGAGAACGTTCGCCATCATGCTAACAGTGGTTATATCTGAGTGGTAGGATTAAGAATGATAGATGAGTTTTACACCGATAAAAATGATGTTAAAAATGTGACTTAGACAGCAAGCCAAGGTCACCTGCAACATTTAGGGGAGTCCAAGAATTTAAGAAGTCAGTCCTTCTAGGGCAGAGAGAGTGTACGTGCTGGAGCGTGGGTGGAACGGGGTGCTGTGTGGAGCAGGACACTCCAGGACGGGCTGTTGTCTGGTCCCCCCAACTCCCCGGCGGTCTTGGATATTGTTTTGTACATTTCTCAAGCACTGTGTGTGTGTGTGTGTGTGTGCGCGCACGCGCGCACACGCGCGCGCGCGTTTTGCAACTATCCAGCTAAACTCAACTTCACTGCGGGCCAGAACTTGTCCCCGCAACCAGAGGGCCTGCCCTGCAGCCTGCGGCAGGTGAACACTGACTGCCTGCCATGTCGACTTCTGCTTTTGTTTTCTCTCTCCTAAAAATCATTTGAACTACAGATCACTCAAGTGTTTAAGAAAACCCCTTCCGTCCCAGGTATTAGAGGGGCCCGTGCATTTCCTTCGGTTATGTTTCTTGCTGTCTTGGCATCTGGCCCACACGCAGGCAGAGAGCACCAAGTCTGTACGGACTGCCGTCATCACGGACTGGTCATCGCAGCCGGTGTGGAGAACGGACTGTGCTCCCTTTACAGAGATCATGGCCCTGGGAGGAAGGTTCCCATGTTCACGAGCCAAACGGTTGACTCTAGCTCCTTGCCACCACCCGGAATGTCCTGACTTCTACATGGAAGCCATTTGGGCCACCAGCATGGAGCACACACTGTGATCACCAGTGGTAAACTCTGAAAATCACTGATTCCAGGATCACAGGGACCTTAAAGGTATCATTGTCTAATACCCATCTTCTATATAGTTAATTTACTGATGACTGTCATTTACGTAATACATTTATTATTAGAAAGCTTTCTTTTCACACATTCGAGGATTTCAAATCTCCCTTCCTAAAACTTCTATCCATTGTTTACTCATTAACTAATATTTGAAAATTGAGCTCCTTGTTACAAGTCAGGTTCCGTGCTATCTTTTGAGGCTGGAAAGATGGGTGAGGCACAACTCCTGCTTTCAACAGCCTCAGAGCTGGGTTGGAAGATAATTCTACAAATAATTAATAGGCTGTATGTGTGTGAAATGAGGCACATTATTGTATAAAAGCAGGATAGAGGAGCACCTACCCCAATCCGGGCTGGCCGGGTAAATGGAGGGAAGATTCTGGGACTGGGTGATATGTCACCTCCCTCTCTAGTTTGTTCACCATGCAACTATTTAAGCAGCTCTAATCAACCGAACTACATCCTCTAGACCACACTCATGCACGATAATCTTTGCCGGAGGCACGGTAACCAAACCGCCATCAAGCTTCCCCCACTCACTCCCACCCCCATGCAGAAGTGATGAGGCTCAAGGAGCTGTGACCCTAACTCCTGTCACGAGACCACAGCCCTCGCCAGTGCACCGCATTCCATCAGTGACAATGACTATGTAAGGAGTGGAAACATTATGAAGAAAACATCATGCTCAGCGCTTGGGAATGGCATGCTCTCTTTCATTTTTCCTCTGCCTAGACGTTAAGAGGATCGAGCCATGTGTTTTCTACTAGTGGACAACTGACATCCATGATGAAGCCAATACTGTCATCAGAGCATAGTGACAGAAAGAACCGGGGCCCTCGGTCACGTTATTGAACTGCTGGATCGATGAATTCTGATGCACACTTTTAGGCGTGTAAGCCAACACTGCATGTCCTTACTCTTAAAGTCAATTTGATTTGGGTTTTCCGTTACTTGCATCTTAAGTGTTGAACTTGCCTAAAGCCTTATTAAAAGGAAGAGATATGATGTCTCTGGGTTTTTTTTTCCCCAAAACAACCAAGTCTAATAGTATTAAGAAATGAGAGAGAATTTCTTTGGTATTCCTTGTTTGAGAGAATTAATTATGGTTCTTTGTGTCCAAAGTCACATTTTCCCAGAGAACTGTTCTTGATTCACTTAGAGTACAGTTAACAGTTGGAAGTGATCCGGCTCCACACGTACTGATTACACACACTCTCTGCCCCACATAAGCCAGGCACCGACGTATATGCAAACCAGTTCTCAGTAAGACATGGCTCCTTTCTTCAAGGAGCTTAAAACCCTTTGGAAATCAAACGTAATATAAGGAGTCTGAGCTTTGGCGTCATATACTCAGTTTCAAATCTTACCCTGCCTATTATATGTCTGGCACTATATATATGCTGCCTCATTTAATCTTCACATCAACCATTAAGGTCATTATTTATGAATGAGGAAATTAAGTTCAAAGAGATGACTAACTTCCCTAAAGTGACTTGTCAGACATGATGGTGCTGGGAAATGGATGCAGGACCGAGTCCAAAGCCAGAGGTATAACCACGGTTGAGGTGAGATCGGAATGCGCCCTCAGTCGCAAGCTCCCGACAGCCAATTTATGTCCAGTGTAGTTCCTCTGTCTTCGAGATGTGCTCTGAAGTCAAAGGTGGCGCTTGGTTGGTTTTTTAGGAGTGTAAAATCCTCTCAAATCAGGCAAAATTTCCATCTGATGGCAATTAGTGCAAAAAGCAAGAGCACTGAATGAGCTTTTTTGGTTATCCATCCATTCAGTGAAGATTTATTACACCTAGTATGGGGCAGGCATTGTGCAAAACACAATGAAGACTACAGAGATTCATGAGCTTCGGATTCTGCTCTGAAGGAGCTGTGGCCTTTTAAGTGACAATAGCTGTTGCGTATCATGTGTCTACTAACTGTTAGGCCATTTTTCATACATCGTCTGTAATCCTTAAATGCCATTGCATGCAAGTATTTTTTTCCCCATTCTATGGATGGGGAACCTGAGGCTTAGATTCAAGCAAAGTCAAGATTGGAAAGGAAGTCTGACCCCAGAGCTCGCGTTCTGTCCACAGTGTCACTCAGCCACATACGTCCGATTCCTAAACTTGATAGAGAGAAGTATTGTCCAATAGGCGTCCTTTTTAATTCTCCGCTCCTCCCACTTCACTTTCATTCCTCTGGGCATGGAGTGCCTGCTAACGTTCTATGTTTACTTAGGCACTCAGTGAATTTGCTTCATGTGTTTTCAGCTCTGTGACGGACCTCTGTCTTCTTTCCCTGATGCTTGCCGAGTGATGGATCTTGAGGAATCGAAGCCCCGAGCATCATGTTTCGAGTTCTGTTAGCCATGATGGATGCTCTTGCCTCTAGCAAAGAGCTGGTTATGTGATGTAGATTCAGCGCACACATTTTCAACACTCACTCTGCATGCGAGGCCCTTCCACATGTGCTGTTTTGTGACTTTCATTTTGCAAAATAATGGATTTGAAGCTGTAGTAAATCGCTCAAGTCATCACATTTAGTGTCAGCCCCAAGATTCAAATTCCAGTTCTCTTTGTCTTGCATAGTTGTAAGTCTATATCCTAGTTCTCAGTGTATTTTCGAGGGTGGGTCCAAGTCTGGTGTATTTTCTGCTGCACCAGATTTAAATGCTGTTGAGTTTCGTATGGTGGGAACTACTTTTATTTGAAGCATTTGCCTGCTTTCTTCCTCTCGTTCCACTTCTGTGATGGCTTTTGGAATATTTTACGTCTATGCAACCTCTGCTTTTTTCCTTGGTGTCTCGTAATTACTGGTCCTGGCTCCAAGCTCTCTCCCATGACTATTCCCAGAGGCCATCTCTCATCATGTGACGGCCTCTCAGTTAAGTTTTCATGAGAAACGTCTCCTTTGTGGCATTTACCAAAGGAGGAAAAATAAAAAACTCCCAAACTTCTCTAAATAGAATAAAATAATGCTTTTCTCATAGTCTTAAAAAGGTTGTTGTTTTTTTTCTTTTTCTTTTCTTTTTTTAACTTGCATGACTCGTCCCATTAGTAGGACTTAGTCTGCCACATGAAAACTATTCGGGTAACTTTTCTTCAAACCTCTGGTATGACTAAGACTGATTTACTCTCCTTAGCCCTGGGCAATCTCTTGAGAATACATTATTATTTTCAGAAAGAAGAAAATATAAAGTTAAATACGTGAGATTTATTTTTAAAATGAATGTTTCTGATAAAACTCAGTAGAGGTAAGGACCTCATTTGGGTAAGACCACAATAGTCATGTCTGTCACCTGATGAAGTGCTCAGCAACTAATAAGATTTTGCTGGGGGAGGATTTCTTGCGTAAACTCATGCTGCTTGAGCCTTCAGCACGGTGACCCTTGAACTGAAAAAAAGAGAGCGTGTACCTAGGGAGAGAGCAGAGGTCACCCACTGCTACAATCAGAAGCTGTTAGGTGGTTTTGGAGTTCTATCTAGGGGAAGTTGGAATAAAGTAAGGCTAAGAGTACCTCTACTTGCAAAAAAGACACATAAATGGAAAATATGTCCTCAGCTTTATAGAGTACATCCAAAACAACGCTGCCAACCAACACTTCTGTGCAAAGCAGTGAAACACCAGGAGCAAGGCAGCTGGAAGACCGGAGTTCAAATCCCTCGTCAGCTACTTAACTGCAAGCATCTCAACATCTCTGGGTTCATGACAGTTACTGCCTCGTAGGACTGTGTGCTTTCAATGAGATCAGGCCAGTAAAGCACTCAGCATGGTACCTACTGATGCCAAGTTCCACAAATATCCTACTGCTATTATTAATTATTATTACTTGATTTCCTAGATGTAAATCTCCATTGAAGTCCAAGTTATGTAACAGGACATTCCCACGTGGGTACCACATGGGTCATGACCTCAAGCTTAGAATCCTATACAGCAGAAGTGGGTTTTTCTGAGGTCAAGGTGAGAGGACAGATGGGTCAGATGATATCGACCCAGGAAAGAGATTTAAACGGCTCACTGACACCGATCAATCATATGTTTTCAATGCATGCATGCTGACGCAATCAGCCTCTGTCCCTACCACAGGCCGCTAGATTTCCCACGTGAGGTACTGACGTAGAGACTACATCGGCCAAAATCCCAGCATCCGCACCCTTGGCATCCATCTTTAGAAGCACATGACATAAATCCAATATTTTGAGAGGAAGAAAGTTTGGCAACAAGAAATTCGGGGGCTGCTTGGTGACATGGGGAGAAGATTGCTACAAACCGGACATTTGGCTCATGATCTAGATTCAGGAACCATGTCCTTGCAGCCCAGGGACAGTGAACAGTTAGTCCCAGAGTAGATTCTATTAAAATCCTGTATTTGCCTAGCACCAAACGAGGCAAAAGGATAATTGGAATTGCCCTTCACAATCCAGCAGCTTGGTTGATATTTTAGAACATAAGAAACACGGACAACCCTAAATTAATCTATGATCCCAGACCATCATTAGCTTCATTAGTATCAGGTTTTAGAGACTTATGAACCAAAAATAAAACTGTGTGAACTTGCTCTGAATTTTGAAAAGCAGAGCTTCTGGTCAAGCAAGCAGGAAATGAGTTTCGCCAAGTCAAGGGAGCCAGCCCGCCGCTGGGCAGAACCACCGTTTGCCCGACAGCTGCCGCCACAGAGCTGACAGGGGACAGGGAAGGACAGCCGGAAGGAAGGCTGTCTCCAGCTCCACTCTCTTCCGCCCTCAAGACACTGCCGTTTTGTTCGCAATGTATTAATTAGTTTTGACACAATATTTCTGAAGAACAAGCGACCCCCAGACTCAGTGGCTTAAAGGCACAAGGGCCTGTGGGTTGGCTGAGCTGGGACTGGGGCTGGGCTCAACTGGGTGGACCGGCCTTAGGACGACTAGGCCCAGTCCCCGCAGGCTTTACTCCACATGTCACTCACCGCACTGAGAGGGAGAGCTGGCCAAGGCGTGCACCGTGAGCCTCTCATGGACAGAGCAGAGGCAAAGGGGGCATGTGAGACCTCTTGAAACGCCGGCATGGAACCGGCTCGGGCCGCTCCTGCCCGCTTGGTCAAAGCAAGTCGCATGGCTAAGCCCAAAGTCTAAGAAGCAGAGACATTCTCGACACCAACCATGAGGCTGTGGCAAAGGAGCGGATGCAGAGAGGGGTCGAGAGCTGGGGTCGGTCATGCCGTCTGCCGACCCGAATCACCCCGACCCTAAAAGTCCCCCACTTGAAGAGTCTGAAGTTTCTCTATTAAAAGGATCTTTCCATTCTTCACTTTTTATATCGTCAGCTAAGGTTCTAAACCCTTTCCCTTCTCCCTTAGCCAGATTCCAGAATCCTCTCTTTTGTCCATTCTCTACCTCAAATCAGAAAATTTCTCCTTACCCTTTGGCCTCTGCCCTCTCTGTGGGTCACTTTTTGGGCCATATATTTTTTTTAATTCTTTGAGAACCTATCTATATAGTGTTTTCTTGAACAAATGGCATTGACATTTGTATCACCATCTAACTTCACTCCCCATAAATAATAAAGGATCTAGGCACACACACAAACACGCACGCACACGTGAACACACATGAGAATATCCAAAATGAGGAAAAGGTAATTATTAGATAGCGTTAATCTTCACAGAGAATTTGAATATTGAGGATAAACTTGAAGAAAATTAAGTTTTTTTAAAGACTTAATTACTCCAAAATTTAAAAAATGAAAAACAAACAAAACCATAGTACAGAAGTCCAGTTGCAACATTCCACTCGCTACGCATATGATGAGGCAACAGGTGTGTGGACTGATTAGTATTTCGCTCTTTTCCTTGTTATTCATCACAGCCCTTTGCCTGGCCATCTTGGGAGCGCAAAGCATTAGTGTAAAGGCAGGTGAGTGATCACAGACATAGCTCACACCTAACCCCACACTGCAACTGGACACAGCTCAAAGTGCACGCAACTTCTGTGGGTCAGAAGTAGTATGGCTCAGGTGTGTTTTCTGCCTCTCTCTCCCCGTGTGCACACACATGTGTGTGCATATAGTCAAAATTTATGCTGTGCTTATTGATCATTAATGACCATCAGTAGTCAAGAAATCGTACTATAGCTTCAATGGCTACTATCATCATCAGGAGCTATTAGCCCATCAAAGAGCACATATGTGTGTTTGAGTCACTAAAGTGGCATGTCATGCAGTCGCTTTACTCTTATTTCTAAACCGAGTCAAAGGGAATAAGGGAGAAGCCACTTCCTGGCTCACGCACCCCTAATCAGTTTTCCTATGTCGCCTGATTGCCACTCGCCATAGCTTTTACCGCCCTGTATGTAATTGTTTGCTTGTCTCTCTCAACCATTCCATCATAAACTCGAGGGGGCTGGTTAGCAGCTGTATTTGTTCATCGTTTCACCTCTTGGCACAGTGTCTGCCACGTGTTAGATGCTCAATAAATAACTGAGTACTCACGGAGAGAAATAAACATCGCTGCAATACGTTACATAAGACAACACAAGTGAAGCATTTTGTAACTTGTCAGTGCTAAGCAACGACCTTTAATCATTAAAATATCCATTAAAATTATCTAATGAGAAAAAGTACAATAAGCCAACTGCCAATTACAAACGCGTCGGCCCAGGCGATCTGCCGACTGTGCACATTTTCTGACTTGGGGTGTTTACGTGTGGATCCCCACCTGGGTGTGGATGGTGTGTGGCTGGCAACGTGGGCTGCGGGGGCGTCTGAGCATGCTCCGCGGTGGGGGGCGGGCCTGAACCCACACGCAGATGGCCACGCCGGCTGACGGCCTTGGACTTGACACTGAAATGGTTTCACTGTGAAAGCTCCTCAAGGCTGTGAAATCTAACTGAAATTTAAGTGCGAAATAAAAGTCTTACTAGAAGGAAAATGCATTTTTTTTCCTCTGCATTAAAAAATATATATATGAGACGATTGCCCCTCCACTCCCCCAAACGACAGGACCATAATGATCCAATTTCTCTCGCACCAGTCGGCATCGGCCTGTGAGATCCAGACGTGGCACATGGAAATTTCAGCCTTAAGTCAAATATTATTTCAAAGTTAATGACAAAATCTATTTTTGCAGTGGTCTTGTTTAAAATATTTCCCCTTAATACTCTTGAAATGCTGTAATTGAAAGCAGTTATTTGAGATGCCAGTGCATACTTCTTTAATTATGTCTGTACATCTGTTTCCAATGAAAGGGCAGTATCTGTTTGCAGTTACCAATCTTATGAAAAACAGGCTTGTCCCGAAATAGATTGGAACGAAAACCAGAAAGCATTTCTTTCGGAGGCATCCTTTCAAGCCAATTAACTTTAATCATTATAGAAATGTTTATTTCCCATCTTAGTCTCTCTTCACATGTAAATTCCTTCAGGGGAAAAGATCTCTTTTTGTGACTGTTTGAATAGTTCCAATTTGGATTAATCAGAACCTGCTGGCCTGTTTGTGTTCCAATTGTGAATGCTGGCGGCTTTCTCCATGGCCGAGGCCCATGGTCCCCCGGGAGGGCAGATCTAGAAACTCAGCACATACACACCTACTGGTCGGAGCAAGTGGGCTTAACCTCCGGGGTCCCATGCCCGCTCCCACGCTGCCTTCTAGGGTGGGGACTGGTGAAGCCATTCGGTGGGGGGAGACCGGGAACCCTAAGCGGCGTCACTACGAACCCCTTCTCCTCCAAGGAGCCAGACATTCTCTTGGACCACGTGCTCACATGTCACTCTTAGAAAAGCTGTAAGAAGGCTTGGTGGCCTAGCAGAATGCAGCATCTGTGCTGGTGGCTTATGCGTGACGTCACACTACCTAGGGGAGAGCTGTTTCTGAATTTCCTCTGTCCTTCAGGGAAATTTTCTATACACAGGTCAAAAAAAAATAGCTTGTGGCAAATTTTTAGCTATTGTTATTAAATAGCTTCATTCCTCCAAAATGTACCTTTTCCAAGGACAGAAGAAGTTCTGGGTGACTTGTACAGTGACATATGCCGAATTCCTAGAACAGTGTGTGGCACAAACAGACACTCAGTAAATATTCGTGGACTTTACTCACTCTTTTAGACCATAGAACATACAGTCTCTGCTCTTATGGTATCTTAGAGATGAGAACAAAGTGATCAAAAGACAAGACATGCTAACCATAAGCAACTTGGGCACAGAAAAACAAGTTTATCTCTGTGCCTAGATGGTATCTGACACACAGCGTCTGGGGCAGAGCTGGTGTTTCATAAATACTTGATGAATTTAGCTCAGCAAGCACATGTGTCTTGGCCACCACCTAAGAAAGCTACCATTTACTGAGCCTTTAATAAGTTCCAGTCGCTGTGATCAATGTTTTTCACACACAAGCTCCTCTAATCCTCAAAACAAACAAACAAACAAACAAACAAACAAACAAATGGACATCCTGTGGAGTGGATATCGGACACCTCCAATGTTTAAATGAGGAGCTGGAACTTGCAGATGGAAAAAGAACACACCGGAGAGAATCAGACAGTAAAGGCCAGTGGGGATGCAGGATTCAGGTCCATCTCAGCTGGAGATCGGTATTCACCAGCCCTGTCTCCCATCTCTTGCACACTGCTCCTTCAGGAAGCCTTGCCTCCAATACACCGAAGCTCGGGGTTTCATGGTCACGTGTTTAAAAATCTGAAGCCACATGATCGTCATTTGGGAAATAACTTTATTTCCATGTCTCTTTTGAAGTTCCTGGGGTTTTACACTGACTGGGGCTCCTAAGAACAATGCCACCGTCCACTTTAGCTTCCGGAAGCTGGAGCATCTGTGGCCTTGGGACCATCCAAGCAGATAGTCTCCTTGTGTCCCTAGAATCATGAGGGCAAGATTAATATTTTTTTCCTTTTGGAGTTGAAATGTGATCCTGTCCGGTCAGATGGAGTCGTAGGCTTGAATTCAAGAGAACGACCCATCACTCCCACGCTCTCTTCTCTGATGTTTTACATGGAAGTGTAACAAAATCCCTTAAACCTTCATGATTTTGTCCCATCCCCAACTTTCCAGAAATCAGTCAGGAATTCCTGTGGGAAGTCAAGCAAGAGGCAGTACGGGTGACACAGCAATGGAACCCTGGGAGGGAAGCGATGGAAAGTTGGGAAAGAGGACCGAGACACACTGATGAGCCAGTGGCCCGAGCATTTTAACACAGTCGCAGTAATGAGTGGCTTCTGAAATTATGTGGTCAACGGGGAAGCTGATCTCCACGTCCCGGAGCCTGGCACGCAGGGCCCATGACTCACATGCTGGGCCTAGAGCAAACAAATGAGTTATGAACAAACTACAAGCACTAATTCTGCATGAGGGTGGCTATGATCTGTGTGTCAACTGTTCATTTATCACTTCATAATATCAATCACCACTTCTCAGTCTTGTCCCGAAATAGACTGGGACAGTCTTCACGCACACTGTACTAAGTGCTACCCTAGTAGCAAGCGAGATGGATCTCCACCCAGGGAATGTTCCTAAATTCTTAAGTACACACATATGCGAATCAAAGATAAAGATAAGAGCTCCCTCGAAGAAAACGGGAATGTCAGGGTGGGCAAAAGTCAGTGTGTTAAAGTAAAAAAGGCCAGTTAACAGTAACAATGGCAAAAAAATAATAATAATAGCACTTATTTAGTTTCTACTATGGGCCAGGCACAGCGCTAGGAGCTTCACAGTGAGTTTATAAGGGCCCTTTGAATTGAATGTCCTTATCTCTATGTTACAGATGAGAAAATTGAAGCTCAGAGAGAGAAGCATGTTTAGTTTCCAGAGCCGGTAAATGAGAGAAGCAGAATTCAAACCCAGCTCTTTCTGACTCCAAAACCTCTGCCCTTTCCATCTTAATGCTGTGTGTCTTAAGGAGCATATTAGGAGAAAATGTGGTACAGAGAATTCTGTTCTTTCAAGGAAGCACATTAAGAAAACAGAGAAGTTAAAAACTTTAAATAGAGGATCTTGGGAATATTCCTGAATATTCCTACATCATGCATAAATCTAGAAGTTAGATTTACGTTCTATATTCTGCTGCTTCACTAATTAACTTTATAACTTGAGGAAGTCGCTTTACCTCTCTGGGCTTTAGCCATGTCATCTGTTCTATTAAATTAAGATTAATTCAATGTTGGTCAGAGTTTCAGTGGGAGGTTTTGGTATCCAAACCCCATCCTACGCTTACACCTCAGGGTTCTACATTGAAGGAGATATTTAATCAAAGATATATAGCCAAGTGGGAAATGACATGCCAGCATCTGAGGTATAGGGCTCCTTGGGTAGGTCATATTAGAGCATCTTGGCCCCGAGGCTGGACTGGACCTTGCTTTCCCTGCTCCCATCTAGCATGATGGTCTCTGTATGGCATCTGCCAAATGTACTTACATTTCTAGCCTCCTGGACAAGAACAGTCTACCTGCCTCAGCCACCCAAGTGTAAAGAAACATAGGGTCAAAAATATGGGTAAACTTTTCCGTCTGCACAGAACAAGACAGAAACAGGGGGTGGAGAACAAGCAGTGGGGAAAAGTAATTTCTCTCCTCCACAAAGGACTTCTAAGGTCGTTCCTGGTATTAAGACTCCATGATGAAGCCCCTGCCCGTAAACAACCAGGGCTAACATTTAACGACTATTGTTCAAACAGAGGTGTGTAGTGAATTGTGGGTTACCTATAAAGAAATGACAATGAGGTTGAAAGCAGACTTTGAATCAGAATGATAGATAGCAGGAGCAATGACGTCATGTATTCAAAGTGCTAAGGGAAAACCATCGTCAACCCAGAATTTTTTACACAGCTAAACTACTATATAAGAAGAAGGGAAAAAACACACAGTCGACCATGCATGGTTTCTCACTGAAAAAATTATCAAAGAATGTGCTTCGCGACATTATCACTTTGAGAACCAGGCAGCTCTCCTGAGCCCCAGGCTACCGCTCTCCCCTCTGCCTCTGCTTTTGCTGTGCCTCTACCCACAAGGTAGAATCTACTGGGGTAGAGGGGTGTACTCACCTGGAATCACCTTCCCCTTGCAGAACCTGGTCTTGATCCCCAGAATACCAGAATATCCTGCCCAAACAGCCCTGAGCCTACTTACAGGTCCTGTATCAGTCTCTTTCCCCAGTCAGTTGCCCTCAGAATGGGAGATGCCACCAGGGGTCATACCCAAACCCAAGAGGTGGCTAGGAGGTAGCCGTGAATGTCATTTGGATGTGTGGTGGGGGGAGAACTATTAACGTACGTAGGTCCTTTAAACGTGTGGGGTGAAGCCAGAGTGGAACAGAAGGGTGCAAGCTGCAGAGCGAAGGCCAGGGGCGCATTCTTCCCAAGCTGTGATTTTCAGGCTTGGACATCCAAGAAGTTCAAGAAATCTAAATTTGAACCTGGCCTTCCAGGTTGGTAAGAAGATGTACTTGTCAAGAAGAAAGATAGAAGAACATTTACTTAATAATTTGTAGGCTTCACTTACGACTGTTAAATATTTAGGCATGGGGTATGTAGACCTACTTTTATATTCTTGCCATAAGCCAGGGGTTCCCAATCCCTGGCCATGGACCAGTACCAGTCTGTGGCCTGTTAGAAACCAGGCTGCACAGCAGGAGGTGAGCGGCAGGCAACTGGGTGAAGCTTCATCTATATTTGCAGCCGCTCCCCAGCGCTAGCATCACCGCCTCAGCTCTGCCTCAGATCATCAGGCATTAGATTCTCATAAGAGCACCGGTCCCTAGTGCCAAAAAGGTTAAGGATCGCTGCTTCTAAGCCCTTCAAATATTAGGGGAAGCCAAGAAGAAAAGGGAACCTGTGGGAAATGAACAGGATATGAGAAAAAATAGTAGGTATGGAAGTTAACAAACCACACTGATCAATTAATAAGTCGGCAACCATAAGAAAACTAATGACTAATTTTTATAGGTTTAGAGAGGGCTAGCATGTTGTTATTCAAGAGGAGGATGCAAATAATGAATAATTCTATATGCCATTAAAAATTCTGGAGCTCATTATGCATGACAAAATAATAGAAAGTTTAGGGTTAACTACTAAAGAAATAAAAACACCACTTAGTTTCTGATCTTAGGAAAAGAAGAGAAATACATTGAATTCTATTAAAAAAGATAAAAGAAAAATGGAGCAAAGAAATAATGATACAGAAAAGCTCTAAATAAGACAAGAGGAATAAAGCCACATTTCAATCCCCATTTTAATATTAAAATAAATGTAAATATAATAAAAGCATCTATTAAAAGACAGAAACTAGCAGTTTGGATAAAATAAAAGATAAAATCCAGCTACATGCTACTTATAAGACACACAATTGAAATAAAACCACAAAGGCTGAAAAAGAGGTTATGAAAAAAAAGATATAGCATATAAAATCTAACCAAAGAATGCCTATGTTATAATGTTAATAAAGATAACAGAATTTAGAGCAAGAGAATTAATATAAAGTTTGATATAACAATATAAGGAGTAATCGACCGAGAAGAAACAATAATCGCAAACGTGTATGTTCCTAAAAAATTTCTAATATGTAAGGAAAAACCCATAATAAGTATGTCCTTCATCAAAGCAGATCAAAAATTGGCAAGGATACAGAAGATTTGAACCAAACATGACCAAACTCGATCTACTGTGCATATTTCTATCTTTATACCTATAGAGATCATCCTTCTTCTTTTAGTTAGCAAATATACATTGCTTTCAAGAATATAAAATGTATTTAATCACACAGTAGCATAAAATTAAATAAAAAATCAATAACAAAAATATAACAAAAATATGCCATTGTTATGACATTTTTAAAAGATTGAAAAAACTCATGGCTAATAAGAGAAATCATAAGGAAAACAGAACTACTTTTACAACTAAATAATGATAAAAATACTAAATTTTGTAGTTTGTTGGAATAGAGCTACTGTGATACTTATATGAAAGCAAGTAAAAGAAAAATTAACCCTAGAAAAAGAATAGAAATTAATAAAATTTTAATACAACAAGACAATAGAGAGTATTAGATAGGAGATATAAAATTAATTTTATAAGAACGAAATAAGAATCTCAATGCTATTTTAAATAAAATATTAAACATTTAATTTTACTTTAAGAAACAGAAATAAATTGTTAAATTAGAAATTGAAATTTTTTGTGTTTCAGAGTTGCATTTTTTAAATCTCTCTAACTTTAAAAGAAATGTATGAAGAAAATTATTGGTGTCATTTCATTTAAAAAAAAAAACACATTTCCAATGAAGCAACTGGCATTGCTATACTTCTTTTAGTCCTCTTGTCTTTCTATTTTTGTTCCTTATGTTATTTTTACTTGTTTTAGGGTCATGATACTTATGTTATGTTTTACAATCATAATTCCTGCAATTGTTAAATTTTGTTTTATTTTTAAATGGATTCGATACCCACCAGTGTTTGTTTTTGTTTTATTTTAGCACAATTTTCCAATCTGATGGTTCCTAATTTCTTTTAAAATCACTTAATTGGCCATTTTTTTATTATTGCTTTGGTCAAGAAATCTTTATTGAGTCCCCTACTTTTTTTTTAATTGAGTCCTCTACTTTTTTTTTTTTTTTCACATGTGGTACCTGCCTTTTCCCCTATTTTTTCTGAATGGCAATTTGGCTACATTAAATATTCTAGGGTTGACATTTGTTACTGCAGGACTTTATAGATATTGCTTCATTACCTTCTGGAACATTCTCCTCCTTTGGTGACTCATTTTTATCATCTAAATATCTACAGCAATTCCTTTTAAAAAACGTTTGTTTAGTTCAGCAATTTAATCAGGATTCTAGATAGCACTAATTGTGTATCATTAGTTCTCATGTATGCAAAGTGCTCCCTCAAGCTGTAAATTCAATTACACCGTGTGAAGATGGGAGAGAGAAGCAGAGATTCAGGTTTTCCCTCCCATGATACCTAAATATGAATGAAAATTATTTTTAAAAGGCAAAAACTCTGCCTAACACATCGGTCATGTGTGTGTTTAATGAAGATGAATTGCTACATCGTTGAGATGGTTTAACTGTGACAAAAACTGTTAATGTTCATCCTAAGCCTACGTACTTAAAAATGAATTTAGACAAACACTGTATTATCAGAATTTTATAGCTGCATGCCTGTATGTCTGTATATAAAATCACCTGTTTCTAAAGGGCAATTCTGCAATCCAAAATAATTTCTTTTAATCCGGTTCAATCAGTTCATGTCGATTCAGTTCAGGCCACATCAGCTCTGGTCAATCAGACTGAACACTCCCAATACTCCAGCCGTGGCCCTCCGTCATCTGAGTATGAGACAGTAAAAATCCAGCGCCTGGCAACGGCTCTCTGTTTCCAGTGTTTGCTCCCACTTCCCCACTTCCTCACTTGACAGGATTTTTTCGAGCACTCTCTCTTGAACCTTTGATCTTTCGGCTGTGTGGCCCACCTCCTACTGTGTGCTTCAGATTTCTCTTTGTTTGGACAACTTATTTGGACCAGTTTCTATGTCCTACCAATTTTAGTTGATTTTACAAACCTGTTGACTTCTTACAATCTATTCAGTTTTGATGACTCTGAAACTCAAAATAAAAGACACTTCAGCTAAAGACTAGTTCTAAAAAAAATCATGAGACAATGAGACTGTACTTGACCTCCCTATCAGTGTATATGATGCACTAAGTCCCAGTGACACACGAAATAGCAGAGAAAGACCATGTACACTGTGGACTAAAATGACAAGGAGGCCTCAACTTATTTACCACTGTGCTTCTTTGTCCTTGAGTATTTAGGCCCATAGCTTCCCCTGACTGGATAGAGCACGACAGGCTAGCCCAGTCTAGAATGCCTTTAATGTGTGCCAGTGTAATTCCTGAAGAATGCATTGGGAAAGGCAAGCATATAACTGAGCATCAGTCCCAAGTTCTCAAAATAAATTACTTTCCAAATAGTTCAAAGAGATAAAGGAGGCAGACAGACTCTGTGGCTGTTAAAGAGTTGGCATCAAAGGCAGATGATGGATTTAAACTGCACTTTACTGTATTTTTATGCTTTGAGTGACAGCATAAGTGTCTTCCTATTATTCTTGGCAAGGCAGGCAACTCAAATTTTCCCTTTGGTGTTTTTTTCTGCATTTTTTTTTAAACTGTGGTAATGCAGAATTCTCCAAAACTGAGAAAAAGCATTAAGTCACCTTCTCTATAGTGCTGGCCAAAGAATTATTTGCTATGATGTGTATTCTAAGACGTCTATGAATGAAGTTAACCTTGAAGTGTGGTAATGTTCTCACTGCTCTCCCTGGGACATAGCTCTCGCATCTAGTGATTGTTATTAGGTATTTCTTTCTATTTTGGCTTTCCTTTCTTAATTTATAAAATCTCCACTCATATTTCTCTGCGCTGTATCAGTCTACATCATGTTATAATCCTGATGGGGGGTTGTGACCTTCATGTTTCCCTCACAGTACTCCGAGTGGCAACAGGTGTGTATAGGATGTGGGATGTTATAGAATCTAAGTGAAGACTTCCCAACCCCCAAGACGTGACATCTGTTTAATCATTAGATGGCATCTTGAAAGGAAAATAAAACATCAAAAGGCGGCATAGTAGATGAGTATATTAGGATAGTTCCAACTCTTCATTATGGTGGGGAGAGTAGGTCACCATCGAATTAGCTCAGCATTTATTGGATTCTCAGGCTGTTCTGGAAGGTCTTCCCATGCATTCTGTCAAACTTTGAATGTTTTGCAGCCCTGTGTGAGCTCTGGTAATTATTTAGCTCACAGCTTCTTCATAATTGCTCTGCTTCCTATAGTTGTTCTTTGCCCGACCTTGTAGAATCTTGCCCTGAGCATGTGCAGCTTATGAGTTGGCCAAAATTTCAATACGGATTTCTGGCACTGACAAAGAAAAATATCCACTCCACCACTCCTATGCAACATTTTACTGAAGATCCCAGCCAATTGAATAAGGTAAGGAAAATAAATGATATACATATTAGAAAAGAAGATATAAAACAGTCATGTTCATAGATTAAAAGATTCAATACTGGTATGGTGTCAATCCTCTTGAAATGAATCTATGAATTCAAAGCAATATCAACCAAAATCATCAGGCTTCTTAAACAAAATGAGCAAGCTATTTACAAAATCATTTCAGAACCTCAAGTTGGCAGCTTTCACTCGGACGGCCAGTGAACTTACACAGTTCAGTGCATAAGACCAGTGTTGTTCAATTGCTTCTCACTTCCTTGCATAAAATGCTGAAAAGACCTATCAATCCCTATAATTTAATTACCTTTGCACTTTTCACTGTTACCTATAATACTTCAATCAACATTAAGTGACACTTCAGTGAAGGAACCTACTGAAAGGCAACCTAATGAATGGGAGAAGCTATTCATCAGTGATACATTTGATACGGTGTTAACATCCAAAATCTATAAGGAACTCATATAACTTAACAGCAAAAAAAAAAAAAAAAAAAACCAAACAATCCAATTAAAAAATAGGCAGAGGACCTGAGTAGACATTTCCCCAAAGAAGAAATACAGATGGCCAACAGATATATGAAAAGATGTTCAATATCACTAATTATCACAGAAATGCAAATTAAAACCACAATGAGATCTCACCTCATACCTGTCAGAATGGCCATCATCAATAAATTAACAAACGAGTATTGGTGAGTATGTGGAGAAGAGAACGCTCATGGGCTCTTGGTGGGATTGTACAACTGGAGTGGTTACCATGGGAAACAGTATGGAGCTTCCTCAAAAAAATTAAAAATAGAACTATCATATAACACAGCAAATCCACTTCTGGATATTTATACAAAAAAAGTCCAGTGAACCCCTATGTTCATTGCAACATTGTTTACAATGACCAAGATATGGAAGCAACCCAAATGTCCATCAATAGATGAATAGATAAAGAAGAAGGGACATATATATTCCTGGAATATTACTCAACCATAAAAAAGAGTGAAGTCTTGTCATTTGTAACAACATGATAGATCTAGAGGGTATTATGCTAAGTGAAATAAATCAGAGAGAGAAAGACAAATACCTTATAATTTCACTTATATGTGGAATCTAAAAAAAAAAAACAAAAACAAAATAAATGGACAAATAAAGAGAAAAGAAAAACAGAAACAAACTCACAGCGAAAAAATTGATGGTTCCAGAGAGAAGGGGGTTGGGAGATGAGTAAAAAAGTTAAAGGCATTAAGAAGTGCAAATTGCCAGTAATAAAAAGTCATAGAAATGTAAAGTACAGGGCAGGGAATATAGTCAATAATATTGTCATAACTTATTAACTATTATCACCAAATGTGAGCCCAGCAAAAGATAACTGGGCTTAGGTTTGCAAAGGTGGGAAATTAGGTATATGTGGAGATATTTATAAACTTTCTTCTGTGGAGTCCAAGAACCAATGATAGGGCAGTTTTTGTAAAATTACAGAACCTCGAAACTGAAATCATCAACTTTACCCCTTTCTTTTACTGAGAAAATTGGGTCAAGTAATTTGCTAAGAATCACACAGCAATTGAACAGTCCCTAGAATACAGATCTCAGGATTTCAGTAATATGATTTATGTGTTTCTTATATCTCAGTATTGTATCTATGGGGAAAGTCCATTCACCCATCAAACCAATTCTGACCAGAGCTGTAAGGTATCTTGAGATTTTCCTGAAAATGAAGAAATGGAGCAAGGAATCGGTGCAGCGGGGCTGAGGAAGGCTGAGCAGACAACGAGAGCATCACTCGCTCCTTGGTTAGCAGGAAACTCAATCATTCCCCGACATTCATCTCTTTGTTCTGCAGGTCACGTTTCCAAAAGATTTTACAGGTGAAACCTCAGGTGGTGGTGCCTGTAAACTTTCAGATCTTTGGTTTCCTTCCTTATTTGAAACCTCATGGCTAAGGATCCTCTGAATAGTCACTCCAAGAACTCAATGACAGTGGCATGGGGTCTGTTTGGAAGCATCTGAAAATATCATTTATTTTGCTTTTAAGAAAAAACGTTTTATTTGAGAGCGTCCTAACTGTTCACAGGGAACATCCAAAGTAAGCATTTTCTTTCCCAAAAAGTTTCCAAAAAGGGTTTATGGGCACTGCCAAGAACGAAGCTTTAACCTGTGAGGCACTTGAGAGCCGAAGTGGATTTTGAAGGCATATTAAACGTATCTTTTAATAGGTCAGTTGTTCTTGGGAAACTTTCGTAGCTGAGTGAAAAAATGTCCACAAGGAAATTAAGGATTGAAGGCATTATTCAAAACATTTTCTTTAAAATGTACTGTTAATCAAAATGGGCCTTAACAAAAGTCAATGGACCCTTTTATGTGTCCTCAGCACGTAAATCGTTGACTGGAAAGAAAACTAGGAAGCGGTTACTACTCAGAGAGAAGCAATTTGTAAACCAAGCAGTAATTTCAACAGAGTAGTTTAGTGTCTTAAAAACATTTCTCAATAACAAACATGCCTGCAAAAGAACTGTTGTTCTAGTAGTTACTGAACTACTTGTAGACCCCTTGTCATCGTGCCTTTCCACCGGCCTTTTCACATTCTGGTGGCTATTCTTTGCCACCACGCTAAAATTTGATAAGCAGCGATGTATTAAAGGTTGGCTGCTGTGTGGAATCTGAACCCATATCAGCAAACTTTTCAGACTCCATGTTGTTGAAATCCACTTGTCGGTCTTGCCCAGAGAGGAGCTCTTTCATCGTACCTGCTTTTGTGACATCATACATTGGTAATTTGGAACATATCAGTTTACTGACTTGTGCAGGTCTTCCAAATGTTGACACAAAAGCACATTGATTAGTATCACCACTGATTTCATTGGAAAAGTCTTTTAAGTATTGGGAAGCTGTCTAAGCCATGGTGGTGGATAAAACTTTCCAAGATTCTAATTTTCTCTTTAAAATGGATTTTATCATTAGCAACAGAGAAGTGACAAACTTACTTCATTCGTTTTTGAGAAAATGTCCACCAGTAACCCAAGTCTGAATAACCATAGTGTGTCATTCCCTCTTGCAAGTAAAAAAATATGTTTCATGAATAAAGTGCTGAGTTTCTAACTAATAGAAATGCACAACTAAATGAATGGATAAAGAGGATGTTATATCTTTCTATATGTAATACCACACCACATGTATTACATGCAATGGAATATTATGCAGCAATAAAAATGAATGAAATCTTGCCATTTGCAAAAACATGGACAGACCTAGAGACTATTATGTTAAGTGAAATCAGTCAGACAGAGAAAGACAAATAAATACCATGTGTCATTTCTTCTGTGTGTGTGTGCTCTGGGATGGGCAATATTCAGGCAAAACTCATTCTCCCAGTAAATGAAATCATGTTTTAAAGTCCCACTGGGAATTGTTCTTGAAAAATAATGTGATGAGTTAAGTATAAATGAATCAGGAGTGGAAGGATTGGGTTTCACTGGAAATATACGGGCTAAAAAATGAAGGGAGGGAAAATTTTCCACCCAATGTCCTTAAGAAAGAATTGGAACGTGTTGCCAAGAAATGACAACCTGTTTTTCCACTGCTCAGTTGAATTCCCTGCTTTTCCTTTTCAGGCACCTGACAAAAAGTATTTGATACTCGGATGCTTTCCTCCACCCTGAAGTATGACTTTATTAGTTCGGCTAAGCAAGGTCCGGGCTTTCGTCCCATCATGCTAACTAAAAGGGCATCTACACTCTAGCAAGAACAGCTCACGAAGCAATGGGAGGGAGGCAGCACCCAGCAGGCACTGAGGCTCTCGTGAGCTTTGGTGACCGGCTTCTCACAGGGGCCCTGTGAGGTTATACTACCACTCAAAATTAACAGGAAGAAGTGTCCACCCACGATGAAGTCTGCCTTTCTGGAGATCAACGCGTGGGTGACGAGGGGTGAGAGTGGGGACACAAGATGTGCCCTTTGCCCGTTGGTTCACTTGTACCATTTCTCTTATTGAAAGTCTGACTCTTCCCTTCCCAAATATTATAATAAGGGAGAGAAGAACAGTTGCTCCCTGGGTTGCGGTAACTGTTATCAATTAGCTTCTGTGATGCAACAAATCACAACAACATTTAGTAGCTTAAAACAAAGTCGCTTATTATTTCTCAATATCTTTGAGTTCTTCGGGTCTCGGCTGACTCAGCTGGGGCTTGATGGTCTAGGACGGCCTCATATCTCTGAGGTTGTGGGTTATGTCTGTTGTCTTACGCTTCCATTCCTATATGTTCCCAAATGTATATTAAGTTTCCATTAATATTTTTGTATATGGGGAGCTATTTTTGTCTCATATTTTTTTAATGTTTATGCAATGAGATTTACGATGTATGTCGTTTCGCACTCTGATTTTATTTAGTAAAAATTACTTTGTCCGAGTTTCTCCATCTTTGAAGATTCTCTAACATAGTTTTAATAGCTGCATAATATTATTTAAGTTGGGGTAGGCCTCACGAATGAGGTAATTATTTTTCTTTTGCTGACACTCGCATTATTTCTGTGATTCACGGTATGAGTATTTCTGTGCTGAATGTCTTCGTAAACAGAATTCTGAATGGACCTCTTTTTTCAAGGCCTCTTGCAGCGTGTTGCTGTGTCACGGGACGTGAACTCTTCCAAAGCTCTGGACGGTCCGGGATTCGGTGGCAGACAGGCCAGGCCCAAACGCGCGTTCCCAGCAGCACCGAGGACAGGGGGAGGGCCGCCCCACCTGTGTGCTCCTGCAACACACATTTTGATAAGCAAAAGAGGTCGGAAGGGGTGCTGCCTCGGAGGACAGAGAAGCACAGTACACAATGTCAATGTCGGAGAAGAAATCAGCCCTGGGGTGCACGGGAAGGAGGAGAAGGGGACGAGAGTGCCCTCTTGTGTGCATCACCTCCCTGATGCCACCTGGTACCCACCACTCCCTCCCAAACCTCACACAGTGGCACAGATGCAAGGTGATAAAAATCACTTTGCAAGAATAAAGGCTCTTTTTCCAATCTTGGCTTTATTTATTAGCAAAAGCCTTTCCTAAAATTAAAGCTCATTGAGTTCTGTATTTTTATCCGGTTAGGATTTGGTTCGTCTGCAAATGATAAAACCTTAAAACAGTATGTTACGAATTTATTGATCATTGTTTCTGAATAAAGCCTGGAAGTAACTGTGCAAGGCTGCCCGGTCAGTCCACTGTCATCGACGCCCTCGGACAGGGCTTCTGCCTCATTGTCTGGCCTGCAATTATCATGTTCTTGTTGCAGCCAATAGAAGAGAGAAAAGGGAAAACAAAGCAAGCCTCTCTCTCCATTTAAGAATGCTTCCAAGAATCTACACATGGATCACTATAAGGAATTCTGGGAAATGTAGTCCTTTTTCCAAGCAGCTACGTAAATTGGGAATTCTATTCTTATAGAAGGAGAAAACCCCACAGTATTTAATAAATTAAAGTATATGAAAGAAAAATTATAAACTACATTAAAGAAAATAAAAGTATATAAAGATCTTGAAGGAGCGTGGGCAGCCAGAAGAAAATGCTTAGCTTCCATCTTGGGAAGTACAATCAAATGCTTCTAGTAGGGACTCCTGGATATCTCAAAGGTACTATTCAAAGCAAGAAACCTGACTGTCCACCTCATCTCTTCTTTTCTACCTTCCCTAACCCACTTTAGAGAGTAAGGGATGAGTTGAGTAAGAAAAATGAAAGAAACATACTTTACTTCCTTCTGGAGGCTGCTGAATCACCAACAGCTCTAGCTTGGGGGAGAAGAAATTGTGATTCTGAGTGAAAGAGGTTGTGTTATTGCACGAAATTTAGTAACTTTTAATGACTTAATTGCGATAGTTCTACTTAAAGTGACAATAGGACTATTTAGTAGTGAGGAGAGCTCAGAAATGTTCCAGGTGTGTCTGAGGGATTTACCCAGGAGCAGCTTTCCTACTGAACGAAGTTAAAAGGGATAATGAGAAATGAAAGCAAAGATCACTTGTGATTATATCCCATGAGTACTGCTTGTACCAAACAATGGGTACAATAACTACTTTGCAGGGTTTGTTTGTTTTTTTTTTGCTGAAGGTTATGTTTTAAAAAAGGAATATAAGAAAATGGTGGAGAACAAGGCATAAAGGTAAATTTTGGTGCCCTCCCCTTGAGCCATACAATTCATCCAATAAATATATGTATTGAATTCACATAATTTTCCAGGTATGGTTTTCAGAATGGAGATACAGAAGGGAAAAGAAATCACAGCAAATAGTAGAAATGGATTGGAAAACAAAAATCTCATTGATTCTCCTGGTCTAAAGAGAATTCGGTTTATCTGACTCACTCGCACCTGGGGACAGCTGTTGAAATTTGAGACACAATTCCTGGGACTTTAGTGCTTGAGGCTTAGAATCTTAACCCCATTTTACTAATGGCATGATCTTGTAACATATGTCTTGAGTTTTGTGAGCTCGTTTAATTATTTTTCTGCTAAAAGATGACGCCGACTCAATGCGTCCACACACAGATATGACAGACAGGGTCTGAAACCACTTCCTGGAGAGGAGCCACTTTCCATCGCATCACCAAGAGGTGGGAATTTCTGTTTTCTCCATTAACATGGCGAATCTCACTTGCCTTTTCTGCTTTCCTAGTTATAACCTCAAATGGCTACAAGTCTTATCTTTAGTGACACCTAGTGGCTCCATGTTGTAATGAGAACACTGTGTGGCTTTGAAGCTTTCTCTGGCTGAGTATCAGGCCAAGAGGGGCTAGGCGTGGGTTTCTTTTTCATTTCTACCCTTGTCACTTTGTATCATGGCAATTCAGAGTCTCCTGCTTCCTCCTTGTAAAACAGAATTGATATTTGTGCTCCCTCGTCACTGATGGGATGCCATAAATCTCTGGAAGAGAGACACTATGTCCTTTCAAGTGGTGATAATCATAAAGCAGCCCCCTCCCCTCTTTTGAAAGCAATGGAGGTGTTACCAACCAACACTGTAGGGACGAGAAGAGAAACAATGTCAAAGGTTTCCTTCCTTTGGCTGGAGCAGAGACATACGATGGCGATTTTTAGAGAAGAAACCAATGGTTCACATTTTTCTGTCTGGTTTGAACTTGTGATTGTTTAAAAGCAAAATTAAAGCCAGAATTTGACATTCCAGATTTGAAAGCCATTTCGAGATCATGTTATAACAGACCCAATTGTGGTTCAGCCGTTATTTATCATATTATTGCCTTTTGTTTTCTCTCCAGCCATAGATTATAAAAAATTGGATAGAGATAAGTAGATTCCCAGAGAATAGAAGAATTCAATCCAATATGACCTCCTTCTCTCTCCTAGGTTTTAAGTAGAGAAAAGCACAAAAATAATATAGCACTCATGTATCTATATTTTCTTTACTTTATTAAAGAAAAAGCTGGTCTTTTTCCCCCTTTGTTCCAATTCCATTCTTTTATCACTATGATGCATGTGATATTTATCCACTTAGGCCATGTTTTATAAAAAAATTTGCTATATATATATATATATATATATATATATGCACTAATCAAAAATATTATTCAGTGCGTGTTTTAATTATATAAATATTATTGTACTATAGGTATCATTCTACAATTTGTTTTATTACTCTTCATGTGAAGATATATAATCTTAGTCAATTATTTTAACTGCTGAGTTCTATTGTATGAAAAGCTCACAATTTATTTGTCCATTCTCTTAATGTCAGAATTTTTTTCTAACATTTTTCTTATTAAAACAATGCTGTGCAAATACTTTTGTAATGGTTGGGTAAGAACATCTAAAAACTTATTCTTCCATAAAAGCAATTAGAACACAGGCAAAATTTTCAAGATCAGCTTCTTCAGAACTTGAGGAATTAATCAAAGACTTGTAATCATCCATGGAGTGTTTGTTTTTTCAAAAAAAAAAAAAAAAAGGCTGAAAACCAATGGTAGCTGTGAAAATCAGCAGCCTAGCCACTTCTAGAGAGAGCAGAATAGATTTGGAGCTCCCCTCAAATCCTCCAGGAAACTGTCACTATTTGACTTGTTTATTTTCTCCCTGAAAAAAGTGCCATTCACAGGACTTGTTTTTATTTTACCTGACTCAAACCTCTTCCAGTGCAAACAGCCCTATTCACAGAGCATTTGTCAAAACCAACCAGTGGCAACTGTTTAACACTGCAGCTGCCTGAGGTGACAATAACAATTGGGGCAAACAAGAAGCCAACCAAAAAACTTAAAAGGAAAAATTGGGGAATGAAATGTCCATAGCAGGCTTTGAAAACTCTGACAAATTTCTGGACATCTAGAAGTCATATCCACATGCAGGGATCTGCACATGCCAAGAAAAGACCTGAGAAGGTTGGAGTCTCTCACCTCTGGGCAACCTTGAGATACTTTGCAATTATGAAGGAAAGGCCCAAGGCAGTGTTGTAAGATGTGTGGGAAGCATTCCACAACACACGGCAGATCCCCTTAGCAAAGGCTGGAAGGTTTTCTGGTTCAAAGCCTTGAAGGAATTCCCTGCCCTATCAATAGCTAACTGAACAAAGAATTCAGTGGCCACATGTGGCAAAGAATACAGACTTAACAGAATTAGTCCAGTAAAATCACTACGTTCACAAAAGAAAACCATCAACAACAATTACGAGCATAACAATGAACTCTGAAGAGGGGGACAATATGATTCCAGAGCTGCCATATTATATTATTTTACATAACTGGACTTTAACGACAATTATGACACATGCAAAGAAAAACTAGAGTAAAGTCCATATACAAGAAGAAAAAGCAATCAATAGAAACTGTCCATGAGGAAACCAGATGTTCTACTTACTAGAAAAGACTTTTAGTAAACTATTATAAATATGGTGAAAGAAATTAAGGAAACCATGTCTCTAAAAAAAACTAAAGAAAAGTATAAAAACAACGTTTCTCTTACCAAATAGAGAATATCAAAAAGATATAGAAATTCTGCAACACAACCAAATAGAAATTCTGGAGTGAAAAGTACAACAGAAATAAAAAATTCACTGGAAGTGCTCACAGAAGATTTAAGTAGCAGAAGGGAAAATCAACAAACTTGACAATAGGTCAGTTGGTGTCATCCAATCTAAAGAACAAGAATAAAAAAGAATGAGAAAAAATAAACAGAGCCTCAGGGATTCATGGGATATCATCAAGCATACCAAAATATGCCTAGTGAGTAATAGAAGGAGAGAAGAGAAAGAAGAAAGAATATTTGTAAAAATAATGGCCAAAATATTTTTGATTTAAAAAATACATATACAGAAATATACAAAAATAAATTCAAAGTGGATTAAAGACTTAAATTTAAGACCTGAAACCACAAAACTCCTAGAACAAAACACAGGCTGCAAACTCTTTACCAATAGTCTTTGCAACATCTTTCTGGATATGTCTCTATGGGCAAAGGCAACAAAAGAAACAAAAGAAACAAATGGGGCTTCATCAAACTAAAAAGCTCTACACAGCAAAGAAACGATCAACAAAATGAAAGACAACCTGCCAACTGGGAGAAGATAGTCACAAATGACACATCTAATAAGGGGTTAATACCCAAAATATATAAAGAACACATACCATTTAACAGCAGAGAAACAAACGAGTTTAAAAAGGGGCAGAGGACCTGAACAGACGTTTCTCCAAAGAGGACATACAGATGGCAACAGACATGTGAAAAGATGTTCAACGTCACCAATGAGACAAATGCAAATTAAAACCACAATGAGATATCATCTCACACCTGTCACAATGGCTATCATCTATAAATTTTCACTTATTTTTAGTTATTACTTTATTTTTACTTATTTGTTGTGAAATGGTACTTCATTGGTCTGCATGTCCATGATTCCAAGGGAGATTAAGCCTCTTTTAATGTTTATTGACCATTCGGTTTCCCTCTTCGGTGAGTTTTCTATTCATATCCCATTCGCACTTTCTATCTGGCTGTTGGTTTGCAGAACTCCCTTTCAGTGCCGATAAAATACAAACCAGAAGCTTCTCTTCTCAGTAGGAACCGGTGAGTATGAGCAGCCTCCTGAGCATGTCAGTACAATCTAGGCAGGAACCACACCCATTCTAGAATGGAATCTTTGAAATATATAGTTGCCATGGCAACTGACAACATCTCAAAGGATTCCTTTGGTTAGTAGAGTATTTTACCTTTGACTAAGAGGTAAAACTACTTGAGATCCTCCTCATTACCCAGCACCAACAATTACAGAATAGCTACACTCAAGTAAGTGACTTTTCTCCTATCAATCCTTCAGTTTGTCAAAAGCCTGTCTGCTTTCTAGCCTTGACTACTTTTCTTAGGTTTTTTTTTTCTGTTCTGTTAAAAGAAAGAAGTATAGATACATAGAATTTACCTCACCATGGCCCTCTTCTATAGTTCTTACCAGATTTGCCAACTGGAAGAGTTTATTTTTGTTAATTAATCTCCTAATGGCATGTCTATTTTCTTTTCCACCACCTTACTACATCCCTCCTGCCTTGCAGGCGTCTCGAGCTCTCGTGTTAGCTTCTGACTGTCTAAACCACCCGTAAGTTGATACACACGTACGTTGGGGCTCACACCAAGCACTCAGGCTCTAAAAACTGAACTCTCCACTTGAAAACATTTCATTTTACTCAGAGAAGCTGGATTTCAAGGAGTCAGGGAAAAGGAAAATTCATCAGGTGGTGAAATGTTCACGAGACTAAAGAGTTTAAACATCAACCGAAAATGCTGGTCACGATTTATTTATTAAAATAAATCATACACATGTAATAACACAGAATAGCACAAACTGTAGCATGGCGAAAATTCTAGATGTGTCCTAAAATGTCTTCATTTACGTATTTACTCCTGTGAGATTTTTAACTGAATTCCACCAACGATCTAAATGACCTAAATGAAAGACGACGCTGAGCCTTGAGTGGGAGAACAGTGCCTGCCAACAGGCTGATTCCAGCCAAGTGAACGAATACTGAATCTTATTTATTTAAAATCCTAAGCAGAGCCTGACCTTCTGACCTACAGACACTGTCAAATAATAAATGGGTGGTTTTCTGATCATTAAGCTCGTAGTAGTCTGTCACAGCAATAGAAAATTAATACAACCTACATGCCATGCAACATAATAGCATCAAAATTGATAAAGCACAGCAAGAATATAGGAAAGTTACTGGTTTATACACCAATACAAAAAACTCTTTTGCAGCATTAGTGGTAGAAGGCTTTAACTCACCTCTGTCAGCATGAAATCAGGGAGTCAAAAAAGGGAGAATTCAGGAAATAGAAGTAAATAGATGTGTGTGTGTGTGTGTGTGTGTGTGTGTGTGTGTGTGCGCGTGTGAGAGAGAGAGAGAGAGAGAGAGAGAGAGAGAGAGAGAGAGAGAGTGAGACCCATATATCAATCTCTATCCATGGAAACAAAGAACATATCTTTTTTTCTAATGCCCACAAAAAGGTATATTCATAAAGGATAACTATAGGTTAGGCTAGAAATTTCTGTATAAATCTCAAAATGTAGAAATGGAGGTATTCTTTGATCACAATGCAAAAGAAAATTAGAAAGTAATAATGAACCTATGACACAAACACACAAAAATACCCTACTATTTGCCATCTAAACTGTTCTATTTTAAAGAATTCTTGAGTCAAAGAGGAAATTAATATAGAAATTACACAATATTGATAACGCTACACATTAGAACCTACAGCATACAGCCAAAACAGGGCGCAGGGAAAAACGCATAACCTTAAATACTTAGAATAATAAACCAGAAAGAATGACAATAATTGAATCAAATATCCAAAATAAAAAGTAATGAAAAAGAACAAAATAAATCCAAGGAAGGCTGAAAGAAAGAAGGCATACCCTAAAGACAAAGCTGAATTCTTGAATTTGATAAGAGAAAAATAGTAGGACTAACGAATAAATTCAAAATCTAATACTTTCTCATGATGAAATGGACACTTTGTTTCTGTGACATTCTTTTTAAAAGCAGGAGAAAAATAACAGATAAACATAAACTGAGAGCTACTCCAGAAAATCCCTGGCCAGTACTCTTCAAAAATAAGGAGAGATTGTAAAACAGCTCCTGATCAGAGGAAATTGAGGAGACGTGATGATCACATGCAGCGTGGGATTCTGGATTGGATCCCGGAAGAGGGAAAGGACATCAGTGGAAAAATGAACGAAATCCAAATAAAGCTTATAGTTAAGTTAATGAAATTGCACCAATAATAATTTCCTAGTTTTGACAACTGCACCATGGTTTTATAAGATGCTAACGCTAGGAGAAACCGGGGTGGGGTGTATGAGAACCCCATTCTCTCTGCAACTTTTCCATAAATCCAAAATTATTCCCAAAAATTAGTTTTTAAAAAGGGATTAGACAGAAGACCTAGGAAATCTAAACAGAGTAATTAAAACAGAAGAAATAAAAATAATCATCAAAAGGCCAGTCGAACAAACGAACAAACAAAAACATCGCAGGTCTTAAAGATTTTATAAGGGAATTTCACTAAACATATCAGTAACTGATGACTCCAATTCTAACTAAATCATTTTGATAACAGAGAAATTTAAAAGACGTTCATATTCTTTTTGAAGTAAATGATTCGAATTACTGAAGTAAACAATTCAAAATTAATGTAGCCCTTTCCTTTCTGATCTTAATATATTTTATTTCTTTCCGTTTTCTAATGATGGTGGATGCGCTGCCCGGAAGCAGTAAATGACAGCAGCAGCCATGGCCACCTTGGTCGCGTTCTTTCACGAGAATGCTTCTGCGTCTTCCTTTACTACACCTGGGCCTGGCTTCTGTGTTTCTACATCACATTAAGAAATTAACCACATACCTATTCTATTAAGAATTATTATCAAGAAAATAGATTCAAAACTATCAGATTTCTTTTGCCTTAATAAAAATTATGTGAATTTTTTTTTTTTTAGCAATTAATGTTAAGAATTTTATTATAAGTTTCCTTTCATTGAACTATCCCTGTGTGTTTGGAGTAAATACCACTTGGTTATAGTTCATTACTCTTTTAGGGTGGTTCTGTGTATCCTGTTTGCTAATCTTTTTGTTAAGTGCTGTTCAGTAATATTCACAACGAATTTGTTTGAAGTTTTAGTGTGTGTGTGTGTGTGTGTGTGTGTGTGTGTGTGTGTGTGTGTGTGTGTGGCTTTGCCATCAAGGTCATATTAGCTTCAGATTTCAGCATACGTCCCACTCGGTGATAAGAGAGATTAAGTGTCTTCCCTTTTAACTAGTCTCCTCCTTCTCTCTGACTAGCTAAGAGTCTCCATAACCTGCAGTCCAGGGTGTAATGATACCACATGGTAAGTCATATTCTTTAAGGACATTAATGTACCTGAAATCTCTGGGAGCGGGGCGGGGGAGACTCAGTTTGTTCATTCTCTCCATTACGAGGCTATCATAATTAATGTTTAAATACATATGTGTGGGTGAAAGTAAAAAAAAAAAAATGGCCGTTTGGTTGAAAACTGCTTTTAGCTTTCCCCCTGCAGAATCATGTTCTCGTTCACCCTCACCTGCCCTGGGAACTGAACTTCAGCGTAACCTAAAAAGGGTGAAGGTCTGGATGCGTCCGGCTGTTGGCCCACCCAGCTCCTGACTGGTCTGCTACGTGGCCGCATACCCTTTCCACCAAACTGCGTCAGAAGTGACAGGTCACGCTGTGGGTGGACCAAAAACTATATATATATATATTCTCCCAGTTCACAGCCATAACCCCAGAGAAATAAAGATGGGGAGAACTGTGAGAAGGGAAACCCCTTTCCCGTTCTAATAATACTAAAATTGACTCGCACCACAGAGCATTAATAACGTGTTAGGCATGCTCCAAGCAGTTTAAGTAGATAATTCATTTAATCCTCACAGCAGCCCTCTAGGGTAAAAACTACTATTATCCCCCACTTGACAAAAGAGGAAACTGAGACAGGAGGTGACCTTCCCCAGGTCACACAGAACTACCAAGTGGTAGAGACAGGATACAAACTTAAAAGTCTGGTTCCAGAGTCACCAATATAAGCACCAAGCTCTACTATGCCAACCCTTAAACCAAGAATCTTGCCTGTCCTGGCAATGGAGGAAACCTGTAAATAAATTCTGAGGTTGACGATTTTAAAAGAACAGGATTCAATACGAATAATAATGGCGTCTCCTCTTCTAAAGAATCCCATCAAGAGGGTCCCACCCCCGTGACCTCATCTAACCTGAACCACCTCCAAAGGCCCTGCCTCCTCACACCATCAGGCCAGGCATTAGGGTTTCAACATGTAAATTTTGAGGGGACACAACCACGCAGCCCACAACAGGGACCCGATGGACAGGCGTGGGGCCCTACCCCATCGGGGGTAGACACAACATCCCACAGAGGCAGCACAGAGGTGCCACAGGGCATGCAAGGCTGGAGTCGGAGGACCAGCACGGAGCAAACAGAGGAGGGCCTGTTAGGGTGACAAGTAATCAGGGGCAGGCACCGCCTACACATTAGACAACATAAGTCCCCTCAGACATGTTATCATCATGCAGCAGCACCTACAAGAGGACTTTGAGCTATTTCAGAAGTAGAAAGTGAGAATGTCCAAAAAACAGCACTAACGGCCGTGATACAAGAAAACAACTTTGCAACAGAGGCTCGCACGAACAAAGAGGCGTGCACGGGAGACAGGAGATGCTGTTCCATCGGGCTTCCTCGCGGTCTCCTGTCTCTCCAACGGAGAACGGGGAGCTCTTCGTGGAATCTCGCGGATCCTCACGCACGACTTTAAACCGCTTTGTTCGACAACTGTGCATTGACCTGCACGTGGCTCTCCTTCTGTCGCCCATAGCTTAGACTTCCGTCACCCCGTCAGTGTTTCTGTAGGTAGACGCCACCCTGAGCCAGTTGCACCTGGCGGCTACACGGTGAAAAGCATGCCTCACGAAACTGTGTCTGGAAATGCTAATTAGATAAGCACACTGGTGGCCCGTGAAAGGCCAGCATTCGGTATCGCGGGTTTAATTACAGTTTGGTCTCAAAACTTCTATGAACTCTCGGGCTTATGTTCCAGCCCAGTATGGGAGACGTGATGAGTCCGTTATCACTGATTTTTCTCTTTTTCCTGGTACTTAGAGGAGCCTGTGGCCACCAGACTTTGGGATGCGTACTCGAGCGTCTTAAGTAATCAAGCCATGATCCTGGCCATGAACTCCAGGTATAGCAAACTGCAATTCTTTCTTATTTCACTGACTAAACTTTAAAATATAACAGAGGAAAATCACAACTGTGAAAAATAAAAAATTACTCCGAATTCCACCATCCTAACTCTGCAACTGTAACTTCTTTCTTTCGCATGTTCTTTCCCAATCTTTCCATGTTTCATGGATAGGCAGATAATTATTGCAGAATCATAAGCAGACTGCATACTCGATTTTCTGTAATACTTCTCATTTTGGCATTTTGTCTTAGGTTTTTATTCTTCTATATAGTCATATTTCCATTTCAATGGTAGCATGATATTCCCACATTAAAAATCTTCTGCATTCTATTTTCCAACATTATGATAATCATCTCTGTACATAAAAGACTGTATCTTCTCTACAATACGTCTTTGAAATATCTGAGAGTGAGGCCACCGACTCAGATGATGGGCGACCGTGTAAAGGGCCTGCTCCTGCGAATTCTGCTTGGTGGACAGTGTGCGTCCACCGGGACTGTCGCTGAGGCCTTGCTTCTGCAGGCTGCACCCGCCGATGACCCAGAATGGCGGGACAAGCAGCTCCAGTGGGCAACTGGGCTTAAGGAGCCTCCATCAGCCCAGCAAAACCCTCCCTGGAACTTCCGGCCATCCCAGGCCCTCCCTCCCTTAGCTCCTTCTCTTGCTTCTCTGCATCCCGTTCTGATAGCTGCTTCCCCTGAATGGAACTAATAAAAATGAACCTTCTTAGAGCTTGTAACATATACTGACAGTTTGTTGTCCAGAAGACCTCTACCAATAAGTGATAAGCTTAGTTCGTTATTTTTCTGTCATTTTAAGTGAGAAAAACTCTTGATAGCGTGCAAGTATTTTTGAGTCCTTTGAATCTTATAAATTTAAAAATAGATTTCTCATTGTGATGATAGAATGAAACATATATCCTTTCATATTTAAAACTTTCTATGGTAAAGAATATGATAAATATGTGTCAGCATTCCATAATTATCTGAAAATATAATCCTTGTTATCTCATTTAATACAATTTATTATATATATAAGTATATTTGCTTATTAGTTATATTAAAGAATTTTTATTTTTACCTACCCTATGCTGAAAATCAAATGCTTAATCTTTCTGCTGTTTCTATTTCTTGTATCTTTAATAATTTCTATTTTCCTCGTATCTTTAATAATGTAATAACATATTTTAAAAATTATATCTAACAATTTATAAATTTTATTTCTATATGATTCTGGATAGTTTACATTATAAATTATGCCTTTTGTTATTTTATAAGAATTGTATACATCTCTCTTAATACTCTTTGATTTTAATTAAACATAGTACCATATTAATATAGCCCTCTAATTTGTTTCTGATCATTTTCAATATAATTTCCCCTACTTTCATTAGGAGGCCTCTACTTTCTTTTACTCAGTTGTGATTCTTGAAATTATGCTTGTAAAAATATATATTGCCTTTTTTAATTGATCTTATCTAAAACTTGCTGCTTCATAAAAAAAAAATCCCAAATAATATTTTTAGTATATCTGTTCTTCTCACTTCAATCTTTGAAGCAAACATTTAGCTCAAAAATTTAACAAACGCAAACTCGTACAGTAATTTAATGAGGAATCTTTTTCTTCTCAAACTCCTTTCTATACCACCTGGTTGCACATTCTAGAATAAAAGAAAATGCTTACACTAAAACGTCACTTGTTGTAACACACATTAGTAACTTAACAACTTCTCGTTTGAAAACAAATTACATGATGACCAAAAAAATGTGTACTTGCTGACAGTCGCCCATGCTGACAGTCGCCCATGCTGACACATAGATGTGCATGTGACTCTTCTTCAGTGTTCTCAATATCTGGCTCTCAGCCTTTTTCACATTTTAAATTTGAGACACTATTTTCTATTTTATCAAAATCTTCATTTTGCATTTTCCTAAACCAGATCATATATCCCTAGAAGTTAAACACCTTCCTCTGAAAAACCCCTCTAGAAACTTTTGATAAATAGTTTTTCAGAGTCTGATAATCTAGTAGAGCCCATGAATAAGTCAAACCCATCTTTCCAAGGTCTGAACATGACCTAATGAGATCCAAGAGATTCTCTTTTAAACAATGGCTCGATTTCAGACATTTAGAGTGTCTTGTTCAGTAGAGAAAAGAGATTCTGAGTCCAGCAGGGGATTTCCTACCTTACCATCTATATCACCATCTTTTCAAAAAGTAAGGAATTATTTTCACCTCAAAAAAATCAGGAAGGACTGGTATTCAGATCACACACGTACCAAAGGAAAAATGATCGTGTCACAGCTTACTTTTCTAGCTGCTCGCTGATGGGCACATTTCTCTTGCCATCGGTTGGATTCAGATATATTAAAACATGAGAAACATCATATCATGGATTGGAGAAAACTGTGGCAGTAATATATTTCAACCACCTGAAGCTCAGCATAGCTTCATGAGCTTGGCTGAGAACATAACCACTCTTTACATTATTATGTCTATGGAGGAAAAAAAGTCCGATTTCCAAATAACTAACTACAAATGATTTTTTTTTTTTGCCAATAAAAAAAAAATAATTCCTTTATATTGAAAGCTTCATTGTCAGTTTTACGAGACTATTTAAAACCCACGTTTATAAAAAGCCAAAAGCTGGGCTTCATTTTCTGGTACAATCTCTCTTAGCACTAAGAAATAGCCACTAAAGTTAGCTTAGGTTTGTTCTCTCCTCAGTTTAATAATTGCACATTTTTCTTGCCAGCTTTGTGGATCCCTTGCTGCAGTTTGAAGCTCAGTTGATGATGATAGAGTCGTCCTTTAAAAAGACGTTTTCTATACCAAGTTTTGACAAAGTGAGAGAAATATGCAGCCGCAACAACGACAAGGACCTGGAGGTGAGATTTTGCTTCCCGCCGTCACGGTGGGACATCAGGGTGCACCACAGTCGTCCTCAGAAGCATCTCTCCCCGCAGGTCACAATCTTTGTGGTGTTCTCCCCACTCTCTTGGGAGCGCAGCACTTCCCAGCGCTCATCTCTACCCTTGGGCTCCGTATGAATGCAACGACCCGTGGGATTTAATGGACTGTATTGGTTTTATAGGAACAAATAAAGGGGTGAATGGATTTTTGCTTCATTGGTTTCGCGAGGACGGGGAGTTGACTGGCAGGGGCTGCGAAGAGGGAACGTGAGCAGGGAGAGGAGGAGGTAGGGGGAGCCCCAGGGTGACACCGGCAGCGCGCGTGGTCCCTGACTCCTCTGCACAGCTCCGCAGAGCAGGGGCCCCGTGTGGTGCAGGAGTGACGTGTGGCCGGTGGCACCGGGCGAGGTCTCGCCACCACAGCTGCAGCTCGTCCTTCCTACCTGCGGTTTATGGGTTAGAACTTAAGATGCCGGGATGCAAAACTATAGACGCCGGATAAAATTTTATGTAAGGCTGGCTGGCTGATTGGTTATGTGGCTTCTTGTTTTTCAGAATATACACCAAAATATTTTAAACGTGTTTGAGGACACTCTTCTGATCTTAGTGTCTAAAGACCTGTACAAACTGCAAATCTTAAAGGTAAAGGGAAAACGACAGATGTTGTTTTCTTGTCATAACTCTAAAAAGCAGACTGTGTTTTACTTACTATTTCTTCTTTGCCATGCTTATATCTCCTTCAAATATTTCAGGGCTAAAAATAAAATGTTTTCCTTCCAAGAAGTGTGATTATCCCCCAAATGAAATCACTTCCCTCTATTTGAATTACAGAGATAGCCTTTTAAGAATTTAATTTTGGGAGGATGACATCAACAGACAGTTGAGAAGCCAAGTATTAGGTGGCAGTGTAAGAGCGAACCCATCATGGGCAGCAGAGAAGTGGGAAACTGGCCTAGACAGCCTTCGGGTCCACATAAAATGAACCACACTGGGATGGAGTCTATTATACACACGTCCTTCCCTGACAACTCCGGGGCTAGGGAATCCCGTGAGCATCCCATCTCCATGGATACCCCGGGGTCAGAGGAAGGCCGAACAGCCATCCCAAACCTCAGTTTCTCATCCAAGCCCTCACTGTGTTTTCAATGGCCCAGCCAGGGACAGAAGACTTCTCTGGATGTCTTGAGACCTTTAATTTTGCATTCCTAGTGTGACGGCATCAGGGGGCAGCTGTCTGAAAATTCTGGAAAACCAGACTGACTTACTCTACCAGGAGCATCCATGTGGGTTGTCCAAATCATAAAATACATCCAAGTAAAGAAGCCAACTTGGTATCTACGAGGACAAGACGGAATATGAAGGAAAATGAAACATTGTGAGCTAATTTGTGCCTAATTTGAGCCAAGTGTTTCCTGTGCACTTAAAAAATTTTGATTTCACAACCTTTTAAAGTAGTTAACATTACCCCATGGATGCAAGCCGCTCCCCACGCGTGCTGTCAACCACCCCACGCTTATGGAGTGGTTGGTCTACGTCAGGCACTTAATACCTGGGTTATCTCACTTAACCCGTAAGATAACCCTGTGAGGAAGCAGCTTTCATCTGCAAGTCCCATCTTGCAGATGAGGAAATGGAGACAGTCGCGTGTTTCACGCTAGTGAGTGGAGGAGCTGCTATGATCTGGGAGTCTGTTACTTAACCGTCTCGTTCTTATACCTGCCATGTCTAGAAACGTTTCTGATTCTCAGAAGGAGCTGAACCTCCCTCCTGGAAAAGGTGGAGGCTGAGATTTACGGACTCCTCAGCCCAAGGATGTGGGCTTCAGAACAGTTTCACACAATGGGAGCACGTGAAGGAAAAGGGGTTCGGCCGATCACCGGCCTAACTACTGTGCCTGAAGAAGTCTGTTAACGGCGATTGGCACATGAGAATCACACAGTTTTCTTCCCTTCCCAAAGTCGTAACTAGGGGCCCGTATCTGAGGATTTAGGACAGACAGACGGACGTTACAGCAAGGCAGACCGGAATCAAAAGCAGCAAGAATTTTGTAACCAGGCCGCCTACAGGAATGCATTCTGCAACCATGAGACAGAACACGTCCGGGTGGTGAATCTGGAAAGAAAATTCTGGGATAAGAAGACATTTCAGATAACACTTTAACGTTTTTTGAGGGGTTTTCTTTAGCTGAAAATCAGATCCTATGATTTTTAAAAGAAGATAGAATATGTATTTTGAAAGACAAAAAGGAGGAGAGGCAGCCGGTGATGCCCTCCTAAGCCACGTGTTAAACACTCGTCCGCTGCCTGGCAACATGACTGTCATGGTGGATATCAGTAAACGCCTGTTGGATAAATGAAGTAAAACCCAGGGCTACCGACCACAGCAGCTGAAGGAGTATACTAGTAGACAGGAGTGTACTAGCTGGTTATTGTGTGTTTTTTTAAATAAATATAAGTTGGGTGTGAAATAATCGGAAGACGTTGGCGGCCCTCGACTTGGGGGCGTTTCCACTGTTTGTGGAAATGAAAACACTACGACTCTTATGTTTTCAACAGGAAATGGCTGTGTGGATGAATGAAGATACTTTCTATCTGCAGGAGAGAGCACTGGTGATCATCACCAGGGTACTGAGCTTTGCATCCAGGAAAGCCAAAGGATTCGTAAGTCACAGAGTGCTCTGCAGCCGCCCGCTTCCAAAAACTGCATTTCTGTATTTCTTTACTAAAGCCACATCCTATTTACATATGGTCCTGCAAGTTGCTTTTTTCACTGAACAGTATGTCCTAAAGATATTTTCATAGATTTATTTCATTCTTTTAACCACAGCATATCCTCCATAATTTTAATATAGTCTACTTAACTGTTATTCAGCTGATGGACATTTCAACTTAATATTTTGGTATATTTTGTTTTTTTCCTACTTCCAGCAATACAAAAATGATCACGTTTGTACAAGTATATGAATATGTACTTAGAAATGTTCAGAAAGATAATAGATGAAAATGTATGAATGATGAAAGTTTAGTAATGCACTATTGTCTTCTAGTTTGCCTTCCTGCAATTATTAGCATGGCCATTTCCTTACATCTTCACAAACATTGAGATATTACTAGATCTTTTCATTGTTGCCTTTCAGATGGAAGAGAAACAGGTATTTAATAATTGCCAATATTTATGGAGGTTTTCTATATTTTGAATGACATCGTCGCTTGCCTTTTAGATATCGATGAGCATGTCTCAATCTACGAATCCTTGTATACTCAGCCTCTTTCAGTCACAGTTGTAAGGTTCACTGACTCCTGCACACAGTGCACGCCTCGACCGTGAACGAATTAATGTGTAAATTCACACGTGCAGCAGAATGCTCTCATGCTTTGTCGAGGGTTCCTGGCTATCACTGAGATTTTTTTTGACAAGCCAAGCGGGGGCGGGGGGAATGATCCATCACTCTGTTCTGCAATGTTTGCTAATGGCCAGCAGGGGGAAGCACACCAGCATTTTCCAGACTAGGGAAACCAAGAGCTTATCGCAGTCATGGAAGCATAAAACGATGCTAAGTTAACTTTCTCTTTAAATTATGTCTTCTAAAGATGGTCAAGTCAGTGAAATTAATGGGGATGAGGAGATATATACATTTTAAAAATCAAAAATATTATTAATAAATGAAAAGTGAAGCTGCCCACAGGCCAGGTCTTTAAATCTCTATGACCCATAATTAATGAAGAGGTGTCCTGCCCTTCTCTAACTTAACATGAGTCCGTTCTCACTGGATAAAGACTTTTCTTCATCAATCTCCCTAGCCTAGGTCTTTCAGCCTCAGGGGCTCTGTCCCATTGGACAACCTTGACTATCATTCATATCACATCGGCAAAAAAAATTTTTTTTGAAGTGGTATTTCTCTCACATGACCCACATGCCCATCAGGCTGAAGAAACTGCTCCACTCAAAGAATGTTCGTCCCTCCCGTTAAACGATTTTAGAGGTTTAAGCAGCTGTTTGATGCCGACTCCGCGTAGCAACGCGCTTCTCTCTTTTGTTTTCTGTTAGACCAGTGTGGACACCCCGTGTCTGGGGGCCCTGGCAGCAGAACTGTCTCTCTTGTGTTCCCATACCGATCCGTCAATCACACAACAAGCATCCTTTGGGTTGTATCACCTCCTCTGCATTGCAAAGTGTCAGCATGGTAAGAGTCGCCTTCTTTTCTAAATGAGACTAAGGGTCTGTAACGAAGCTCGGAACAAAACCCAGTAAAAACAGAAAGCAGAAAAACAGTAAGAGAATAGCAAGGAAGCCAAAAGCAGGTTCTTTGAGAGAATTACTGTGGGTGGGATTAGAGAGAAGATACCAATTACCAATATCAGGAATGAGAGAGATGATATCACTAGAAATTTTATGAGTTTTAAAAGAATAATAAGGGATATATGCAGATGATGTATTACAGAATCGTACACTTGAAACTTATAGAATGTTATTAACCAATGTCACCCCCATCATTTAAAAATTAAAAATTAATAATTAATAATTTTAATTAATAATTTAAAATACTGATTATCTATATGCAAAAAAGAATTTTGATCTATATCTCACACATATACATAAGCTAATTCAAAACAGACCATAGGGCTAAATGTAAGACCTAAAACTATAAAGCTAGAAAAAAACCTTTGTACCTTGGATTAGGCAAAGAGTTCTCAAATACAACACCAAAAGCGTGACTCGTAAATGAAAAAACAATGATACATTAAGTATTTCTACTCTTCGAAAAACACTGCTAAAAGAATAAATAACTGATGGACTGGGAGGACATATTTGCAAGCTACATATCTGATAAAAAGACTCGTACCCGGAATTTAAAAAGAACACTCAAAACCCAACAAGAAAACAGACAGCCATGTTAAAACATGATAGTAGTTTTGAATAGTCACTTCACCAAAGAGGCATGGACGGCAAAGAAGCACATCAAAAGATGTTCAACATATAGCCGTAAGAGAAATGTAAATTACAACTGCAATGAGCTATCACTACTCACCCATCAGAATGTCTAAAATTGAAAAGACTGACCATACCACGTGCTACAAGAGATGCGAAGGAACTAGAAGTCTCACATATTGCTAGAGGAACAGAGAAATGGTTCGAAGACTTTGGAAAATCATCTTGCAGTACCCTAAAAAGTTCAACATACATCCACCATATGATCCAGTCATTCCACAACTTAGTATTTGCCTAAGAGAAATTAGGATAAATATTGATAAAAAGACTTGCACATGCATGTGGAGAGCATTTTAATTCGTAACAGCCCCAAACCGGAAGCAACGGGAATGTCCATCAGCAGGAGAGGGGATAGACAGACGACGGTGTGTGCATACAATGGAATAATATTCATCCGTAAAGAGGAGAGAACTACTGATACATGCAACGGCATAGACGAGTCACAAATAATTTTGCAGAGCGAAATAGGCCAAACAACAAAAGAGTACGTACTATAAGACTCCACTCATATAAAATCAGAAAATACAAGCTTAACAGAAAGCGAGTCAGCGGCTGCCTTGAGGTCAGGGGGTGGGGACAGGGAGCAGGTGTGAGGGGTTACAAGGGGACGCGAGGAATCTTGGAGACGATGAAGACATTTTGTTTTACTGTGGCGATGTTTTCACGAATGTAGGCATATATGAAAACTTAGCGAATTTAGACTTTCAATATGTTGTCTGTCATTGACACCTCTCTAAAGCTGTCAACAAACAACTCGTTTAAAACCCACCTTCTCTGGAACTAAAGATACCTGCCCCGAAGCTTCGTCGAGAGAGCCTGGCCCACCTGCCACACCGCAACGCCGGCCCTCGGCAAAACGCCTGCCCGTCTGCCCGTCTGCCCTTCCGCCGCCGCGGCCCCACTCAGCGGCAGCGTTTCTGGTGCCCCGACCAATGCCCTGGATGCCTGAATGTGTCTGACATCTGCTCACCCAGTTAAAATGATCTGTATTCTTCATTCATCCTTCACGGAGGCCTCTTAGCCACTTACTGAACTGTGGGTCAGTGCAGTCGTAATAGTTTCTGTCACTGAACTACTACAGAGCATTAACTATTTAGAAAACTTCAGCTCTCCAGAATTGGGCAGGAAGAGGAAATTAGAAATAGTAACGTCATAGAAGGAACTTGTGATCACATACCAAATTTTAACTCTTTTCTTTAATACAGCGGAACTTATAAAAACTAAAACTTCAAAGCATGATAAGTCTGATGGTTCCTGCCTCCTGCAGCCTTTCTCCAAAGTCGAATTCCCACCCAACCTCTTGAAACAAGACAAAGTTAACATCGCTCAGGTAACTTAGCCCCTGCTTTACCGTGTGGCTTTCGTTTCATGTGTATTATTACTCTGAGTGACAACTTCTTTCAACAAAATTTATATTTTAATAATTTTTCCATTTTTTTTCAATTCAGTGAACAAAGAGCAAATGATACGTAGAGCACTGGTTTTCTGCTTTTTATCTCTAATAATAAGAACTGTGCCTATTATTCCTGAATATAGTGATTTATATTATTTTATTTAATTCTTACAGAATACAAACGGGGGGGGTATTTCTTAGTTAAGCTTTTTGTCTGGCTAATGAGTCGTTAAAGATGAGGAACTTCTGGTTTTTTAGCAAAATTCACGGAGTCACCAAATTAAAAAGCTTTCAGTATTAACGTGAAATGTTTTGTTTTTATGAAAAAAAAAAAACTATTAAATTTTTTTAAAGTTTAAGTGATAAACCTCAGTATCGAGTAGTTTTCACTTTGACCCAACTCTCTCTATAGCTCTGTATACTCTCTCCCCTGCTTCAAAGCACCCGGGCTTATCCAGATGCTTGAGAGGTCACCCAGCACTGAAACCCAGGCTGGGGAGTCCCCACAGATGGCCTTCTAGCTACACCCACTGAAAAGACCGCCCGGCAAACACCTTCGGGCCATCTCATTTCTCAAGTCGGGGCAGGGGGGAGGTTTTATGGTTCCTCCTAAAACTACACCTGTAAAGCAGTGCCCTTGTCTCCAACGGCTGAGGTAGACAGAACTGTGGGAGGCTGAGAGGCTGTGGGGGTGAAACATCTCACATACTGTGGTCAAACATCCTGCAGAGCTATGGTCAACATGCACATGCCTGAGGGGGCGTCTGGCGTGTCCCCGGGATGTCTCAAGTTAGCTGTCTTTCGTAGGCTGATGTGGGTGAGGCCCAAGGTCATGCATGGCTCTCTCTTCCGGTTTCAGAGCGTGGGACAAATCTTACTGCCGTCCCTGCTGACCGACTTCGTGTGGAGTCTCTTGATGAAACTCTCTGCGCCCGACAGTGCGTTTGCATTCGAGGCGGCCACCCTACTGAAACTGACTCTGGAATACCACGCCCACAGGGTCACCATGGTAAGAGGCGGGACAGCGAGCGGGGGTGCCCGGAGCTGCTTTCCTAAAGTGCTTTTTGCCTCTGCTCTATGCCTACTTCTTTGCATATGTATTCCTTGACGTTGCATCATCACGTCGCTTTAATGAAATGAGGCTTTTTTTTCGGTGAAATATTTCAAGAGGACAGAAAAGTTCAGAAAATAATATAGTGAACATTACCCACCAATCATGCCAGATCCTAGTTTGCCATATTTCCTTCACATCTGTGAAAGAAACACAGCAACAAGAGAATAGTTCAGCAGTAATTGAAATGACCTGTGTGACGGGTAAGACAGTTTGTCAGGCCCCTCAGCCTGCTGGAGTGCTGGCTGCCTAATTCATGGGGCCCATGCTAAATGAAATGGACGGCTTCGTCTTCGAAACATAGGGGAAGAGTTCCATTAAAGGTACAAACATATGAAATTTTTTTTGTTTCCACTATAGTTTCTCTCTCTCTCTCTCTTTCTCTCTCTCCCTGTCATGATGCTTTTATGTCCTATTTAACATCTAAGTAAAAAAACATTAAAATTTTAAATAATTAGCGTGAATTTTACCATCCATCTTAATATTGTGTAATATCAGTTACAGATATAAATATAGAAGCATTTAACTTAATAAAATGAGGCAATTCACGGCTCGTCCATGGACATGCTTTTCATTCCTATGGGAAGAGCAGGAACACTACAGAAAACTGACTCCACGGTTCTTATTTCACTTCTCGTCATTCACACATTCTAGCGACACTCTCTACCTTCAGCTTATTAATGAGTAAGCAAAGAAAAAGGGTTATGGGTTCCCCAGCTTTCTCTGCCCCTCTGTGTTATCCTTTTCAGCTTAGGTGATTATCCTATACCTGCTGTGATTTCCCACTAAATCCCTTCCTACACATCGTGGGTCCTCTAGAATTCTGTGGCCTTAGGGTGTCGCATGCATGCTCCCCTGTGCCACAGGACTTCACTTACAAAACACAAGCTCAAAGATAAGATGACTAAAACTATCCAGATGGCAACAGCAGAACTTTAAGCAAAGCGAGGGGCCATCTGAGTGCGGGAGGCGGGTCACACGCGTGTGAACCAGCCCTGACGGTGCAGGCAGGAGGAGCCCCGCTCCCCCTCCGGATGTGGCAGTGTTAGGAGACGGAAAACAAACTGAGAGCTCGTTACTCACGAGTGACGCTTCTAGAACTCCCGATGCTGCCGCAGACACGAGGGAGCATCCCAAAGGGAACCGAGAGGGCCGCGGGAGGGTGACAGTCCTCTTCTCCACAAAATAAAGTTCTCTCACGCACTGAGAAACAGAGGTGACATAGAGCCATGCCTCGTCCCTGGAGGGGAAGAGAAGCCAAACAGAAAAGCAGAAGTGTAGAACTAGCTGACGTTGCAGTTAAAATCATTAAACGCAGAGGACAAAACTCACCGAAAATGGGGTTCAGCCACTTAGCGCCACCCCCAGCCCCCACGGGCAATTGAACTACTGAACACAGTGGACCCTGCCTTTAGAGGAGTGAGATTCAGTTATAATGAGAAATAATTCTGTAGGACGAAAATTATCCCTAGAAATGTCACATACGGTGCGTGGCCTTACTATCTCTAAACAAAGCTCACGCAGCAAGTCTTTCCTTTAGGGTAAAAGGGGATCTCCCTTTCCATCACCGAGCAGACAGCAACATAGCTGGCTTGTTTGGGGGGCACGTTGCATTTAGAGGAGGAGGAGGAGGAGAAAAAGTTCTAAACCTAATGGTTCAGAGGTTTGTGGAGAAGAATGACGGTCTCATGTCTTCCTCTTCACATTCGCCTTGGAAGCACATGTGGCAGGAGAACATCCTGCACTACTCGACACCTCGCTTTTTTCCTTTTGTTTGCAGTAGGGGGGTGCGCACGGATACCTGGACACCATATGACTCAATAACAACGGAATATAAATGTACATCGACCAACTTTTCAGCGTATGGTTTCATATGGTTTCAGAGGAGTGTTTTCAAAAGAAGAAGCGGGGTGATCTAGGTAGATTAAATCTGATGTCGAATTCCTCAAAAACATTAAAAATGGATATACCTTTCAACCCAGCAATTGCACTTCTGGGTATTTATCCAAAGAAAACCAAAACAATAATTCGTAAAGATCTATGCACTCCAATATTCATGGCAGCACAGTTTACAATAGCCAAGATATGGAAGCAACCTAAATGCCCATCAAAAGATGATTAGATAAAAAAAATTATGGTTCAATATACAATGGAATATTACTCAGCCATTAAAAAAATGGAATCCTACCATTTGCAATGACATGAATGGACCTAAAGGTTATTATGCTGAATGAAATAAGACAAAGATAAACACCATATGATTTCACTTATATGTGGTATCTAAGGAACAAAAAGAACAAACTAATCAAAAACAGACTCACAAATATACTGGACAGTTTGGTGACAGATAGAGGGGAGGGGAGTTGGGAGGCTGGGAGAATGGGGCAAAGGGTTAAAGAAGTACACATTCGTAGTTAATAACTGGGGATGGGGAGCATGGCGGAGGGAATGCAGTTAGCATTAACATGATGGCTAAATGTAGGGCCAGGGGAGGAAGGGAGCAATTGGGGGGATCGTTTATGAACATTAAGATGTCTAACCAATATACTGTATACAGGAAACTAATTGAAATAAATAAATTTATTTTTTAAAAATCTGAGGTTGCATATACAACCATTGGTTTGAGACGAATTTCAGATCCATCTAAAAGTCTCCTTGTTCAAAAATGAATTTTAAAAAAAGGGAAGAAGAAAACTAACATGGAGCCTATAAATATGAATTTATAAGATCATGATTCGGTGTTCACTATACGGGGCCATTCCTCTAGTACTTAGTTCATCGCCTCACCATGTAGATTCGAGTCTTCTTGAACTGTCCAATTTTTCACATATATAGCTCCATTGTTATTTTGCTCCATTATTTTGACTTTCTTCTTAAAGCATTTGAATTATACATATGATTTCTATATTGAGCTTGTATATGTTATCTCATAAAGTCTATCTGCCCAAAATAAAAGTTTTTTTTAAAAAGAGGTATTTCCCACCATCAATAAATGCACAGGTTTATTCCTCATCCAAATAAATGTTCTGCATTATGCAGATTATTCACACACATAAATAATCTTCCTGTTAGTACTTATTTGTGTGTTAACCACTGCCTTGGTCATTTTGATAAGAACTGAATTCTTAAGTCCAAGAAATGCCTTGGTGTAGAGGTGACCACGGAACAGGAGACTCTCATGAACCTGTGAATTTACTTTTCCAGGTGTCTAAGATTATGGATGTCATTTATAAGCAGTTGCGCCAAAATTCTTCTCACATTATGAAGCATGCCATGTTGCACGTCATCACCCTGTTGACACATGCGTCACCTAAGAAGGTCATCTTTCAGCTAATGGACTACCCAGTGCCAGCCGACGAGTAAGGCCCAGTCCCCACCCCTTCTGCAAGGGTTTGCTCTCAGAGTCCAGAGTCAGACAGGCCTGGATAGGTCAGGTCCGATTTCTCTTTTTTTGAAAGATATATATTTCTGAATGTAGGATGACTGCGAGGCTTAAATAAGATCGTATGTGTTACTCGCATCCTGGTACAGTACCTGGCATACAGTAGACCATCAAGAGATGTCACTATTATTTATCTGATGCTTTAAAGTGTGTTCTGCATATATATCCCATAGGAACAAACCTCAAAGTGAAAATGGGTTTTTCCCCCCCACAAATGATACAATTCATAGTGGGTTTTTTTCTCGTTTATGAAAGATAGATGTAAGATAGTCCCACCTGCCAATAAAACAATGAAACATTAAAAATTCCCAGATATAATTAGGAGTCTCCTATCCCTTGACTGTTTATGCAAAATTCATGACCCAGGATTACCAGAAATATTTAAGAAAAAAAGAACACCAACGTGAGCCTGTGAGACAGCATGACTCTGACAGGCACGTTAGAAGAGATTAGTGAATGACATCCACCCCTCACTATAGTTTGTGCATTGGAAAGGAAGGTGTGACCTCTCTACTATTACTAGAGTAAAAGGTAGGAAGTGACATGGAATGGATCCAGGCTTCGGAAACAAATGACCATGAACTCCATCCCAGTTACTCTAGTTTCATAAACTCCTTGGTCTTCAATCTTCTCTTCTGTGAAATTAGGGATGTTGTTTTTGGCTCTAAGCTGTTACATGCATTGAATGAGTGAATGTCTTTGAAAGGGCATCAGAATCAACAAAATGCTAAGCCAAACTGTGACGGACTTCCTTTTTCCAACTGAAAGATCGTATTTATTTAGGAGGCTTAAATTCACAATGTGTTTTACGACTCAGAAAATCCCTGGAAACTAAAAAGTTTTCATAAGACTCAGTGTTTTCTCATTCAGGAACTACATGAGAAAACCATGTGTAAAATATCAACAGACTTCAAGCATTCTGTTGAGGAGAGTATACCCATGTGGATGTAAGATGACAGTTGCCAACGAATCTAGTACAAACAATATACATCGAGGAGGTACACAAAGCAAGACAATTAGAGTTGGGTGAACTTAATTAAAATGGTCCCTGGCAGGTCTTGTGCAATAGTAGTAGATAAAGAATGAAGGAGAAAAGAGGACTTGGAGTTAAGCTAAATCGGAAAAACAGAAAAGAGGACATTTTGAGCCAGAGGTTTGAGCAAGAGATGAGGGAAGGAGGAGGGCACATGCGTGTGGTTTTAAGCCTGGTTCTAAGGGGCAGGAGCAGCTGAGTAATGGGTTCTAGAGAGCTGGGTATGTCCATGTTTGGGGAGACAAGGCCCCCATATCAGGAATCTAAATATGGAGAGACTGAGTGATGGGGTTCAGAACTCAGCATGGATCGACAAGGTATC
>CM053517.1:2925678-2944970 GCA_028627145.1 Eidolon dupreanum
ACCTTGGCCATAATTGGCCTTATCCAGTCCCTTGGGGCTGTCATCCCCACAGCTGACCAGCAAGCCCGCTGGGTTGTTAAAGTGTTTACAAGTAAGTGGGCCATCTTGTCTTCCATTCCTTTAGTCAGTGAACATTTATTAAGTGCCTACTGTATGCCGAGCACTGCGCCAGGTGCTGGAGATATAACAGAAATAAGAGGCATGCTCCATGACCTCAGAGAGGTTTGCTATTCCCAGAGCAAGTACACTGGCTCCTCAGATTTCTGTTTCTGTGAATTGTTATTCTACTAAAGGTACCAAAGGTAGCTCCTCTTGATACAGAATCTTTTAGAGACAGAGTTCATAAATATTGAAAGAAATTCATCGTATGTCATCGTACATTTCTGATTGCTTTGTTTTTTTCAATATTTCCCTCTTCGTTTCTATTTTTAGACTCATGTTCCCTGCCAACTTCAAAGGAAATGATGGATGATATTGATAAGAAAACGAGGAAGAAACTCAAGTGGTAAGAGATTGTATTTGCTAATGAAATGGAACATGAGCTATAATCAAACAGTATGAGATGGCAAATAATAGTCACTGTAGTTCTCCTGTATAACACTAGAACACAAGTTCTCAAACAGGGGTGATTTTGGCCCCCAGGAAGCATTTGATGAAGTCTGAGGGCATTTTTGGTCATCATAAGTGAAGAAGGCTTGCTACCAGTGTCTAACGAGTAGAAACTGGGGGTGCTGCTAAACCTCCTACAGTGCAGGGGGCAGTCTGCCCACATGAAGACATGTCCAGTTCAAAATGCCAGTAGTGCTAAGATTGAGAAAAAGCCGTAACACTTTCCACAAGAGCTCCATTCTCATCAACCACTTGTCTGTCCTAGCCATGGCAATGAAAAAAAAAAAAGAGGAAAGAAAGAAAAAGAAAGAAAAGGTATCCAAATTGGAAAGGAAGAAGTAAAATTATCACTATTTGCAGGTAATGTAGTACTGTCTATTGAAAACTAAAGATTTCACACAAAAAAAATAATAATAATTCAAATAAATGAATTCAGTAAAGTGGCAGGATACAAAATTAATATTCAGAAATCTGTTGTATTTCTATATGTAAACAATGAACTATGAGAAAGAAAAACTAAGAAAACAATCCCATATACAATTGTATCGAAAAGAATAAAATACCTGGGACTAAATTTAACCAATGAGGTAAAAGACCTGTACCCAGCAAATTATAAGAGATTGGTGAAAGCAGTATCTTGAAGAAGACACAAATAAATGGAATGATATGCAGTGCTCACGGATGGGAAGAATTAATAACATTAAAATGTCCATGCTACCCAAAGCAATCTACAGAGTCAATGCAATCTCTACCAAAATACTAATAGCATTTTTTGCAGAACTAGAACAAATAATCCTAAAATTTATATGGAACCAAAAAATACCTGAATAGCCAAAGAAATCTTGAAAAAGAAGAACAAAGTTGGAGGTATCATGCTCCATGGTTTCAAACTATAATACAAAGCTATAGTAATCAAATCAGTGTGGTACTAACACAAAAACAGACACATCGATCAATGGAAATAAACCACACTTATATGGTCAATTAATTTACAACAAAAGAGGCAAGAATATACAGTGGAAAAAAGGTAGTCTCTTCAAGACATGATGCTGGGAAAACTGGATGAATACATGCAAAAAAAATGAAAAGAGACCACTTTCTTACACTGTATGCAAAAATAAACTTGAAATGGATGAAAGACTTAAATGTAGGACCTAAAACCATAACACTCCTAGAAGAAAACATAGGCGGTAACCTCTTTGACATGTCTTTGCAATATGTTTTGACTCCTTGGGTAAAGTTATCAAAAGGAAAAATAAACAAATGAGACTACATCAAAGTAAAAAGCTTTTGCAACAAACGAACAAACGAAAAAACTCATAGATACAGACAAGCCAGTGTTGATCACCAGAGGGGAAGAGGGTTAGTGAGAGGGCAAAAATAGTAAATGACGTCAAACACAAGGTGATAGAAGGAGACTAGTCTTTGGGTGATGAGCACACAACAGAGTATACAAATGCTGTGTTATAAAGTTGTACACCTGAAATTTATATATTATTAACTACTGCTACCCCAATAAATGTAATTTAAAAAAAATAAGAAGCCTTTGCACAGTGAAGGAAACCATCAATAAGATGAAAAGGTGACCTTCTGAATGGGATACCTGCAAATGATATACCCAGTAAGGGGTTAAACTACCCAAAAGACATACATAACTCATACGACATCAAAAAACAACCTGATTAAAAAATGGGCAGAGGCCCCGAATAGACATTTCTCCAAAGACACGCAGATGGTCAACAGACAGATGAAAAAATGTTCAGCATCAATAATCACCAAGAAAATGCAAATCAAAACCACGCTGAGATATCACCTCACACCTGTCAGAATGGCTATTATCGAAAAGACAACAAATAACTGTTGGCGAGGATGTGAGAATGTGTGGTGGGCGAGAAAACAGAACCCTTGTGCACTGTTGGTGAGATTGTAAATTAGTGCAGCCACTATGAAAAACAACAGCGATTCCTCCAAAAATTAACACTAGAACTACTGTACGACCCAGCAATTCCACTCTGGGGTATTTATCTAAAGAAAATAAAAACAATAATTTTTAAAAATGTATGCACCCCTATGTTCATTGCAGCATTGTTTATAAGAGCCAAGCTGTGGAAGCAACCTGTGTTCGTTGATAGGCAATGGATAAAGAAGAGGTGGCACATTTATAGCTGGAATAAAACTGAGCCATTAAAAAAGAATAAAATCTTTCCATTTGCAACGACATGGATGGACCTAGAGAGAATGTTGTTGTGCGTCAACTATAGCTAAAAAAATAAAATTAGAAACAAAAAGAATAATCATGTATTAAAAAGAAAAGTAGGTTAATCAGTCACCTTAAGACCGTAGGTTCAGTTCACTCAGGCCACTTGGCCAGAGGCAAAAGCTCAAAATGACATCAAACTTGTATAAGCTGTTGGGAAGAAGAGGAAAATAAAAGCTCATTCATAGCCAAAGAACAAATGATAAATTCAGTGCTGGGGAAAAAGAGAGGCATGGAGTACTACTGGAGGTACTGACTAAAATGTGACTTTACTGAGATAGAAAATAAGGAACTGGTTACGACTCCTCACAATGTGTTCTTCTCTTCACTCAGGTATGGCCTGAGCCAGACTTTGCAGACTGATTACATCACATACATGGACGAGCTGGGCTCCCTTATAGGGGCCAAGCCCAACATACCATGGCTGCTCCTGACTGATCCCCAGCTGGCCCTCGAGGTGTACTTCGGTCCTTGCAGCCCATACCAGTTTCGACTTATGGGCCCAGGGAAGTGGGATGGAGCCAGAAAGGCCATCCTGACCCAATGGGACCGGACAGTAAAGCCAATGAGGACAAGAGCTGTCAGTGAAGCTCATAGACCGCAGCCCTTTCACAACCTGCTTAAAATGTTTTTATTCCCACTGCTGCTTCTTTCTGTTTTGCTTACATTTTATTATTGAGAAAGTTCTTGGGGTCTCGGAGTTCAGCCTAGGACTTTAACTGCAGATGTGTCTATACATACAGACAAATAAAATCTCATAGCTGCTTTCCCCCTCCGGCAGATGTAAAAACGAATTCTGGCCCATTTGACTCAAAGTCTAAATAAAATGGAAATACTCAGCCTCTCTTTTCAGATGAGAATCTATATTCTAAAAGGTTTTTTACACACTACATTGGCAAGTGCGGAGATGCTTGGGATAAAAAAAAAATAGGAGGGTAAATAGGGGTGAGCACAGATCTACAGGCTGAATAAAGTTTAATAAACTTTTGCCATAGGAAGAATCATCATCATAACCATGTTGAATCTTCCAGCTTATGTCACAGTATATCTTTTCATTTATTTAGATCTTTAGTTTCTCTCAGAAGTATTTTGTAATTTTCGGTGCATAGGTCTTATCCGTTATATGTCAGATTTATCCTAAGTATTTCAGATTTTTGGTAGTCATTATAAATAGTGGTTTCTCTTTTTTCAATTTACTGTTGCTTATTGCTAACATATAGAAATGTAATCATTTGTTCTATAAACTTTTATGTAGATTTCATAACACTTTTTACATAATCATGTTATCTGAAAATAAAGATAGTTTTACTTCTCCCATTCCAATTTGGATGTCTTTTATTTCTTTTTGTTGCCTTATTGCATTGACTAGAAACTCCAGTAGAATGTTGAATAAAAGTAGTGAGATCAAACATCTTTGTCTTGTTCCTGATCTTAGGAATAAAGCATTCAGTCTTCCACGATTAAGTACGATGTTAGCTGTAGATTTTTTCATAAATGACCTTTAAGTTGAAGGAGTTTTCTTTTATACTTAATCTGCCAACAGTTCTTTGTGGGAATATTTTTAAACTACAATTCCACATTCTTCAACAGAGGTAAGGTTACACACGATATGCGTTTCCTCTTGAGAGAACTTTGGCTGTCTGTGTCTTACCAGCAGTTTGTTCTTTTACATAAGGTAATTCAATATAGGCAGTACAGTGTTTTCAATGAACAGTACTGGGACAATTAGATATTCATATGAGATGAAAAAAAAATGATCTACAAACATATAGAGACATGGGGAGAACAAGAAAAAACGATATTTTGAGTGGGGGTGTCTATGCTTCATAAACATGTTTCGGGGTGTGAGTCTCCTCCTTACCCCACACCCAATACTAGAGGTGCGTTTTCCCCAAACAAGACCCTGGTGGAAGTGTGGCTAAGTGCAGTGTTGACCCTTCATACCTAGAATATTTGAGCCAACTGAACATTTCTTTGGTAAATTGGACTTGTTGATGCCTTATCCAATCAAATGGACAATATTAATTTTCACCAAACTGAATTTAATGGCATGCTATTTATAACTTCTGGGTACCTGGTCCTGTGTAACAAATAGACATAAGTCTGCCCCTTCTCAGCTTGAGCAATCATGCAAAATAAAATGAGAACAAAAGAATACTGAGAGCAAGGGACCCCACGAACTCACAGGGCACTTCACTCTTGTGGTTGGGTGCTTAGCTGGGTCATCCGTGAAACCCTCGTAAGTGTGTGTCTGAATGTGTATAGTATGTAGGTCAGTGGATATGTCTGTGACTATAGCAGGCAAACTCATTAACAAATTGAATAAAGAAAAGCTTTTTTGAAATCAGTTCATTATCAATAATAATCACTGATTTTTAAATCAGATTGATAGAAAAGGAAACAGTTAAGAGACTGCTCTGTTTCGTGTCTGATTCTTTGAAATTTGTTATTAGAGTTGCCATATGATATCATATTACTTCAGGTGTACAGCATAGTAATTCAACACTTATATACCTTACGATGTGATCAACACGGTAAGTCTAGTAACCATCTCTCACCGTGCAAAGATACTACAATAATATTGACCAAAGTGCCCGCGCGGTGTGCTACATACCTATGGCTTATTTATTTTATAACTGGAAGTCTGTGCCTCTTATTTCCCTTCACCTTTTACACTCATCTCCCCCATTCCCTCTCCTCTGGCAGCCATCAATCAGTTTGTTCTCTATATCTATGAGTTTCTATTTTGTTTTGTTTGTTCATGAGTTGTTGTTTTTTTTTTTTGACCCCACACATAAGTGAGCTCATATGGTATTTGTCTCTCTCTCTCTCTGACTTATTTCACTTAGCATAATACTCTCTAGGTCCATCCATGTTGTCACAAATGACAAGATTTCATTGATGAGTAAGGAAACTTCTGTTGCTGAATAATATTCCATTATATATACATACATGCATACACACATATGTATGTATATACACACCACATTTTCTTTATCCATCTATTGATAGACATTTAGGTTGCTTCCAGATCTTGGCTGTTGTGAATAATGCTGCAATAGACACAGGAATGCCTATACCTTGTCGAATTAAGTGTTTTCATTTTCTTCAAATAGATATCCAGAAGTGGAATTGCTGGGTCACATGGTTGTTCTAGTTTTAGTTTTTTGAAACCTTTCCACTGTGTTCCATAGTGGCCATGCCAACTTGCCATCCCACCAACAGTTGAGAGGGTTCCCTTTCCTCGACATCCTTGCCAATGTTGTTTACTTTTTGCCTTTTTGATAATAGCCAAACTGACACGTGTGAGGCGATATCTCATTGTGGTTTTGATTTGCATTTCCCTGATGACTCGTGATGTTGAATATCTTTTTATGTGTCTGTTGGCCACCTGTATGCCTTTAGAAAAATGTCTATTTGGTCCCTCTGCCCATTTTTAAATTTAACTGTTTTTTTTATGTTGAATTCTATGAGTTTTCCATATTTTTAGATATTAGCCCCTTACCATATGTAAATATCTTCTCCAATTCAGTGAGCTGCCTTTTTGTTTTGTTGCTGGTTTCCTTCGATGTCAAAGTTTTTTAGTTTGATGTAATCATGTTTATTTTTGCTTTTGTTGTCCTCACTTAAAGAGACATGTCCAAAAACATATTTCTAAGACCCATGTCAAGGAGGTTACTGCCTGTGTTTTCTTCTAGGAGTTTTATGGTTTCTGGTCTTACATTTAAGTCTTTAATCCACTTCAAGGTGGGTTTTTTTAATAGATGATATAAGAAAGGGGTCCAATTTCATTTTTTTCCATGTAGCCATCCAATTTTCCCAGCACCATTTTTCAAAGAGACTGTCTTGTCCCCATCTTGCTTCCTTTGTTATAAATTAACTGACCATATAAGGTTTATTTCAATAGCCTCTTGATTTAGTCTTCCTAATTAATGTTAGTGCTAATAAGGTAAGTTATCCAATTCTGTAAGAGAACAATGGACAGGAAGATCTTAGTACCACTAGGTTCATCCAAGCTAGTGTACACGCAGCAGAAAAATCGAGATGAGCTATGGGTCGGGTCAGAGTAAGTAATCCAGGAAGAGACAAGCATAGCATGCTGGGATCTAGAAACTGTCGCGTGTAAGAAAGCCAGGCCAGGACAAGTCTGAGATCAGGGACACAATCTGCTTTATTCATTCAGGCACAGCGACATGCCAGAAATAGTGGCTAACATATAGAAATGAATAGATAACTAACCCATCAACCAAATGGGAATTCATGCAGCCATTTAAAAAAAAATGCTGTATGGATATAAAGGTATTGATACGCTGGAAAGTGAAAAATCAAGTTGGAAATCACACTTAGAGTGTGATTTCATTTTTGTCTGTGCGTATATATAAGTATCTGGAAAGATACACCGACATATCCACAGTGGTTCTATCTCTGTATGATGGCATGAGGGGTGATTTCAAATTCTTTTTATTTATCCATCTTTGTTAATTTGCAAATGAACATCAGCTCCATCCACTACAAAAAAGGGTTTTGAAGTAACTGTATGATCCAGGTCTAAGTGTATATACAATGGCGTTGCTGTAAAGTGTCTATAAAATGGCATTCCTCCATTACCCTGGACCTCAGAATGTGGGCCTCTCACTAAACCTCAGAACTAACAAAGTCCCTGGAGTTTCAGAGGCGGGACTCCGGAAGAGTGAGAGGCTCCTCCCATTTCTTGAGGCCTCCTCTGACTCTTAACAATCTCCCAAGGGCCTCCCAGCGCACAACCAGCAGGGAAAACCATCGTGTATGAGAGACAGCGAAACAGCCGCAAAAGGTAAGAGAGCATCAGGGTTATGATAGCTGGGGAAAGAGTGCTGAAGCTCAAAGTCTCTCAGCTGTAAAGAACATTAACTGGAGGTTTGGCTCCTTTCCCTAGCATCATGTTGCTCAATCGTTTGGCTTTGTTAAGTGGGTTGCTTTTAACTGTCAAACCAAGACTTTGTCAATAAGTCTTGAAGCAAAGTCCACGAGCGGTTAGAATCTAACCGGTGAGTCGTTTACTTATTTCCTGCCGCCTATTACCACTGCTGTTGTGTTTAAAGTCCAACACCTGACCACCATCAGGACTCTCTGATCTTTTGCCTCAGGAAGCAGCATTGACTGATCCACGGCCAGAGACCATGGCAAAGAAGGTGGCAGTGATTGGAGCTGGGGTCAGTGGCCTGATCTCTCTGAAGTGTTGTGTGGATGAGGGGCTGGAGCCTACTTGCTTTGAGAGGACCAAAGACATCGGAGGACTGTGGCGGTTCCAAGTACGTGACACTTTGTTTTTTGAACAGGGTGTGCTGCTCTTGCATCGTATGCAATGACAGCTACCAATGTCCCTTCCTGAAGGGTTCCCTCTGATGAGATTTATCCCATGCAGCTCCATAAGAACGGACGAGATAGGCTGGCAACAGCCTCGGGTCATCATTAGCCTAAACGAGGGGCAAACCCAGGCATGTAAAGCTTCCGTCCAGCAACTGTCTTGCAGCTGACATTTCTGTCATTCTCAAAGCAATATACTAATAGGAGAGCATATTTTACAAATGAGAAGTGACAGGGATTCTTTTCAAGACACCACTTCTATTCCAATCATCGAGCAAGTGCTTTTTTAGAGTGTGCTGTTATACCCACTGACTTTTATTTTCCTCTCATGAATAAACTGTTTGCTTGCTCAGCTTTGCTGGTGACACTCTAGTGTAACAGCTGGGAAACTCTTTAACTATATTATTAAATGTATTTTGTTCATCGAATTCATGCTATTAGCCAAACCTAAATATTGGTAATGCTAGCTGTCCCTTAGAATTTGTATAAAAATTTAAAAAGATACGTAGATAGATAGCTGTAAAGATTTTATAATTATTCCTTCCCACAATCTTTTGAGTAAGTACTAGCTTGCCTCCTTCTGGATGTTAGGTCTTACTTGTATCCTTGTGTCTTAGTTTCCTCACCTACAAAATGGGAATAATAACATAACAGTGTAACTACCTCACTGCTATTTTGAAAATTAAGGGAGATACTTGGAATCAAAAACTTATAATAAAGTAAAATAAATGACAGCTACAATAACCGTGTTTATATTTTAGAGACAATCAAACAGAACACGAGAGGGATTAAGTGATTTGGTTACAGTCACACGGCTGGAGAAATTGGTGTTCAAACCTCGGTCTCTCTGGCACCTAAGTCCCTAATTATAGCTATACCCTAACTTGCATTCTTGACCAGAAAGTTTCAACAAAATTTCGGCTCAGAACTCAAGAGTGACAGCTTGAGAATTATGTATTAGCTACTTCTGAGTGAGGGATCTAAACAGGTGGGAAGACCCGAGCCAGAAGCAAAAGGGTTGAGAGCGTGTAAAGCAGACTCACGTCAGCGGAAACCATCCGAAGTGCTCTCCCTACAAGCTGATGCCCATGGCGATGACATGGGCATGTGTGCTTTGCCAGTTCAAACCAAATTTCATGCCAAAGTGGGTATTTTGACATCGCGTTTTTCAAATGTATATGACTATAAGATACGCGTGGAGGGTTTCTTAAAATACTGAACTTTGGAAACCAGCCCAGACTTCCTGAATCGAAATCTATTCTTAATGAGAGTCCCAAATGAATCCTATGAGGAGAAAAGTTTGGTGAAAAAGTGCACAACTACCCAATTTTAAAAATCTATTCATTCAACGATTTATGCACAGCCAGAGCTAACAGTGGAGATGTTAATACGTACGCAGGACCATAGCCCTGTAGAGAAGAAACTGGAAAAATAGCTGAAAGACACATTCATTTCTTACTAACAACTGGCCATTAGAATCATCATCGCCTTTCCCGAGAAGGTGATATAATAAAGTGGTCATTCCTGTTTTAACTAAAGATGTGTCATCTTTGCCCACTTTGAGGGCACGTATAGATTCCATTTGGGATTTTATATCCCAGGTAGATTTTTTAACCTCAGGAAGAAATGTGAAATTATGAGAAATTTCTATTTAATGATAAATTTGTCATTGTTTTACTTGGGATTTAATATCAAAGAGCCAAATGTCCCTTACTTGATTATGATTAATTTGACAGCAAAAGAGGTGAGAGTTACTTTGAGTGATCTGCCAAAACACATGACTTGATGAATTCCAGAGAGGTACTTTCTGCCCCTAAAATATTTCTCCTGCTACCCTATAGCTAGTGTCTAACAATTCAGAATGAGACAAACTTTCTACGGCTTTAAAAAACAAAAGTTAGGTTAAGATTTGAATTAACTAGCCTTATTAAGTACAAATGGCTAAGTATAAAACTCCCTGAAACCTGGAACAATATCACATTTCAAAGCTCTTAAAACTACATCCAATAGAGAAATGTTAACACTTTTCTCTACCCAAAGACAAGGAAGCTCCCTGCAGAAAGAGACATACAATAAAGCAAAGTTTCAGAGGTTGCCAGTGGGGCCTTGTGAACATCTCAGCGACCAGGAGACCGGGCTGCAGAAGGGAGCAGGTGCCCCGAGGGGTGCTGGCAGCCGCCCCACCCACTCCCAGGACAAGTCTGCTTCTGCACCAGTCCACCAGAATCAACTTCCAACACAGGTTATTCTTTCATTTCTCCCTTTAAACACAGTCCTGAGATCACTAAGCACATGTAGTGGAGACACACTGAAGACCTCTTGTCCCATGCCCTGCTCAGCGGGTGCTGAATTCTTCCAGAGGATTCTCCAACACCCTCTGGTGGCAGCTTTAGGACATGAAAAGGGGGAGTAATTAACAATATTTTTGCACTTTTTTTTTTTTAGCAGTGGGGGGCACTTGTCCTGCATCATCTCATTTTCCTTCACGATACTCCTAGGGAGTAGGTAATATGATTAATTTAATTATGTATTAAGAGGAAACTGAAGTTCAGGATAAGCAACTTGCCCAGGAGAACATCGGTGGTGGGAAAACAACAAAAAGGAGTGTGTAAGATCCCTGAGCCCCCATAATCGATTATAACCTCACTGATGTGCCGAGAGGTTACCTTCCCTCGGCCCCTGACCCGCTCCGTCTCCTTTACTGTTCCTGATACCTGTGTTCACAGAGAAGTTACCAACACACACTGCTTTTGTGTGGGTTTGTTGTGTTTTTTACATTTGCATACAAATATATTTTTTTCCCAGCTACGAATACAGTCTATCCTTGAGCAGTGTTGGGGTTGGGTTGCTGACCCCCTACACAGTCGAAAATCCACATATAACTTCTGATTCCCCAAAAGCTTACCGACTAATAGCCTAGTGTTGACTGGAAGCCTTGCCGATAAGATAAACAGTCGATTGACACGCATTCTGTATGTGATAGGTATTACATGCACTATTCTTACAAGAAAGTGAGCTAGAGAAAAGAAGATGTTATTAAGAAAATCATAAGGAAGAGAAAATACATTTACAGTACTGTGTGTATTTATTGAAAAAATCAGCATATAAGTGACCTGTACGGTTCAAACCCACGTTGTGTACCATGATCTTAATTCATCTTCATGTAATAAAATAGCCTTTAATGTCTCTCCATCTTAGTTTCTTTCCACAAGATGCAATCTAAAATATCACTTTCTGTCTTAAAATGTGACTCCCCCAAGATCCAATATTCCAAACCAATTGAAAAAACTTGTGATGTCATCATCGAGTGCTGACAAACTAAGTGAAACCGCAGAGGAGAATCTCGCCCTGGCTCTGAAATTGGAGGGGCCGAGACAACCTGATCCACTCTTCTCAATGCTTAAAATTGACCTGACGGAGAAGTTAACCACATTGTAAAGCCAATTTATTGGCACTGGAAAAAACCAACATGTTGGCTAAAGTTTAACAGTCAATGTGAGTTTAGCTTTTTTAAAACTATAATGGGTCGAGTAAGATTAGCTCTAGTAGTCTGTAAAGATAGCAATAGAGTCAGATGCGTATGAACAAACTCTGCTCTGTACTACTTATAAAATTATCTGATTTTGAGGAAAAAATTAACTTTCATTTGTTTTATGAAGTATTTCTAATTTTGAGAACTTGTTAGGATAAGAAACTCAAAACACTCTGTCCTGCCAAAGATATTGTGTTCAATCAGGCTAAAACACCCAGAAATGGTTTACATAATCAATCTGACTCTAGTAGTATGCAATTTGGAGCTTGTGTTTAAAATTTTTTCATCCGGAGATCAGATCATTGTATCCTATATATGAGACAAAAACTACCTCATATTTTAATACAAAGTCCCTTTGCATTCTAATACTTACATACAGCTAATGACAACACAACACCAAACTCTAGTCACGTAGACAGCTGTCATACTCTAACCTGACTAGCTTTTACCAAGCCACTTAAAATCGCAACAAAGTTATCATCTGAACCTTGACTTGGGACTAAGAAAGAAAAACACATTGGTCATGGAAAAGGCAGTTGCCATGGGTGGGTGGGTGAGTGGATGGGTGGGTGGATGGATGGATGGATGGATGGATGGATGGATGGATGGATGGATAAGAAAGAGAAGCAGAAACGTGTGAGGGAAAAGGATCTTTATAAACTTAGGCCTCTATTTAGCAAGAATTCTATGTAGTGCTCTTAAATGACATGATCTTAGAGCAAATATTGTTTCAGCTTTGGTGACTCATTGATACTGATAATCCTTGTGAAACCCAACACCTGTACAGAGCTTTATAGTGTAAAAAAAGGCAGGATCCCACAGTTTACTCTTTTTTAACTCTTTGAAATTGAGAAATAGGGTGAAGAAACAAAATGGGAGTCACTACAGTTGAGCTGTTAAATTACTAAAATCAAGCAGGTTGAGGCCTGAGGAAACGATTCTGTTTTGTTTTGATTGGCCTGGGAACTTAAACTTTTGAACTTTCCAGTCCTGTGTCAATGCCCAGATGTACATCACACATCCAGATAATGCTATGATTACTCCCTGTGAAGGACTAAGGAAAGAATGTTCATTTGTCCAGACCACCAGCAATCTAGTAGAGAATTGCCATATGGGATTAATCCAGAGGCTAAGAATGCAGGAGTGATTCTTCTCAAGAACGAACCTTTTACTACAAGAACTCTCAGCTTTTCTTTCTTCTTGGGAACACTGGGTATTGCCTACTTGTGTTTCCGGTTTGCAAACCCTAAGACCCTTGAAAAAATCTTTATCATTTATCTGTCGTGAATCATCCAGACTCCTTTTGAGTTTGTGTAACAAAATTAAGGACAACTTCTTGTACATAAAATGCCAGAAAACTCAGATGTGACAGCGAGTGTGCCTTCATCAGTTACTTTGGTATATCAAAGCAGCCACCCTGGGTGCCTTTCTTGTGCTGCAGTGAGCAGGGAGCCGTTGCTGAAGCTTGTGGCTTCCTCAATCACAGTACACACCACTACTGAGAGTCTCGTGCATCCCCGTTCACAGCCGAGGGCACTGATCTGGGCCGGGCTCACACAGTCTGATTTAAACCTGTGTCTAACTTCACAGACCAGGCTCCTTCTGCTAGCCCAGGCTGCTTATTTTGGTGTCACCAAAATCTACGGAGCCTTGATCCAAAGATTGGCAGGAAAATAATGATTTTCTATAAATAAGGATGAGAACGGAACATGCACAATTGATTTATTGTGGTCAAGGGATCATAGTTAAGATTTCCTTTTTTACTATTCTGTGGAAGAGACTATAGTGCTGTTCATGTAAGATTAAGTCATTTATTTCAATTAATTAATGAGTTCCTATAAGCCTTCCCTTTTTTTAAACACGCCCTAATGCTGAATCATAATAGCAATTACTATTTGCCTGGATAAGGCCTTAGTCTCTGCGTAGGTGTCCATTGAGAATTCTTGGACGGGATTATTTAAATTTGCTTATACAAGCCTCTTTGATAATGTGCTGATATCAGGAAAATTGAGTTGCCCATCTGTCGCTCTTGCCGTGATTTACCATAAGAGACATTATCATTAAGCAGAGCATCTCTTGCAGAGAAAATTATAAACCCAACCACAGCATGTGCTGCCTTCTGTTTTGCCAAAGCACACTTGTTAACATTTAAAATCAAGTGTAAGATTTGATTGGTATCAGTGCTGTTCACCTTTATCACTTGAGGAAGGTTAATTTGCATAAAGCATAAAGCGAAGGCAGGGGATTCAAATCAAGATGGGAAAACTCCTTGCCCCCAAAAGTATTCATTCTAATTGAAATTCTCTATTATGTTCTTTAACCAAATGTCCCAGGGTGTATTGGTTTCTAAAGAGGTGGGAGGTGGGCATAGCTTCCCCAGGGGGGATTTCAGAAGGGGGCGGGTTGTCATCATGACTGACATTAAAAAGGTAGAGACCTGGGCTGCTAAATCTGCCCAAAGGAGGGTCGATCCCTCTCCCAAACACACCAGTGGCAAGAGTCCCTCCAGCAAGCGACACCGGAAGGCCCCACCTAGATCCTATCCCACAGGATGATGAAACAATACTGCACCTCATCACCCAGACATTTTAATCACCTACAGCAAGGAAAGAGGCTCACATCACCTGGGGGTGAGATTTAAAAAACGGGTAGGGAACCAAGGGATTTTTTTTAATGTGCAGTTATCAGTCTTTTATTTGATCCTTTAGGAAAATGTCGAAGATGGCCGAGCGAGCATCTATCAATCTGTCATCACCAACACCAGCAAAGAAATGTCCTGTTTCAGTGACTTTCCAATGCCTGAAGATTTTCCAAACTTCCTGCCCAATTCTAAGCTCCTGGAATATTTCAGGATTTTTGCCAAAAAGTTTGATCTCCTAAAATATATTCAGTTCCAGGTATTGTATTTTGGGGGGAATGGTTTTCTCTACATTAGTTCAGACCACATTTAAATAGAGAAGTTACTCTGATAATGAAAGAAATTGTGAATAAAACAAAGTATTCTAATCCAATTATTTGCCGAAAGGTAAGAGCATGATAGAAAACCCCCCAAAAGAGGGTCACTACCCCTGTTATTATAGACCGTATGCATTATCAGAAGAGAAAAATCATCAGTTAAAAGTAAAAGTTTGAATGATGATGATATTGATTGTAGAACTGCATGTAAACTAATATGTATAACCACTGAAGCAGTTAAATTACATTTCACTTAAAAGGACATAAGGAAAATACCAAACTGCTATTTCGTTTTCTTATCTTTTCTATAGGAATAGCATTTCTTAGAAAAAAAACATGTCAAATAGACTCACAGTTCTCCATTCATCTAAGAAGCCTTAGAGAAACTACTTTTACTAATTACTTTTTTCTGGACGCAATCTCTTAGCAAGAGAAAGTTGGCCAGATCATTTTGAAATACAATTAAAACCGTCTTTCCTGTTCTTCCTCAAAAACAAATAATCAACAACAAAAAAACAATATTCTCACAAAACATGCTGAATTTTTATCAATAACCTATACTCTGAGAACTAGTAACCATGCTTAGGAAATAAAATTTAAATTATACCTCTGAATAAATAACTCCTAGTGGAGCTTAGTTTTTTAACACATCTCTTTTTCTCTGCAATTTTAGTTTTATCCCAGGTTTATATTATATTAATTTATAATAGCTGATTTTGGTTAAAATCTGTATTTGTAAATACCATTAAAATGTCCAGTTCCACCTAATGTAATTTTCCCCCAATTCCTGGTAGATCCATTCTATGAATTACAGATTCTTTACGCTAGAAGCTGTCTTTGTCCACTTAGTTATCAATCTATTTGACAGATATATTGCCCTCTTATGATACTTAATTTATATTATCTATTCTTTTAAAGATCATGTTAGAATTGCAAGGGAGCTATTTTACTTGTTTATTGTGTTACTGCTGTAACTGTTTTTTGGAGACTGGAGAGGGGTTAAGAAAACGTGTTTTCATTCACTGGTCTGAGTTGGCATAAACCCTAAGACGCTAGGGCTCCACTCAAAGTGTAAAAGGCTCTTTGCATCCTAATAACCTTCCAAGTGAGACTGAAGGTGTGGGTCCTCAAACTGCATTTTCAGTAGCAAGAATCCACAGTACTTTAGCTAATACACTACTCTGGACTACAAATCTGAAATATTTACTCTCAGCTGAAAATGCCCAGACATTTTATAATACTTTTCATATGCCTTGCGCTAATATTCTATATAGATTTTTAAATTTGAACAGCCTCAAAAATTGCCAACACATCACTTTAAAAAATATCTGAAAATTTGAAAAGCACATAGAAGAGACACCAATACTTGCAAACGGGAGAAGCATGACATCCATCTAAAAGTGAGAAATGCTTTGCTTCCATTTGCCATTTGTTGCTTAAATACGGCAGACATATGACCTTCATGTACACTTTTACAAACTCACAGACCTCCAGACAGTGAGCTACATTTTTAAAAGATCAATGAACCAATAAATGATTTCACCCAAGTGAGATCACAAGCCGTATTGCTAACACGACGTACTCGGTCTTAAAAACATGAAATACGAACCACTACCGCTCGTGGAGTGCTGACAACGAACCAGGCACTATGCAAAGTGCCTCGCGTGAAGTATCTTCTCTAATATAGAGCCCGCGCACAGATGGACACGTGAAAGGTTCTTGATGAATGCCGTCGTGTGACCACTCGAATGGTAAACACGTGTTTTGCATCTCGCCCAGAGCTTACCTTGCACTTCTGTGTCTCGCTGCAGTTCTCATTCAGTCCCGAACGGACTAGTTCCCAGAGCTGAGTCAGGCTCTCGCACCAAGCAGCATGTCCTTGGCGGCCCCCTGCCAAAGAAGAATGTGAAGGGCATGCTTAGTTGTCTTTGCCTTAACTGGCTGGAAATGGAACCTAGAGTCCCACATTCACGCTACCCATCCCCGCTCCCAGGGCACCGGGCAGGCCCCTGTTATGCCAGATTAATGCTCAATGATGCCTTCTCTGTGTTCGTTTAAGGCAACTGTCCTCAGTGTGAAGAAACGCCCAGATTTCTCCTCCTCTGGCCAGTGGGAGGTTGTCACCGAGAACAAAGGCCAGGAGCAGAGTTCCGTCTTTGACGCAGTTATGGTCTGCAGCGGCCATCACGTCGTCCCGCACATCCCACTGGAGGCGTTTCCGGGTGAGGCCCGGCGATCCGCAGCTTTTTGAAGCACGTGTCTAGGTGCTTCGTATGCAGTCGGGGTGGACAGGTGGAATTAGCTGCTCACTTGGGCACAACATTAAGACTGGGATGGAGCGGGAAGGACAAAAGACTCCGAACACTGTCTCTGTTACACACGGAGCTCAGCAGACGTGCTCCAAAGTCAGAATTGCTGAGAACTCTCACCCACATTGCTTCTCTTTTAGCCATGTGCCTGCCAACTTCGGCCTTTTTCTACCCCGCCAAACGCCTGTGGCCTTATTCTGTCCTCGGACCCTCTTCCACAGAACCACAGCCATGGACAGGGTCCCGTGGGGGGAGCTCCTGGGAACTCTCTTGCTCCTGGACCATGTACTTAACTTTTCTTATGTGCTCTATACTTTGAGTTTGCCAGTTGGCCTAGCTATTGTAACTCCCGTCAGAGGGGAAGCGGCCAAATGATCAATCCCAGAAAGGAAAAGCAGTTTGGTTGAAAGTAACTTGACATAGTTAACAAATGATAAAAAGACACTTCTCTTTTTCCCTCCTGAAGGTATCGAGAGGTTCAAAGGCCAGTACTTCCACAGCCGCCAATACAAGGGCCCAGAGGGATTCGAAGGGAAGCACATCCTGGTGGTTGGAATCGGAAACTCGGCAGCAGATATTGCCGTGGAGCTGAGTAAGAAGGCTGCTCAGGTGCGATGCTCTCTGCTCACCTTGAGCCATAGAGGAGAGGAAAGGGGAGGACATATTGAAAAATCTGAGCCATGTAATCAAGGCTCCATTCACATTGGTTGGTTGGTTGGCTGGTTGGCTGGTTGGTTGGTTGGTTGGTTGGTTGGATGGTTGGATGGCTGGTTGGTTGGCTGGATGGCTGGTTGGTTAGCTGGATGGTTGGCTGACCAGTTAGCTGGCTGGTTGGTTGGTTGGTTGGTCACTTGCTCAGTGTGATATCATAGAAAGTCTGGGAGTCAAGAAACCAGAGTTTCCCTTCCAGCTCTGCCATTATCAGTCATGTAGTCCAGCGTGAGTCACTTCATTTCTCCAGGTGATGGTCCTTTCATTTTTTAAATGGGAAGTTTGGACCAGATGACTTCCTTCAACCCAGGGAGCTTAGTGAGAAGTGGACCTGTTCACATTTTTGGGGAGTGCCATTTAGAAATTTAGTGCATACTTGAATTGTATTTGAAATGCAAATAATCATCAGTTACCAAGGAACATAAAGACGTAAAACTCTAGATCATGGTCACAGATATTTAGATGCATACCGAGGATTTCCAACCACTGCCATCTTTTCACCTGCTCAGGAATGACAGAGCAGAGCTGCTAAGGAGCCAAACATTGCAAAACGTAGATAATGCTGATAGGAGTAGCAGAAAATCAACCCCTTCCTCTAGGCCAAGAGGGGAAAATAGCTAAGGTTCCTGTCTCCAGAGCATTCCCCAGAGCAGAGCCGGGGCCCAGGAGCCCTGCCACGTGCACACTAGCCTCTGTGGCCCTGCATCTTCTGGCTGCACGTGACTCGCCACGCCCAAGTCCACACCCAGCAAAACTGTCCTGTCCTGAGTCTCACACTTTCGGGGCTTGAGAGGCCCAGTAGCAAGCGATAAACAAACACGGTGCCTCCCCAGCTGCTTACTGAAGGGGATCCACTGGGATCCGTCAAAGTCACCTATCAGTCAGTGCCAAGGAAGAAGGGGAGACAATAAGTAATGGAAAGAGACACTAGGGACTATGGTGAAGTCAACATAAAGGCAGCTGCTGACCACAGACCGACAATTCAACACTGTTTTAGGTAGGCGCCACTTCACAAGGAAAGGGGTTGAGATCCTTCCCAACAAAATCTGTCTCCAAACTCTGCTTACTCCAGATGTGTGACACGATGCGCAACTCCTCTCCTCCAGCCGAAATTCACAAGAGAATAATAGCTAGCAGGCAATACTTTCAATACTTTGCATATATCTCAATCTGCACAATAATCCCAGGTACTCTCATTACCCCCATTTTGCAGAGGGAGAAACTGAGACATGGAGAGGTTGAAATAACATGCCAAAGGCAACACAGTAATAGTGAGGCTGGGATTCAAATCCACGCAGTCTAGATCTGAGGACTCGGCTGTACAGTCCATAATCCTAAACTCTTAAGTGAATCGGTTTCCTTACAAGCGAATCAATGTTTAAGTGTTTGTCTAAGACAGCCTTCTAATACAGAACTCAGAATGGGCTGTAAAATTTTGAGAAACAATTCAAATGTGAGTTTGGACAAGGGGGGAGTAAGCAAGGTTAAATATGTATTTGAAAATATATACTATATATATTTCAAAATATATTTTGAAAACGAAAGAAACCAGAACACACCTGAAAAAGGATTC
>CM053517.1:2945470-3010837 GCA_028627145.1 Eidolon dupreanum
CAGCTTACAATAATCAGTGTCCAAAAGAGGCATATTTTGGATTGGCAAACCCTGCTCCCCCAAAAGATATTTGCCCGATTAATTATTTTTTTCATCGAAAAGCACATAAGGTGGTGAATCGATTCATTTTACCTATCAGGAGATCAAACCATCGCCAGATATTCATGCAACAACTATTAGAGACCAAATGTGCAGCTGGAAGCTGTAAGAAGACAAGAGACAAGTCAAAGAAAATGCCCTACTTTGGAGACACATAGAGCCTTCTGCAGAGAGGCCAGCAGATGTGGCCATGAGGATCTGCATGTTAACACAGTCCCCTCTTGTGGGGAGCGCGGTACTTCACAGGCATCGAGAGAACAGCACATAAGACATATCTGTCTTAGCACTTGACACAGAGCATTGTAACTATTTGTTTTCCTGTACAGGAGAACAATGTCTTTGGCGCAGTTCTTGCATCTGACTCTGTGACCCTTGTGCTTTAAACACCTACTAACTTGGAGACACAAAATGCCACAAAAACATAGCAGGGAACAATACTGAAAATTGCATGATTTAGTGTTAAATATATTGACCAAAATGGTATAGGCAATCAAAGAACGGAGGCTCGCTGATGGGAAAGGCAGAAGAAACCAATTTTGGAAAATGTTTTTATAGTTACAATAGTTTATATTTATTGAGCATTTTCTACGGGCCAGGAACAGTTCTAAAACTTGATTCTTACAAACACTACAAGGAAACGACTATGATATCCATTTCTACAATGCACAGAGAGGTTCGATCACTTGTCCAAAACCATACAGCAATAACTGGCAGAGCTGGGCTTTGACCAGGCAGTCTGGAGGCCGGTGGCTTAACTACATTGCCACTCAGTGTTCGGATAAATCTATGTTAACGCACAGCCTGGGGCCAGCAATCTCGCACCCGAGCCAGCGGTGGCAATGCCACGTCCTGGGAGGAGGGTCCATACCTGGTGGGGACAGGAGGGATGACTCCCGTGCCTGCCCTCCCACAGCACGCCCTCGCTGGAAGCGCCCTCTCTCTTCCCCCACCCACCGAGCCCTGGCCGCAGGGGAGGGATGGACGTGCAGCCGGGGCGCTGGCAGTACCCCAGGACTGGACTGTCCCCGAGCCGAGCCGGGCTGGCCGCAGCCTCTTCGCTCCCAGTCCCGCCTCCACTCTGCCAGTTGCTGTGTGGCCTTGAGTCATGTCACCACACCAATCCGAGCTGCGGCTTCCTGTGTTTATTAAAAAGCATGTTGGACAGGGCGATTCCTGTCCCCCTCCGGGTTGGCGAAGTGCAGCTGGAAGGAGGAGCAATGTCCAGAAGGCAAAGCTCTGCCCACCGCGGCCCGACTTCAGCTGCTCTGCCACAGGGAACAGTCACAGCGACATCAGCACTGACATTCGGTACCGGCTGCGAGTGAGGGGATGGGAACAGCCCAGCACAGGGTTTGCCCCAGGGACCTGGCGCGTTTCCAGAGCAAAGCCCTTAATCTTCCAGATCTTTCTCCCGGCTTCCTAGAGCAACCAGGATGGGGCGGGGCTTCCACTTACAAAAATAAAGCTCTGGTGCATTTTCTCCAGAGGACAGACCATGGCTCGGAGGGTTGCGATCGTGGGAGCCGGGGCCAGCGGCCTGGTCTCCATCAGGTGCTGTCTGCAGGAGGGGCTGGAGCCCACCTGCTTCGAGAGGACCGACGACCTCGGAGGACTGTGGCGATTCACCGTAAGTGGGGTTCCGTTCATTCTGTCGCGAGTCTATGTAGAAAAAGGCTTGGCCGGTGCTAAAAGAGGTAACATTTCTTCCGCAAGGGGCCAGCCGCGCTGGGGAGGGCAGGGGCCGGACGCGGCTGCAGAACGGGGGCCAGAAGGGCCACTGGCCTCCTTCCAAGAAGCGGGGCCCAGCCTGAGCCTGAGAGGGGGGCCGGCTAAGCCGGGAGGAGGGGGCGCACGGAGGGTGGGAGAGGAAGGAGGGGCGGGGACAGGCCGGGACTCCGGGGCCAGGGGTCGGAAGCAAGACCGGAGTCCGCAGGGTCGCGGCCAGGGCGTACGCGCGGCGCAGGAATCGCAGCGGGGGCGACATGGGGCCGCTGGGACCCGCTCCTGTGCCCGGCCCCGCTCCATCGAGGTCAAGCCTGGCAGTGGGCTCCGTGTAGAACGAGCTCCGCCCTCAGGGTCCAGCTTTCCTGACAGTCCCCATTCCCGCCCCCGTCCACGCTGAGGGCAATCAGAAGTCAAGAATGGGGGTTCGGCGCCTTTTTTGTTCCCTGAGCAAAAGAAAGCGATATTCTCGAATGTCAGCTGGGCCGCAGTCTGCACCCGAGTAGGGGGTCGAGGTGAGGCAGGAGGAGAGGGCACTACAGAGCCTGCACCTGGGGCCCAGGGGGGTCACTGGGGCCCTGTGAGCTCTGCGGCTGGGCCCAGGAAACATCTAAATCTGATGTCCCCAGACCACCTATTTCCCTCCTCGGGAGGACAAGAATGCTTTCCGTGAGCTCAGCATGTGCTGAGGAGAAGCTGAGGGGAACAGTGAAACAGGGCGAGGGGCCAGCCGTCCCGCCTCCGGGACCCCGTGGGACCAGGGGAGACAGAGCATCCCCCTTGTAGAAGGGCGAGATTTGGAACTGGAACAATTATTTTCTAATAGTTACATAATCGTGTAATGAAAAGCTCCAGAGAGGCCAAAGTTGCTAGTTTAGTCACAGTCCCCCGCCTAGGCTAGCTTGGTCACACAAAAAAGAACTGTATATTTAGCAATGTGTCCAACCACCAAATGTGACCATCAGTGCATAGTGACCTCCCCAAGGAGTTGGGCGCAAGAGCACAGCGGTTCCCACGCGTCCACCCGCAGAGACCCGACGCCCATGCTGTCACCACTCTCCCCTCCTCCGTCCACCGAAGACACTGCTAATCAAGCTCGAAAGCTTCCCCGGTGAGCCTCAGGCTCCTTCTCAGCACCACGCTGCAGAGAAACCCTCCTGATCCATCAGAGTAGGGACTGAAACTGCCCAATTAGAGGGGCAATGAGCAGAGGGTTTTGGTTAAAGTGATCTCAGTCAGAGCAAAAAGTGAGCCCAGAGGCCAGGGGATAGCCGATCGAAATGCTCCTGACATACGTCACAGACCTATACGTTTAAACACACATGCACATGGGCGCACACACATACACACACACACACACACACACACACACACACACACACACCACAAAAGGTTGGTTAGAGGTGCCTCTGCACTCAAAGACACCTCAAAACATGGTCTAGCAAAGGCTGCGCTGAGCCGAAAGGGTACAAGGGTGGAGGGTCCTTCGCACTTGCTGTGGGCAGAAGGCACCAGAATGCCAGAACAGGCAGGCAGATGGCAGACACCCAACAGAGCACAAACGGGGACCATTTCCACCGCCCCAAAGATGATACAGACTGCAAACTACCGCACCGAATTCAACACTCAGGAGGCCGTGACCCTGGGCTCTTCCACCTACCACAGCCGCAAGCAAAGAGGAAACAGGCAAGGGTCACAATGGAAAAGAAAGACCTCCATCCCTGGGGCAGGGGAGGGGTGGCGACCTTTAAAAAGAGAAGGGACCCGGGCCCTTCTGACCAACTCAGGCGACGGCGGGAGGTGTGTCGCGCGTCTGCCCCACGACCGACTCGCTCAGGCTCCTGACCCGGACGGGAGGCTTAGGACAGTAGCACCACAGGTTGATGCCCTTGACTGGAAAGCAATATTGAAGAACGTGGGAGGAATCGTCCTGTCACTCAAAATTAGTTTTACTCTTAGAGGACGTGGTATAGGAAGGGGCCTCGAGAAATAGTCCTTCAAGGCACAGTGACGGCTTCCAGAAGTCACGACACCTGACTGGCAGAAGTGCACTGTGCCCCACCCTGGATGGTGACCTTCCTTGCGGGCACTGAGGTCTTTTCCTCTGCACACGCTTCCTCCCGTTTATTCAGCCATGTGTTGAGCACCGACTCTGCGGACCGCAGACTTCTGAGACCCAGTGGGGGCGATGAGGAAGTGCGACCCATCACCCTCTAATTATGGAGGAATGAGGGAGGAGCAGTCCAGAGTGTCCCTCAGCTACTTCTGTTTGCAGCTCGGTAAATCTGACCTGCATGATCTTTCTGTAGAAGCCTTGATTTCCAAAAGTTCAGTTATCGTGGTGGGTTTCCTTTGATCCATCTAGTCAACAAACATTTGTGGAACTCCTGTTGTCTTCACGGGGGTACCACTGACAGGACCCCCCTTCTCTCGGAGGTTCCTCAAATCTCCTGAGCTTTGCCTGGCTCTCCCGCAAAGTAGGTCCGAGAAGTGGACACTGTCCTGTTGGAGCCTGACTCTCACTGGGGAGAAGAGGTGGCCATGTAAAATGGGTGCCGGCTGCTCAAAGAGGAAAAGACGAAGGGACAGGAGGTGTGAATGTCACACGCAGCGAGAATGTCTCTATTCGGGAGTCGCTTTTATTACAAATTTACACCCATTTTGAAAATGAGAAGAGAGACCTCTGGCCTGATAAAGCTGTCCTTCCACTGCCTATAATGCCCCTGAAGGACACGAAGCCTGTAGAAGAATAATGTGAATAACAGGTAACAGTTTTTGAGAGCTTACCAGGCCCTGCCGTAAATACATTATAGCTATCATTTCCATTTATCCTAGGGGACATGTACTATTAATATTCCTATTTATAGTTGATGAAACAGACACAAAGAGGTTAAGAAAATGCGTCTGCTTCCCAGGTCAAGGATGAGGGCAGGCAAATCCTAGACTGTCCCCCGAAGTGTCCTAGCGGATGATGGTGACCTTCCCATCGTACTGCAGGACAAAATGGACCAGGAAGCCAGACATCCCTCCATTCATGCTCTCATTCTTTGCCCTTTCGCCACAGTCCACCCCTGGGGGACCCCCACTCATTTTTACCTTCAGGACAATAGCCCCGTGGATTCCCACACCCAGGAGTGGTAGGGCAATCGGCAGACCCGCACAGAGACCGTGCTGAGCGCTCGCGGCCAGGCCACAGGGCCTGGGGAGCACTGGAGGGGAGGAGGGCTCAGGACCTGCTGTCACCCACGTGCTCTGTTTACGTGCTAAATGCTCCCGACCCTGGGCTTTCCCAAGAGAAACAAGCGGTGGGAGGAGAGAGACGAGAGCAAGGAGACAGCCCGGCTTCCACCCGAAGCGGCTTTCCACTCTGAGCTGCTGGTTTCTGCCTAACACCCGCGACACACTGTGTCACAGTGGGCTTCGGTGTTGCCTGGAAGATTTCTTCTTCCTGCCTTCACCATTCTCTTCCAAAGTTTTGCAGAACAGTTATTTGGGTTGTTTGTTTTTTCTTTCTGTTTTTGTTTGTTGGTTCCTTTGTTTAAAGTTCCCGTAAAAATACATGGTTCCCTGGCTTATGCGATTCACATGAGTCCCTGTTACTCTCAGATATTTAAACGTGCCGTAACAAAATGTTTTAAAATGTTTTGAACTATTTTACGGAAATCTTTACAACAGGTATTATGTACATCCCTCCCCCCCTCTTTAAACAGCATATATTCCAAATTTAGCCTTTTATCATTGTTAACTAGAAACTGGGGTGCTCTCACATGTCAGAGCCATACAGTAATCAACCCCAAAATGTTTATAACTGATGTTTTTCTCTTTATACTGATAAGAAAAAATAATTCCGAGATGCCCGCAATGAAATTACAGCAGGTCTGAGGGTGGAAGGGTGGAACCGGAAAGATTAATCAGTTAACGACCGCAGGGCAAAACCAACAAAAGACTGATAGCATTCCGGAATGCATGCTGAAAGGGAACTAATGCCCAGGGAGCTTTTCCTGCAATTATCTAAAAAGAACAGGCAGCATCTCTACTCGCATACGCGTGAACCTTGCAGCCCGTCGCCCACCCCCAGCCCCGCACAGCAGATGCTGCTCCCTCCCAGAGCACACACCTGCATCCCCAAACCGGCCCAGCTTCATCTCCTCCCACCCCCTTGAGCCACAGCCAACGTAAACGCTTTCAAAACAACTTACATCTTCTTCCCCAAACTCCTTGGCATAAGGGAGCCCGGTCATTCCCAGATGGCGGACTGACTTCTCCAGCCGGCCCTGCTGCTGGTGGTTTAGATTGCACGCCCCAGGAGCTGGTCCTTCTCCGGCTACCACATGGCTCAATAAACCCTTTCGTTTAGAACAGCTTTCAGCTGTGAAGGTTTCTGTGAAGGTGCTGTAGTTTCTTCCCTGGCCGTTTGCTCTCACCCCTCAATATCACAGCTCTTCACAGCTGCTCCTATTGTCTTTTTTCCTATAACCCAGAGGAAACTTGACCACTTTTCAGGGAAGCAAACCAACACTAAATCTAGTTCTAATGCTGGCTTCAGGTTTAAGGATGTTCTAAAGCTCTGCTATCCAATGAAGTGGCTGTTGATATAAGAAAGGTCCGAACTTGTAGAGAATTTTTATGTTTATTTCAGCCTGACTGATGACAATTGCCAGGAAGCAGAATCTCAATGGATTGAGGAAATGCTCTGGAGGATGGCGGTTTTGCAGCTTGTTTAATTCATTAGAATCAAAGGAGGAGATGGAAGGAGGGTTAGGTGAAACCCATGGGTGGTAGATCAGGGAGGTAGGAGAAGGCGAGGTGGGGAGATCTCCAGGGTTGGCTAGAAGGTGAGATGGAGAGACACAAACTTTTGTTGCAATGGTGGGTGCGAGATAATGAATAATTCGCATGTACAGCACTTAGAGATGGTGAAAGGGGAACAAGATAATGAGGGGGTCCTGCGGCCTTGTGCTCTGGTGCCAGCAGGTATGCCTTCAAGGGGTAGAAAAGGAAAATTACTCTGACCTATTCTCCTAAAGGCGGAAGAACGATGAATAGAGATCATTTAAGGTAAGACTGACTTTTGCTAAGGTAAAGATTGACGGGCCTGGAATGTGACTACCCGCTGTGACCTGCCCAGTTAGGAATTTGCGATAAGACCATCTTGTATTGTTACTTTTGGTGACCGAGCTTGCCAGGCAGCTATGTGGCCCTCCGAGCTCATCGGGTTTATTGCATAGCCCATTTTCATTCATATCACCATTAGCCACATATAACTGTGGAATACAGGTGATATAGCTAAGAAATTGAACTTCTTATTTCATTTAACTTTAATTTTAATTTTAAAACCAATACTTAATTCAGCTATTGAAGAACACTGAGGAATATCGGTTAACAATTTACGTAAGTGAACCCACTTCTTCCGATGAAAATTCAGCGTCTGAATTGTGATGTGTAAAATACACACTGAATTTGGAAGACTTGGTATGAGAAAAAGAATGTAAAATACTTCATTAACAATTTGTATATTGGTTACACATTGAAATTTATAAAATTTGGGATCTATCGAGTTAATATAGTATTATAGTTAATATAGTAAAATATAGTATTGAGATTAATTCCACTTGTCTCTTTTTACCTTTTTTTTTTCCTTTAAAATATCTGCTGGAAGAGTTTAAAGTGCCTCTGTGGCCTCCATCATGTCCTGCTGGGCAGGACTGTTCTGATGCCTTGTTACTCAGAGCATGGTCCGTGGACCAGCAGCGTCTGTGTGGGAGCTTGTTGGAATCGCAGGCTCTCAGGCCCACCCACACATACGGAATCGGCACCTATATGTTAACAAGGTTCCCCAGCCGATTCCTACTAAACAAGATTAAGATCCTCTGATCTAGAGAGCTGTGCTTCTCACACTGGAGGCAAATCAGTGTTTCTCTCATTTCCAATCAAGTATGTTTTACAAATATAACAAAAATGAACTATGAGAAAAATGAAAATGAGACACGGACAAATGACAAAATATAAAACCAAAATTTGTATGGAGTCGAAAGACATAAAGTAAATTAAAAAAAAAAAGTCATTAAACAAACATAGAAATAAAACAATTCCAAAAAGTGGATACATTGTTCTTTAAAAGTGTACATGTAGGCAATTAATACAGAGAATCACTATTACACTTGCAACTTTTTGTCAAACAAAACATTACATGTGAAATAACAGTTCTCCATATTAAACACCTGTAGGCACGCTTTCAATATGCATTGTACATATTAATATTTAAGGTTTTCAATGCGATAATTAAGCTCGCTTCTTACTGATCAACTTATCTAATCTGGATTGGACGGCTGACTCTCCTCATGAGGGATAATGTATATCTAAACTGTTTCTAAGTTTTATTTGATAGCACACATAACAGAGAAGCGAGGTGCACAGAGGTATGCTGAGTGGACCGGAAGAGCTTTTAAAGCAATCTCAGCAAGCTCGAAACGTTCTTTTTTTTTAACTGCTATCCAAAACGAAACAAGGAGTGCTGTATTTTTCAAATTTATCATCAATCCTTTATCAGTAACCAATTCTGATCATTTATTCTGTAACATTATAATTAAACATAAATTATCTTTCAATGAGAGAAAATAATTATAGATTTTATGCACTTTTGGAAAACAGTTTGCAAACTAACCTTAAAACATCACACACTCTCACGTAGTCCTGCCGCACGACTAATACACAGTTTGGCTCCTACACAACTCATCATGTGAGTTAGACAAACCCCAGACTGATCTATGCCCCATTCAACACAAAGGAGTCCATGTACTCAAATATTGAGCAATGTCACATTACTACTCTAAAGATTTCTAGATGCTGGTTCTCAATTTCTGTGCTTGCTTGTTGCAGACTGCTAATAACAGTTCGCGTCAGGGCAGCCCTGCACCTACAGCTTTGAGTAGTACTGCTTTAGGTCTTCCTGCGGAGTATAAGATCAGGATTTAAACAGGCATCTTTCTCAGAAGCCTTTTAGAGTCCAATTTTCTAAATTTCTTCTAGATAAATGAGACTGTCAGATATGGGCCACAGATTAGCAAGATGGAGTGATCTCATCAGCTGAGAGCAGTAACATGAGTTCAAACCGCAAAGATGTGTTTGTAATCTTATGCTCTGTGATTGATATGCTTTCCACATACAAAAAATATTTTTTTTGTTTCATAAGAAAAAGAAATCTATACATTTCCAAGACGTTAAATACTATTAAAATACCAATGACCTTCCCATTGAAATCAGAACAATCCAAAAAACAGGCAATCTGTATACTAAAGACACTACTAAACTGCTTATTGCTCAACCTGTGGTAGTCGTCTGAGATGGTGATGATATTCGCTAGTGATCCCAGTCAAAACCGGGGGTTGTAATTGATGAGTGCTTCACGATGCATACAGCGGTTGAATCTGGAAACCTTCGACTTGCTTCCTCTCCCAGGCACTAAATCCAATTAGTTTCACAGTCCTATGCATTGTACCTACTGCCACCTACCAAATCTCACCTCTCTGGATTTCAACTGCCATCGCCTCTGCTCAGGCCCTCATTAGCAATTGGGTGGATTTGTGTCTTGAGCTCTTAACTAGCCTCCTCGCTTTCCTTTCCAGATCCTTCTAATTCATCTTTCATAGAACCAGAATTATCTTTCCAAAATTTAATCACTTCTACGTCAAAACGTTAGGAAGACTGCCATAACCTTCTTATAAAATTCAAATTCTTTAACTTTAGATACAGAATCCTTCATAATCTGAACCCCCCCTTCTCCATAATCCTTTCAACAAGATCCCATGAAACCAGAGCAACTAGGAATTACCCAGCATCTAGATACGTAGCTCCTGGCTCTGGTCTATTTCCAAGTTTCCCTATATTTGTTATGCTGTATGAATCTGGACAGGTGAATTTATCCTAGGTTAACTTGTTAGCACATAGTAAATGAAACAATAATTCCAATTATGAAATTCATAGTGGGGTCCAATGGCCATCATCTCTCAAGTGAAGACAGCAAATCCCACTAGAATGGTGACAGGTAGCATATGTCATCGGCATCACCTCCATCTTGGTTGATGTTTGAAACATCTAGAAATGAACATGCATTTCATGTGTATGTGTGCAGACACACACACACATCCACGCTCATGTGCCTGCACTGTTTGTACAGGAATATGTCGAAGAAGGCAGAGCCAGCATTTACAAGTCTGTGGTTTCCAACAGCTGCAAGGAGATGTCTTGCTACTCAGAATTTCCTTTCCCAGAAGATTACCCAAACTACGTGCCAAATTCTCTACTCCTGGAATATCTCAGAATGTATGCAAAACATTTCGACCTTCTGAAATACATTCAGTTCAAGGTAAGACACCAAACATCAGTGAGTAGTCAGGAAATATTTTGTTTACCTATTTTTTATGATCTCTCTGTAGCCTAGCTTTGGGCTCCACAGATGAGAAAATAAATTGGCAAGACGGATGACACTGGGCTGGAGTCCTTTTCTCCTTGTACTTAACCCCACCCCAAGTAAATCTCAAGTTGCAGGTGGTTACTTTGTGTAAGGATTCCCATGCATAAAATTTTAATTTGCAATATTTATATCCTAAGGAGCCTAAAAAATGTCAAACCACATTTTCAGCTTGGGCCAATTACCTGCACAGAGGGACACTGAGAGCTCCCCCCGGCCCCTGGGGACTCTGTCCTCTGATAAGAATGGACGTGTGCAATGGCCCATGCACAAGAGAACCTCACTATTTGAGAGACCTCTTTTCCCAATATCCTTGGGAATAGAAAAATCTTTGACTATTGTTCTTCTCATAGGCCCTACCCACATTCCTCCCCATTCTAGAGAACAGAGACAAGAGGAAGGTAGAAGGACAAGGGTAGATGAATATATCCTCTTTCTATTCTTTTTTTTCCTTCCTCTCCAATACGTGAACGAGAATCCATGTTTTCTCCTTCTCCTGTCTCACTCCCTATCAGAGATGGGCGTGTTGGGATTCATAAGGAATCACAGAGAAAGCGCCAAGAATGGAAAGGTTGATCGCAACAAGTAGCAAATAAGATTTCTATTCACAATCTTAAAAGGACTCCTGATTAAAACGAAATCATGATCTCGAAGAGGTAGCTCCACCTCCGCGTTCACTGCAGCATTACTTACAAAGGCCGAGATGGGGAAACGACCCGAGAGTCCACTGATGGATGAGGGGTTAAAGAGGATGCGGGCTATATGTGTACAATGGAATACTGTTCAGCCATTAAAAAAAAAAAAAAAAAAAAAAAAGAGGAAATCCTGCCATTTGTGACAACACAAATGGACCTCGAGGGCATTTTGCTAAGTGAAATTAGTGAGATGGAGAAAGACAAATAGTAGATGATCTGACTTAAATACGGAATCGAAAAGATCGAACTCACAGAAAGAGAGACTAGATCAGTGGTTGCCAGGGGTAGCCCAATTCGATGTCTAGGGTTACGTTTATGTTTAGTGTGTGCTCCAGCACGTTTGAATGTCAACTGGACCATCAGCCCCAAGCCTTTACTGGAACCTTGACAACTGTGAATCACGATATCTATGATTCTTTTTTCAGACTAAAGTCTGTAGTGTAACAAAACGCCCGGATTTTAACGTCACCGGCCAGTGGGAGGTTGTCACCCTTCGTGAAGGGAAGCAAGAGTCCGCCACCTTTGACGCTGTCATGGTCTGCACCGGTTATCTGACTGAACCACGTCTGCCACTGGACTCCTATCCAGGTACAGAATTTTCTGCAACGAACCTTAATGTGTCTCATGGGAGCCATACTGATTGGTGTGAGATTGAATTCCTACGGTTCTTCCATTACACAATTAAAGTTGTGAGGTAACAGGGCTTTTTTCCTTAACCAGCCACTTTCTGGCCAGTTTTTGGCTTTCATATATTCCAAACAACCTATGAGTCCCAAAGAGTAGGGTGAATAACTAACAAGCAGTTTTATGCTTCACTGAGGTTCAATGTCCCTCCTTGAGTGACCGAAGCACTCAGAAAGTCTTTCAAGACATGGGACGCTTAGACAGGTTGGTGACCTAAGCACGTTGACATAGTTGAGTTAGACGCCACAAAGGTCCATCAGTGAATAAAGGAAAAAGCAACTTGATGTTTTTTTGGTTTTTTTTTTTTCATGTGAGTCACAGCAATTAACTAGATAAGACGTGTTCAGAGCTGAGTCACTAGTCAACAGGGGATTCGTCTCCCTGGGAGGCAAGTTAAGACACCTTTGGGTCTCGGTTTCTCTGTTTTGCAATCACGATTCATGCAAATCTATATCAACTGTCGATTGGATTACAATTCGGAGGGAATAGAGAATGCAATGGTTTGGTTTATTTTATCTGTAGTAAAGGATTCAAATGTTAAAACTGTAGGAAATGCTTCTCTAGATATGACCTGTGGTGACCCTAAGGCTTATCTTCCAACAAACTCAAGTACTTCCAATGGTCTTTGGTCTGTCCCTAGAGGTTACTCAAGTCGGGTCGAGTTGCGGTAAAGCGTATCCTGAAAACTGCCCTAGAATGGAATCGCTGAAGGAAAGCACCGAGTTAGGTCTTCACCCCGATGCAGGAAACCCTTCTCCAACGCCCGAGAGGCTCAGCCACCTCTGCCTGAGCATGTCCAACAGTGAACTCTCACTGCCCACGACACAACCCAATCCTTCGTCCGCCATCGCCCACAGAGAAAATTCCTGGGCAGCGAGCTACTCCAAACTCCCAGGAAGGAGTGCCTGGTACAGGGTCACTCCAAGAATCCAGAAAGTTCCATGGCATAGAGAACACATTGCATTTATTTAGCACCTACAGTATATTATTGCATGAGGCGCTAAGAATATAGAAAGGGATAAGACACCATGTAGCATGGGAGGATGGGGTTTTATAGGGGTCTAGTGGAGGCATCACAGTCTATGTATAACCTGGGTATATGCTTATACTCATTTTACAACAAGTTCATGTACCTCCAGTGCTCCTGGATCTGCTCCCCAGGTATCACTCAAGTCAGGTCAGATTAAGACAAAGCATACTCTGAAAGCGACTGAGCCAATGTACTCAGTTTGAATAGGATGAGCTTGGGACCCAGGAGATATAGATTCTAAGCTATACAATTAATAAGCTAAATTATCTTGGGCCTCCCACTTAAACTTTTGAAGCCTTTGGTTTTTCACCTATAAGTTAAGGAGCTATTTCTCCTTACTTGTGAAAAGCTCTATAAAAACCAAATATTAATATATAAGATATTACTGTCCCTCGATTCCTATCACCCTTTAAATGGCAATGACTTTTCTTAATAGGTCTTGATACCATAATATTTCAATTTCGTAGTTAATCATCTAGCAAATAAAACTAGAGGCCTATCTAGTGAAATAGTCACTCGCTAATTTCTGTATCTTATAAAGTCATGTATTCATAGTTTAGATTTTCTTTAAATTGAGCATGCTCTTACAAACAACCCAAATCGTCTGCCGAAAAGACGTTATTCACTGAACAATGCTTAAGTTTCATTCACTGATCCTGTGAATTATTGATTTGACTTCTTATTTGTTCTACAGGTATGAATACCTTTAAGGGGCAGTACTTTCACAGCCGACAGTATAAACATCCAGATATATTTAAGGACAAGAGAGTCCTCGTGATCGGACTGGGAAATTCTGGCACAGACATTGCTGTGGAGGCCAGCCACGTGGCCAAGAAGGTGCCATTCTTTTTTTAACATACATATATATAAAGTTTTATTTTTTCAGTTTTAAGTGGTTTCTGATTTCCATTATGATTGCTTTTTAACCCAATAATTTAAAAATTTTTTTTCCAATTACAGGTGACATTCAATATCATATTAGTTTCAGGTGTACAGCATAGTGATTAGACATTTGTGTAACTTACAAGGCGATTTCCCCCCCAATAAGTCTAGTACCCACCTGACGCTATACATAGTAATTACAATATTATTGACTATATTTCCTATGCCATACTTTGCATTATTTTGTAACTGCCAAGAAGGTACCACTTTTGATGGTGTTTAATGAAGAGCTTTGCCGTAAGACACATACCTCAGGCAAACAGTGTTGGACACCATGATAAATGATGAGAGGAATAAAAATGCCTAAAATGCATATATAAACAGATTTTTAAAGTATTTTTTCTAAATGTTTATAAATTTTGCTGTAAATTCTGGGTATCATCATTCCTCTAAAACCTACTTCTCGGACTTCTTATTTTTATCTTTTCCCAGTCATCCAGTGAGAATTCCTGGAGACATCAGTCTCTTGCCCAATTCCACAGGTCAGGAAACGCTAACCTCCTCCTTGCTAAGCTTTTTTTTTTGCTCTCTCCTTTCCTTGTTAATTGCTACCACCACCATCAGATCCAAACCACCTCAGACTAAGGCTGTTGCATTGTCCTCCTAGTAATAATTGTAGGAAAGGTCAATACGTATTGGGGCTTATTCTGTACCCAGTGCTTCACTGAATGCTTTACTGCATTGCCTCAACCAATTGTCAGGACAAGCCACCGAAACAGGTGCTGTTAGTGCCCTTACTACAGAAGAAGAAACTGGGTTTTAGAGAAGTTAAGGAACCTGCCTAGGGTCATACCACTAGCAAGGGGGAGAACCAGTTTTCAGATCTAGGTCCCTTTAATTCAAAGCCCCTGTCTCTAATTCTACCCTGCATCCCACCCCCCGTCCATCCTCCCCCACATGACAATCCATCCTACATCCAACCACCAACAAAGAAATCCTCTGAAATCTGCTCTCCTTATGGCATTCTCAGGTTGAAAAAAAACCTTCTAAACACTCTCCTTACCTAAAAAACAAACAAACAAAAAGACAAACAAACAACAACAACAAGACAATAATAAACTACAGATGGATTAGCTCTGCACTATAAGGTTCTCCATAATCTACTCCAAATCTAATTTATCCCTCACTACTTTCCTGCCCGATCATCAACGGCAGCCTGAGAGGTGTACTCTGAGCCCTTTCCAACCTCTGTGCCTCTGTTTCCCCCTTTGCTCATTCCCCCTTCCCTTCTGCAATGCCCTTTTCTTTTTTATTACAGTTTACATGTACGTTCTCAGCTATCTACCCCAACACGAAGGGATCTCTCCCTAGTAAGAATTTATGTAATCATCATTTACACTCCTCAGTTGGCCCTTTTTAAGTTTTAGTATTGCTAATCACCTTTTACAGTATATATTTTATTTCCAATTATGCTACAAACTCATTGAGAGCCATTGCCCCAACGACTACATATTAGTTGCTGAATGTTGTGCTAGGCACTGAGGATACACTGGAGAACAAAGTGACAAACACGAGATTCCCGCTGTTGCGGAGCCTGTAGTCCTGGGGAAAACCGATGTCAAGTAAGTATAAACAACTAGATCAGTAATCGCAAGAGTGAAAGTGACCATCATTTCTATTTCAACACTGAAACTTCTCTCAGTGTGGACCGTAATTCATAACCCCCAAAATGTCCTATCCGATTCCGCATCATGGCACAGAGAGACTAATTCAGTACAAATATCTCTGAAGTCATAATCATCGATATGCTCGTAGTTCTGGCCCCACAGTTCTTGTATTGCATATACTCCTTTGTAAGGCTGAACAAAATATACAACAAAGACACTGACATTGTAGCTCAGGTCACCACGCCCCAGTTTGGGGGCGGGGCAGGGGAACACCATCTGTTAAATCAGTTGTATTAGATCTGCAAAGTAAAGATCAGTTGACAACATTTTTTGAGTTTTAAACAGTTGTGCAGACAACTTCTACCAAAACAACTATTAGCTTAGCGAACTCAGTCAGCTGGTAAACACAAACTGTCGATCTGTACAAAAAAATAAAAATCTGTCAAAATGAATTATATTCACAAATTTTTCTGTCAGTTCAAACAATGATTTCTGTTGAAAACCTCTGTAGACAACTTTCAATGGCTGCCATTCCCTGTTCTCATTGCCCACAATTATCAGTGTACAAAGTAGGAACCACCTGTTCATTGTCTTTGGACACGAGGCTTTTAAGCTCCTTGTGGCTGGCCGCTATCTGGTTCACTGGTGTCTAGCACTGAGGCTGGCAGATAACAAGTGCTCAGCAATATGTCCTAAAGCATTTTAACACTTAGGACAATCAAACCATTATCTCAGAAGGATAACTCTAAAATAGGAGCCAGAGGAGCCAAAACTGTCTTGTCAGGAATGTATTCTGAGCCTAGTCGAATTTTTGGTGTCATTTAATTTGTGGAACTTCTCGAATCTCTGACAAAGCCAGCCCTGATCACCTCATGAGACCAAGTGATGTCTTTGGTTGCTTCCAGGTGTTCATGAGCACCACTAGAGGGTCATGGGTGATCAGCCGCCTCTCTGACTCAGGTTTCCCGTGGGACATGGTGCTCACAACTCGATTCTGGAACATGTGCATAAATGCTCTCCCGGCTCGCATCGTGGCTTGGTGGATGGCAAGATATATGAACAGATGGTTCGATCATGTGAATTATGGCTTAGTACCAGAAGACAGGTAAATATGACATATCTTGTTGTATCTGCCGAGGGCTCTGAGGAAGAGGGAGCCTTGGTCCTTCCAGTGGCAAATGCAAACCCAGCCCTAACGTGACATAACCGAAAATGAAGGAAAACTTCATACAAACTTATTTGACCACAGTAGCTAACAGATTTTTGAGTTCTCGTTAAGTGAAATCATGTATTCCATCTTGCCAACAACCTTTAAAGTGACTATTTTTATAATCTCTTTTAGTGTGGGTAAACTGAGGCTTAACAAAGTGCAGTCACTTGCCCAAGCTCACTTAGTAATAAAGTAAGCTCTGTGACCTCGGCAAGCTTCGGCTGCAACGATCAAAAGAATGGTTTATCTGAGTCTTCAGACAAAAGACACACACTTGTCTTGTTTCAATGGGCAGGAAAAATTCAACTCTTATAGTTGCCCTTCACCCTCTTTCTGAACGCGGTGCCTTCTCGACCTGGCCAAGATGACCTTGATTTCAGTCTGTCCTCACAGTTACAACCTCTGACTTATCCCGGGAACGAGAATCAATGGTTTTACTGCCTTATTAGTTAAGTTTGCACAGTGAGGGTCCTGGCACCGCAGCCTGGAGATGCCGTCTGTTCTCCAGACTTCAGTCTGGACCAGCAGGGACCAGGTGATGCCCGAGGCAACACCGATGGCACGCAGCCCCCTTCCCACTCCATGGCGTCTTCCTCCTCGCGCCCTTCCTCCTTCCGGCATCTGCCTTCCTCTCCCCCGCTCTCCCCGTCCCTCTGTCTGTGTCCATCGGTTCCTTCCCTCCTCTTACCTGCCCTCTCCTACCCCCCACCTCCAAGCTTCCCGCGGGTTTTGACTGTTCACCAGAGCTCTTTCTACCGTAAGCTTGATCAAGCCTGCAGGGCAGCTCACGGGATTATAAAGCATTTTAGAAGCAGCCTGAAGAATTACACTTCTTTCTCTCTCATATTCGGTAAATCTCCGTGATCTCCAGAGTCCTTGCACACACACTATTTCACGGGCGCTTCATCCTACCCAACGACCTAAGGACGGCAAGTGTCAGCATCCCTAAGCGACAGGTGAAGAAAACAAAGCGCGGAGGGACCAAATGACCTCCTCCCTTTCCCAAGCTCTGTGAAACACAAGCAGCGCTCCCCGCGCTCAGCACCCTGTCTCCGCTGTGGAGTCGCCATGAGCCCCACAATGGCTCGACTTATTTAAAATCACCCCACAAAGCGTTCGTCAGCGATTCCAAAGGCATGGCCACAAAACGATCACTCCGCCCTCGTCCCTCGAAGCACCTGCCCGGTCTCCCTCGCCCGGTGCCAGCCGACAGCAGACGTGCCAGCCCCGGCTCCCTGCGCGGCCTTCGGCTTTCGGGTCCCTCCAAAGCGACTGTGAGGGCCGAGGGCTGACATCCGGCATGGGCACCAGGACAGGGCGCTCGGACCCTGTCTCCTCGGGCTCCCGAATGCCAGTAAAGGGGGATCGCGTGTCATCCCCCTTCTGGGCCACCCGCGAGTCCCGCCCACAGAGGCACCGGCTCCCGAGACCCGCACCTGGGAAGACCTGCGGCGGCCAGGACCTGTGCGCGTGTCTGTGACCGGCTGCAAACAGCCCCACCGGCGACACAGCCGGGCGCTGCGTGGACGGCGTGGGACAGCGCGGCGACAGGACAGCGGCCGCACGGCAAAGGCCGGACAGCCGCCGCTGGAGGGGTCGCGCGCGGCGGCGGGAGCCCTACGCGGGTGCTGGCCGACCTGCGGGACACGCACAGCGGGTCCCCGCTCCCGGGGACTCTGGCCGACCCGCAGGACACGCACAGCGGGTCCCCCCTCCCGGGGACTCTGGCCTACCTGCGGGACGGGCACAGAGGGTCCCAGTTCCGGGCCCAGAGCCTCGACCAGAGGCAGCGCGCCGAGCAGCAGGCGACGCCGCGGCGCGGCTGTTCCCGCCACAAGCCAGTGCGCATGCGCGCTCCCCGCAGCCGCACGTGCAGCGCCGCCAGGACGCCGAGGACCCCCCCACACCGCACCCACGCTTCCTGCAAGGACTAGGGGGACGCAGAGAAGGCTGGGAAAGGGCGGGAGCCCTCGGGCCAGGGTGCCCTGAGCGCCTTTCTGTCTTTCTCCCGCTGTGGGGCCCCAGGGGCTCTGCTCCCGACCTTTGGCTGCCTGCGGTCACCTCAGGGCATCCCCTGCTACATCACCAGAGGCTTTTTGCCTTAGCAACGGGAGAAAGCAGGATCAGCAGGGCACCTGGCGCCCCACCTGGAGCTGCCCCCGCTGGGTAGCCGGGTGCCCCTCACCCCCGGTCTTCGGCACGTGCTCACCTCCTGCTGGGTGGTCCCGGGCACGCAGCCTGCACAGGTGCCGCTTCTACCTAAGGCCAGTCTTCCAAGACGGAGAGAGACAGCTGTTTTCTCTAACTCATATAAAGGAACGTAGAAAGTCAAACAAAATGAAAAGACAGAGGAATATCTCGTAAATCAAGAGTCAAGAAAAATTCCTGGGGGTGGAGGGAACCCTAAGGAAACAGAAATAAGTAATTTGCTGGGTAAAGAATTCACAGGGCCCCGCGTAAGGATGCTCACAGACCTTGACAGTGGACGAGAGGAACTCGGGGAGAACGTCAACAAAGAAAGGATAAGAAGGAACCAAGCAGACGTGGAATGAAAAGTAACTGAAATGAAAAACACGTTAGAGGGAATTGACAGCAAATTAGCTAACACAGAAGTGTGGATCAGCGAGATGGAACCGACCAGTGGACATCCACCAGTCAGAGCAGCAGAAAGAACACAGAATTTTTAAAAAGGAGAATAGTTTAAGGGACCTCTGGGATAATACCAAATGCGCCAACGGACCCATTATAGGGATCCCAGAAGGAGAAAAAAGGAACAGAAAGCTCAGGCTCCACACCCATGATGTGTCAATGTAGGTTCATCAATTGTAACAACTGCACCACTCTGGAGGGGGGACGTCCACGGTGGGAGATGCTGTGTGTGTGTGTGAAGGGGGGCAGGAAATATATGCTAAATCTCTGTACTTTCAATTTAATTTTGCTGTTAACCTAAAGCCACAGTAAGAGTTAGTCTATTCAAAAAAAATTTTTTTTAGGCTCAGGAAGGAAAAAAAAAAAAAAGATTGGCACCTCCTGCCTAGCCAGAGCTCCCAAATAAAGAAGGGAGGAAGATAACAGAGGGCCAGCTGCATTGTCACTGGCAGATCTCTCTTGTGTTTTTGTTTAGGATACGAGTGAAAGAATGGGTGCTAAATGACATTCTCCCAGGCTATATCATCTCCGGGAAAGTGCTCATCAAGCCAAGCGTGAAGGAGGTGAAGGAAAACTCTGTCCTGTTTAACAACATCCCCAAGGAAGAGCCCATTGACATCATCGTCTTCGCCACTGGCTACACCTTTGCTTTCCCATTCCTGGATGAGACGGTGGTGAAAGTTGAAGACGGCCAGGCCTCCTTGTACAAGTACATCTTCCCCACCCATCTGCAAAAGCCAACCCTGGCTATGATTGGCTTCATCAAACCCCTGGGCTCCATAATATCCACGGCAGAAGTGCAAGCTCGGTGGGCTGTTCGAGTCCTGAAAGGTAAGAGCATGGGCAGGTATAATCAGTTTGCCATGTTATTTTGGATACTGGAAACTCTGAGACCCTCCCTGGCTCCTATCCAAAACAATGGAATCTTTAAGAGCAGGATTCATTCTCTTGTTCCCTGAATTACACTATCATAATGAATATATGCCATTACCAGCACAAAAGATAAATCAGGAGTCAAAAATATAAGCCGTGCCTACCTATTATTTTGACTGAATCAACCGGCTCAATTAATATTTAAAAGTGCAATCAACAGAATGCCATAATTCTGGCAAACCGGTTGTAAGGTTCTGTCGTATCAAGTAAGTCATAAGATGACAAGATCCTTATCTTTTCAGCTGGCAGTCTACTTAGGCTGCTGACATATTTGCCAGAACAGACGAGTAGCTGAGTACTAGAAATAAAAGGTGACCAGCAGTAAAGCATCTTTAACCACTAAGGAAGCACCTCGAGTTAAACTGCATTTTTTGTTTGTTTTATAGGTGTAAATAAGTTACCACCATCAAGTGTCATGACAAAGGAAGTTGATGCAAGAAAAGAAAACAAGCACAGTGGGTAAGTTAACTTCTCGTGCATCCTTTCTGAATCATAACCGAAACTGGAAAAAACAATAGCAAAGAGAGGTAAGAGTCACACTGGAGAAAAAAGAAGCGCCTGACACTTAGAGAAAAAACAAAAACAAAACAAAACAAAAAAAACGAGGAGACTTTATGGAGAGAGGAGGGAAAGGGAAATTGAGAAGCTTTAATGTCCCCAAATCACTACTTTAGACCATGGTCATCCAGCAGCACATGGAGTTTGGAGTCTAAGCCAAATGGAATTAACCGTCCTCTTCCGGACACACGATTCCATACCTTATCCATAAATCAGCAGGCGAACAGTTGCGTTTACCCACTCGGACACCAGAAGTGTCTGCCACTCATTCCTTCCACAAAGCTGTATTCAGCTCTACTGCCTTTTTCAGACACTAGAGCAAGAGACAGCAAACGAGGGCCTGTGGCTTTTACATCTTTAAGTAGCTGTGGGGAAAAAAGAAGAAAAAGAAGACTATTTTGTGATGTGTAAAAAATATATGACATTCAAATCCCAGTGGCCATAAAGTTTTATTAGAACACAGCCACACTCGTTCATTTATATGTTGTCTGTGGCTGCTCTCCAGTTACAACTGCAGAGTTGAGTAGTTGAGATAGAGACTGTAATATAGTCCTTCAAGCCTAAAGCATTTACCCCCGGCCCACCCTTTGCAGAATAAGTGGCGCCTTGTGCTCTAATTGTGCTTTACTCTTTGGCCGCCATTCAAGAGCCAGGGATAATGGAAGGGGGCTCAGGGAAGGAGTCTGGGCCCAACGCTCTCACTCCTAATCCAACTAAAGCATCTCTGGTTTTATCTGCTTTGTTGTTTATCTGTTTGAGGCTTTGATACAAATTTTGCCTTAAAAAAAAAAAGGTTTCTAAGGATCAAAAAGAAGTTTTAAAATCATTGCATTTAAGAAATTTATCACTTTTCTCATTCATATATACTTCCAAACTTCAAGTGTTGATCTTTCCTCATGCTACATCCCAAAACCACAAAAGAATTTTAGGTGTCTCTTCTTCATCCTCAGCCTGGAATATGATTTGATTGCCATTCTGGCATTCTAGTATAATGTAGATAGTGAATGAGAACTATACACTGTAAAAGCTTTTTTTCGCATAGGTCAGTCATTGACTTTAAGGACTAATACCAGCATTACAGAGAATTCCACCCTGTTGATTTTTGTGGGATTTTTTTTATATTATAAAAATATAACAATAATTGAGTTTTAGAAAGATGTAGGAATCGCAAAATTATGTGAAATACATTTTTTTCTAGAGATTGCTGATCATTTCACAAAAGAACTAGAGTAATATGAGAGGCAATGAGGGTGTTTGGCACATCATATGCATAGAGTATCTTTTCAGGGGACTCATCTCATATTTAAACAATACAGTGAGAATGGTAAGCAGACATGGGCGTGGAGGGGAGACTGCAGAAACCATTCCAAATTTCGCAGTATTCTTGTTTACTTTGGCACTTTTACTTGTCCTAAAGTTATCATTTTTTTATCTTTTTTTCTTCCCCTTTATGCCCAATCTTCCTTTTACAAAGGTTTGGCTTGCATTACTGCAGAGCTTTAGAAGTTGATTATATTTCATACATAGATGAAATTCTAACCTATATCAACGCAAAACCCAACCTGTTCTCCATGCTCCTGACGGATCCACGCCTGGCTTTCACTGTCTTCTTTGGCCCATGCACATCGTACCAGTTCCGGCTGACTGGCCCAGGGAAATGGGAAGGAGCCAGAAATGCCATCTTGACCCAGTGGGACCGAACAATCAAGGCCACCAAAACTCGAATTGTACAAGAATCTCCATCTTCCTTTACAAGCTTACTTAAACTCTTGGGCTTTCTGGCTTTGCTTGGGGCCATTTTCCTGATTTTTCTGTAAATAAAAGATGACCTAAATGACTTGTCAGATGCTCAGAGTAGGTTCCCCTGCCTGCCTTTGAATCTCTGCCAAATGCTAGGGATGGTAGCTGAGTTTCTTGCTATAAAAACTCTTTTTTCAGGAGGCAGGGGAACTACACGATTTAACAAATAAAGAAACTCAGACAAGGAAGTGTCGGTTGATTTGTCCAAAGCAATGGAGCTAATTGGTGGCTGAGTCGGGACACACGCCTCTAGGATACACCTGGGGCTCTGGACGCCTCCATCTAAGCCAGTTGGTTGCCAGTGTTCACATGACTCCAAGTGTCTTAATAGTGATGTCACAGAAGTCGTATCGCAAGGATATCACTCGGTGAGAGGTACTTGTGTGCCTCTCTCCCTTTCTCACTCTGCCCATGAGCGTGTCATTCCGCCTCTCCGTCGATGTGCCTGGGCTGTGGCCAGTCCCTTCCTTGACATGCACCGATTCTGAGTCTCCATATGAATCTTTCCCCCCATTGACCCCTCCCTCTTCCCCTCTGACCGTGACCGTGACCATGCGAGACCTAATCTACAGCCAAAGTATATGTAGAACAGACTCAGTAGAAAGAAAGGACCCTCATTCCTGGACTTGAAATTATCCCATAAATCATACTGAGAAACAGTATGGAGTTTTTTGTTGTTGTTTTTTCCCATTCATTAAAAAAAATAATAATTTAGTTAGATCTGGGAAATCTAGTAAAACAGGAAACATTCCACGTTTTGGTTTCTTGCACATAGCCATTGAATCAGGGCTTCTGAGGCATTTCATCTCTAGGAGTAATTTGACATTTTGAGAAATTCCTCTTAGGGTGTACAAATAGTACCCCCTGCAAGGCCAGACTGACATGAAGGCGTCTTCCCCGTTTATGTATCACTGCCCTTAGAGAGCTGAGCCCAGTGTGGAAAGCCCTGCCTCCTAATCGCTGTACGAGCCTGAGTGAGTTATTTACTTCTAGACTTCAGTTCTCCTTCCTATAACACGGGAGTTATAATACTATATAATACTATATAATAAGGGTGTTAAGGATTAAATGGTGAGATCTATGTAAAATGGTTAACCTAAGTCCCAGTAGGTGTTTACTAATAGCTCCAATTACTGTCATTATGTAAGCAGGCTGCGTGTTTTATTATCGCTTTATTTTTTCTGAGTCACAGACCCAGCCCCTCACTGGGCAGTCCCAACAGAATATCTCATAGGCTTCTCGAATGCAATGTGTACAAAATTCACTCATTATCTTCCCCTAAAGACCCCGACTCACTCTCCAATATCATCCTCCTTACCGTCCATAGGGAAAAATATACATATTTCAATAAATAATTATACAAATTGCACAGTTAAAAATAAATGGCACTTGATAAATATTTGTTTTCTTCTTTCATAGTCGAATGAAAAATAGATCGATAGATAGATAGATAGATAGATAATAGATAGATAGATAGATAGATAAGCACTGTCTAGAGCATACCCTTGGTGGTTATCTGATTTTGATTCTACGAGAGCTATTTTAAAACTCTGTCGATTATAGACAATTAAAAGCAATGCAAAATAATTCTTGTCTGTAGACATGTAAATTATATCCAATAGAGGTTTGGTTGGCTTCTATTGCCCACTGTGGAAAACACTAGTTTTGCCTCCATTTGCATATTCATATCAATATCCCTGATCTATAAATGTCTGCCTCCTTTGAACCGTTGGTATCACCTTACCAATTTCCTCTTTAATAACAAGTTTAAAAATCTTTAGAATGTGTTCATTTCATATTTGCATTCGAGTCATAATTTTGCTTCCTCTGCAAATTATCTTTTAAAAACCTCTCTCCAGGAACAACAGTACTATTATTCATCTATAGTTTTCTACTGAAGCACAAAAGAAATCATCTTGACCCTCTGACCCTCAGACCTCACATCTGGCAGTCAGCAAGTCCTGCCATGTGTGTCTCTCGGGCAGAGCCCGGATCACAGGGAACGTGTGTGAAAACACAGGCTGTGGAGTCAGAATCCCACCCACTTCGCTAACCAACCTTGAGCAGGTTGTCTCATCTCATCTAGCTTCAGTTTCTATATCTGTAAAATGTAGAAATAATACTTTAGTATCATTAGGAGGAATAAATGAGGACAATGCATGTAAAACATTTAGCCCAGTGCCCAGTATACAGTAAGTGCTTATTAAAAGTAGCTATTATTATCTCACAGACTGTTCCGCTTCCTCACTCGCTAGTTCAGGTCTGTTTCGTCCTTGTCTAGGTCACTGGCCCCCTGCCCCCATCTCCACTCAGTTCTCCGTACTCCCACCATTTGGGGGTGCTGCTATTGCCTGCCCGCAGTGGTCTAATAAGGGGAGATAAATAAAGATGTCTATTGGATTGTTTGTGACAACAGCAAAGAGAAATAACAGTGTCAGTAGTGAAATGGTTAAATAATTCATGGCACGTCTAACAGCAAGAAACAAAAGCTCAACTCCAACTGACACAGCCATGTAAAACTGTGGCTCATATAGTTGGAGTCTGGACTTTATATAGAGTAGCTTTTACAGAAGAGCATTTTGGTGACACGTGTATAATGGGCTTCAGGGCTGAGTTAATCTGGTGGCTTCAGTGCCATTTCGCCACAGTTCCTTTAGATTCCTTCTCCCTGGACCAGCCTTATGCCCGGCGTGCTCAGAGAGCTGCAGATACAGACTGCAACCTGTAGGGAAAGAGAGAAGTATGTCCAGCACTCTTCCAGAATGTGGCAGACAGCAACTTGTATCCGAAACGTCTCTTTAGCTTTTCTTCCCGGTCCCACGACCACCTAGCTAAAGACACCTTTTCTCAGCCTTCCTTGCAGATGGTATGGCCATGTGATTGAGTTCCTGCACATGGGATGTGACTGAAAATAATGCGAGTGATTTCTCCCTCGTGGACTGAAAAGGAAATTGTATACTTTGCACTTCCTCCCCGTCCCCACTCCAATCACACAAAGGCAATGTCCTCGGAGATTGTTGAGTAACCAGACCGAAAGAACAAGGTCCCTTGAATGACCCAGGCCACAGGGCTGCCTTGCTAGTCTAGTCTGGTCAAATTGTAACATAACAGAGAAATAAACTTTGTCTTCTATGTTCTATTTTTTTTAGAGGTCTCTGTTGCATCAGCTTCCTCTCTACGCTATAATATACATATCCTGAAGTTGCCAGCGACTCCTCACAGGTTTTGCATCAAAACCTCCTTCAAAGGCAATCGTTTGCTAGGGGGATATGATTCCCCCTCGACCCCACACCTGGAGCTCAGCTATCTCAGAGAGGATCAGAGCTACGTGCAGGAGGACGGAATGGCTCTCTGATTCAATGTCTCTCTCTTTACCACTGTCATAATTCTCAGTGATTTCAAAATCAAGTGTGCACTCTTTCCATGCCACGACTTCTCAGCTCCTTAACCTGGTTCCCTGGTTATCCCCCACCCCGCTCCACCGCCCACTGCCATGTTCGTACTCCAGACCGGTGCTGTCCAACCACCTCCTGCCATCGTGGGAATGTGTAGTCTGCACTCTCCAACATGATAGCCACTAGCAATGTGTGGCTGTTAAGTGCTTGAAACGTGAAATAAATTCTTAATTTTTATAATTTTCTTTAATAACAATGAATATAAACCTAAGTTTAAATAGCTACACGTGGCAGTGACTATTGTATGAGACAGCGCAGGTCTTGGCCTTGTCCTTCTCTTCAAGTACAACACTCCACCGTCTGAATTACAATCATCTCACTCTCAGCCGATACCAGAAGGGCACCATTTCAGTACACCCAAATCTTTTATGAAGTGGGGTTTAGTGATGACCTATGAAAATCGTTTACATGGGAAAGAGGTATGATTGCTGAGTGTATGGTCTAGGGCAGCTCACTGAACTTGGGAGTTGGAAGAGATGCACACATTCTCACTGTATGTAAGTCGGCTTTGGTATGCAACTAGATAAAAACATTTGGGGGACAGTCGGAGACGTTTTGAAGTAGACTTTATGTTGGACGATATTGTTGAGTTTATATTGACTTTCTTAGACGTGGTATTGATGTGATTGTGTGGGAATGCCCTTATTCTTGTGAGATGCATGCTGAAATAGCCTGATGCCATCCTGATATTTGAAAACCACTTTCAGGTGTGTGTGTGTGTGTGTGTGTGTGTGTGTGTGTGTGTGTGAGAGAGAGAGAGAGAGAGAGAGAGAGAGAGAGAGAGACAGAGACAGAGACTGAGAGGAAGAAATGTGCTAATAATAAGAGATAGAATAAGTGAGGGATACATTGGTGTTCATTAATGAACCTATTCCTTCAACGTCTCTGTTGGCTTAGTATTTTTCAAAATAAAATTAATTTGCTGCCAACAGAAGATTTCATATAAAAATCTGGATTTGTGGTTTCTATTGAAAGGAGCCTAAAGCCTTACAATATTGGGCTCCTGCTGTCAAATAGGATCATTTAGCTGAATCCAATAGACAGAGCGTGTGCTTTCCAGGCCAGTCTTACCCTGGCCCCTGCCCTCGTTAGGGTGACTTTCCTGAACCCTGTGGGCATTTGTACCTGTGCTTCTGGTCTAAAAACTGTTCAATGAACTTGGGATGGTTTTTCGTAAGATGGTCTTTCAAGCACTTGATGGAGAAGGAGAAAAGAAGAAAAAAGATGATGCCTACTCAGTATTCTGTTACTGCCACTGCTTCTAATTTTCCTTCTTCTTGTGCCCTAGGTTAATATTCACAACTAGTTTTATGCTTTCTTAAACACGTTGACCAGTTCGCTCTGCTGACCCTTCTTGAAAAAATGAAACTGCTTAATTCCATTATAAGTTTTTCACTTTAATCACACTTCTGGAGTTAGGTAACTCTAGACATGAAAGAACTCGGGGAGGTGATCGTCACCCAAGTTACTTTCTCCTTTGAAAAATTCCCAGATGGTTCAAGGGACTAAGAACTCAGGGTCGAATAAGCTTGTTTGAGGTTGAAACAGGTTGAGGGACGCGTTTCACTGCGGGCCGGGCTTTCGGTGACTCGGCGCCCTCTGGAGGCTGCAGCGAGAAGTGCAGCCGGCGCCCGGCGCTGCCCCTTCGGGGCTTTGCGTGGACGGTGACGGAAGGAGGGTGGGGAAAGAGGCAGAAGGTCCCGCCTTGCAGTCCCGCAGCCCTATCCTCACCGCGGTTCAGCCCACCCTGAGATCACGGAAGTATCAGCCGTGGTCTACGCAACTTTTCTTCGCCTTCAGGGGTATTCTTTCTGCTGTCGCCAGCATAACAGGAAAGACGGGTGGTGTTCGTTTTACACGGAGACTTTTGGGATCCAAGTCAGCATTCCTTTGTTTTTCTTTTAGAACAGAGAGATTTTGTGTAAAAGACAAACGCTACCTTTGACAAATGCTACCATTGGCTATTGACTTTGAGAAATAATTTGTCAGAGTATCTGTTCTTTAACAACAAGGTAAGTGCCTCGGATTTTTTTTTTTTTTTCTTTTTCTTTTTAGTGGGGAAATGCTTCCAGAAGCTGCTTGGGCAGAGGATAAATATTCCGACTGCATTCCTTAGGAATGAATGTCTCTTCTTCAGGAGTTTCTCAATTAGGGTTAAAGCAACAGAATGAAGGAGGAAGTCAGGAAGCAAACGAACAGTCTAGGAAGAGAGAGACCACCCAAAAGGAAAGTGTCGGTGAGAATAAGAGTCATGGGACTTTCTGTGATTCTGGGCACGCCTCTGATTTCCTATTCTGGATGAGATGGGAGCACCAGGCACGAAACACTCCACCAAGCTTGTGGTAGGAAGAACTGGTTACAAATGTCCATGACACTGACTTCCCCCAATCTGTCCTGACAAGCACAGGCATGTCCATTTTCCTGTGACCTCGTCGTGGACTCCAGAGTGTCCCATATGACTTTCCTTGGGGACATTGTTCAGCCGATCCTGCCTCTAAACAAGGTTAAGACACTCTTCCCCAACCCCCAACTCGTGTAATATCTTTGTCGCATGGCAGGACGTGGTCCGGGACTCTAGATGCTCTGAATAAAAACTAACATTTTTGATGACTGCAATTCCTAAGGTTCAGGGAGGCTAGGTGATTGCAAAGGACCCCTTTAATCTAAAGTCCCCAGGGACTCAGGGTTTTGGCAACACTAGCTAATAATAAGAGCTCGGTGTTTAATTGAACACTTGCTATGTAGCAAATACACTTCTACGACCCTTCCAGTATATAATCAGCCATTTAACTTTATAACAAGTATTTAAAATAAGTACTACTATTATTTACATCGGCACTGTACCACAGAGAAAACTAAGACGCAGGGAGGGTAAGACAGCTAACCCAAGGTCACACGGTTAATAAGTGAAGCCAGGATTTAAAGCAAAACAGTCTAATTTCAGAGCCCTCGTTTTTAACCAAAATGCGATTCTGCCTCAGATCAAAGATGAAAGGAGGGTATTTATATTACCATAAAAGTCGAGTTCTGTGACAAGCGTTCCCTTCCAGACTCGTGATATAAAGAAGCTTTGCTCGACCTTCCTCTAGCAGCAGACTATGGCCAAGCGAGTTGCAGTGATCGGGGCTGGTGTGAGTGGCCTCGCCTCCATCAAATGCTGCTTGGACGAGGACCTGGAGCCCACCTGCTTTGAGAGAAGCGATGACATCGGGGGACTATGGAAGTTTGCTGTGCGTAGTTCATTCCCTCCCACCTCCATCAGTCATAATCTGACCGTGAGCTCTGTCCCTGCTCAGGCACCGTGGCTTTACCCTACCTTGGTGACCAAGTAAGGGAGCTGCTCACGCAACGACACACACTTGGGCACGATGCGATGCCATGCTAACACTGTGCAGATACAGTCTCATAGGCGATGAGCCCGGAGAATTGGCAGGGAGGGAAGCTGGGAAGAGAACGGAAGAAAGAGTCAAAAGAGTTAAGTTTGATACACAAATACAGTATCGAAAGTTATGATGATTTCTGGACCATGGACATTCTAAGACAAAGTAGCCGAGTGTCACATCAGGTAAGCAGAATGGCCTTGGCAAATAGGGAGCGGATGACACTTTAGGAAAGATGCAAGTTGGCATCAGGTCATGGAGCCCCAGCCCTCAGGCATTGTTTGGGTCTTTGTGAAGACAGCTGGCTAGGGAGAGGCAAGAACCCTGACCTTGAAAGAAATGATTAGAATAGGAATCGCCCAGGAACTGATCAATCCTTCTTGGGAGTGCAGTATGCAGCCTGGGGTTATGCTCAGGGCTAGGCAGCCATTACGTGACTTGAGCATCAGAAATTGGGGCTGGAAGTGGCTAATACTAATTGCTTCTGGCCAGGATTGGTCCCGGGTACTGGGGGTAGCAGAATCTTCAGTGGGGATCGGGGGATCTGCCCCAGTGGTGGGGTAGAAGGTGTCTGAAGATGGGAGGCCTGAGTACTGAATGCTTCAGGGGCAAGAGAAGAGCAACATTCATTGGGAGCTCAAGATGGGAGAGGGTACTTCAGACTGGTATGAATGAGGGAATCCTTCATGGAGGAGATGGCATCTGCCAGTCTTTGGTGGATGGTGAAGAAACAGGATAAGCAAATGCATGTGAGCAGGAGAGGCCACAAGCTTAGGATTATGGCCTTATGGGGTACTGTGAACCTCATCAGGCACCAGACATCAGCGTGGAAAGAAAGTATTGTGTCTGGTTTGTGTACCCCTTGCTATTTGACCTCACAGTTTGTTTGGTTTCCTTCTCCCAACCTAAAGTAATACAGATTAATTTTATAAAATAATATTTAATTAAACAAAAAGAACAATACAAATTAAATATAACATCAATACCCATGGGTCAGCGCCCTTAAAGTTTTCATGTAATTTCTTCCAGTCGTATATATATACACAGTTTTTTTTTTCAAAAACGCATTTGCAGTATTAATTTTCATTCATTCGAAAAGTACGTATCGTGTCCTTCTATCAGGATATAATGGGGAATGAGGTAGACCGGGGTCCTGTCCTCCTTACAGTGTGACGGGGAACAGAATCAGTAAACAGATGGTCGCAGGGACGCGTGATCCGTTCGGAAGGGCAGGGTGCTATGGGGCCACAACAGTGACCTCGCGTAGGACTGTTGGATCAGGGACGGCTTCTCAGAGAAAGTGACAGCTCAGAAAGAAACTTGAAGGAGAAAGAGAGATTAGGGGCAGCCACGAGAAGTTCGTGGGTGTCTTTAATCTAGACCTTTCTGTTTTTTTTGCGTGACAGAGACAGAGACAAGACACCACTACACAGCTAGGGAGTCTGTGAGAAAGCAGAGGCTGCCAAGAATGACGATCCCTTCACGAAACTTGAAGCAGGACAGAGAGACGTGGGCTTGGAAGGGGACTTAGGGTGAAAGGGGACAGTTTTGTTTCATTTTCAAAATTAGAGTCTTCGATATTTTAAGAGCTGATGGGAAGGAGCCAATGAAGAGAGAGTGATTGGAAACACGTAAGAAAGTAAATAGAAAAATCAGTGAGGGGTCCCCGGAAGAAAGGCACGAGGAAGAGGTTCAGAGCCTGCCTGAGGGGATTAACCGTGGCGAGGCAAGAAGGCAAAGGCGAGCGAGATGGACCAGGGGCTGGTCCCACGTTCCTGGCATCACGCAAGGGTGCGTTAGCCTTCGAGAGCCCTGTTCCATTTTGGTAGCTTCTTTGCAGTCTGAGAAAGACACCGTGTTGAATAATTCCGGTCCCAGCAACGGCTTCTGATAACTCGAGCCTGGGGACCTGGTGCTAAGTGTTCCTGGAACTCTCTGGAAGGACAAGTAGAAAACCAACCTGAGGTGTCTGTTCTCTCTCTCCTGTCTCCCCCACTCATCGAGCTAACTGTGCCCTCACCACAGGAAACTGCCAAAGATGGGATGACCAGGGTCTACAGGTCACTGATAACAAATACCTGCAAAGAAATGTCATGTTACAGTGATTTTCCCTTCCGAGAAGATTATCCCAATTTCATGAACCACGAAAAGTTTTGGAACTATCTCCGAGAATTTGCTGAGCACTTTGACCTTCTGAAATACATTCGGTTTAGGGTAAGACCCCTCGGGTTATGGAAGGCTAACAAACAGGCTGGCCCGTCACAAATCTAATGAAAATGGAATGATGAATCAAACTTCCTGGTTTTTTTTCTCCCTGGATAAGGCAAATAATAAAGATCCGTCACTTAGCCTGAGGCTCAAGTTTTACTCAAATAAATCATTAAAATTCTGAATTTCCTGCTTCCTCCTCTAAATCTAAATTGTCCTTCAGGATGAAATTTGGAATTTTTTTGAAGGGGATACGGAAGAAAAAATGAATTTTGTTCATGAAACCCATTGGGAATAAACGACTAGAAGTCTGAACCACAGAAATGATAACAGGTCAAAATTCATTTTCCTCAATTGTCCCAACGCATCTGCTCTTGTAGTTCATCTCCTTGTCGCCGGGAATAAAAACTGAATGTTTCTTCCTGCCAGTGAAGGCATTCAGATGTTCTGAGAATGAGTCTGTATGACCACTTCCGAGACTTTGCCCAAGTTATCTAACTTCTCCAGGGAGAAGATAAACCAGTGGTGACAGGACCCCACTCGTGAGGCTGACTCAGCCCGCTTGAAGTGACAGACATGGGTGCCACACTGTACCCATCATTATGTGAGGTTCCCAGGAGACCGACAGAAAGCAAGTGTTTGTCTTTTGCTTTCAGACCACGGTGTGCAGTGTCACGAAGCGTCCAGACTTTTCTGAAACTGGCCAGTGGGACGTTGTCACAGTGACAGAGGGACAGCATGAAAAGGCGGTCTTTGACGCTGTAATGGTTTGCACTGGACACTTCCTGAACCCCTACTTACCTCTGGAGTCCTTTCCTGGTGAGTCATTTTCTACCTGAGACCTGGGTTCTTCTAGAAGGAAAGTTATTCATTCGTAATGGGAAATACTCCCTAATGATTATGGCCAATTTTATGTTCACCCTCAGAAATAACTCTACAAGGCATAAAGCACAATATTAGTGTCAGGTCTTACTATTTACTTGTTAATATAAGTGCTACTGTTCTTTAAGCTTTCTCATGCCTGTCTGATTTAAGTTCGACAATCACAAGTTTCAAAACTATGAGATCTGTCATGAAACAGAACAAGCTTTGAATTTTGTCATGGAATTATAGATTATTTGAATCACGAATGACCTATAATTCAATAACTTAAAGAAAGTGAGAGTAGAAGGAAACTCGACAGATTTCTTTTTTTTTTTAAGAAAAATAACAAATTATATATCCGAAGGAATATTTTCAACTTTTAAAGCAGTCACCACAATAATAATGTAGACGCCCCTTAGACCAGGGCTAGCAACTCAGAGGAGCTTTAGAAATTCCCTTTTGGAAATGCTTTTGACTCCAGCGGCACATTCTTTTTAATATACTCACAATCGGCAAATTATCTTTTGAGATCAAATGAGAATTACTAAAATGTAGTAAAACTACTCTCTTCTTCTGTCGCATCTAAGTAACCCTAAAGGCCATTGAGTAAGTGACGTTTTGAAACTTTTTTAAGGAGGCGAAAGACCTTTTAAAGGACAGGTGTGAAGAATAAAGCTTGCAAACCTTGGCCAATAAAAACATGAAATATAAGTCTTACAGATGGAATCTCAAATTAAAATATCCTATTCAAAAAAAAGTTAGGAATCGAGCGAAAATTTAATACACAATTTTGCAAAGAAGCAGTATCGTCAATGGCGGTCTGGCTTCAGGCTTGCTGCTAGGCCGGGGGCTAAACCCACAATCACACTAAAAATGTATTTAACCACTTCTTAGAATAATGTTCCCATGGGGAGATGTGTGACAAGTGTCAAACAACTGATACTTTTGGAATTTGGTGTCTTGTCAGGTTTGGGATGGTTTGCCCTTTCCTGCTAACTCTCCTCTGTCCCACTTAGACTGTAACTGAAGAAAGATGCTTGTTACAAAAGACCCATCAAAGGCTGAGCAGTGACGGCCCCCGGGCAGTAGCAAGTATGTAAACTGGCAGAGCTGGTCCCAAGGGAGGACTGGATAACAGTGAACTAGAATAGCAAGAAAGTTTTGTGTCATTTTGAGTGCAAGCATCTGAGATCAAATGAGGATTACAATAGAAAAAATGATTGCAATAGAAATACTGGGGTGCCCCTCTCTTTTGCCCTAAAAGACAGATTATGGAGAAGAGGGAAAGCCACCCATCCAGATTCAGAGACTCCTCCTGAGGAGGTCTCAGTTTGTGACCAGATTTTAAAAGGATCTGAACAGGGGCACACCAGGACAGGGAGCCCCAGCCTCCTCTCTGCGCCCAGGGTAAGGTCTCTTGGTGAGTGGATGTGGTGTAAGGTTTTGGGGGAGTCCTGGTCTGCTACAGTTCCCTCGGGGCTATGGCCTTTGAGAGGTGGCATTTAGCACAATGATTATGAACAAAGTTTTGGAGTCAGACGGTCTGCACCAAATCCTGGCACTAGTTCCATAAACATAACCACTCTGAGCCTCAGCGAAGTGAAAATACAAGTTCCCATCTCAGAGAGTAGCTCTGAGGATTAAACGAGATCATCTATGCAAAATACTTAGCATACAGAGCACATAGTAGGCGCTCTACCACACTAGCTACTTCTGCTAGGAATTCTGGCCTACTGTCAACTATTGTCCACCTGCTGAGGGGTGTTCAGGTGACCTGCTTCCCAAGACGCCTCCGATCTCTCCAGACTGAGGTGTGTTCACCCCTCTCAGTGTAGCTCGAACCCCGGCCTCGGCAGCCACTCCACCCTGAAATTGCTTTCAAATGCCTCACAGGATTCCGGGGTGGGAACACAGAGGCCAGTTCCACAGGTCACCACCCTCACACATTCCCTCCTGCACGCAGAGTTGTGTAAGAGTGACTCTTGAACCACACACCAACTGTGATCATTAGTTCCAGGTTTGTGGTTAAGAATGCCTAGTTATGTTCCATCAGTTATTAATAAGTGTCCTTAAACGTTGTGAGCGTTGTCAATGGCATTCCAATTCTTGGAATCTCTTCTCCTAAGGTAGTCGTAAGCATCTTCGAACGCATAACATTAGGGCACAAAGTATAAGATGAATGAACCACAACGGCCAAGTGCTGCAGGGGTGACAAGGCAGGCTATGCCCATGCCTCTCAGCAGACCCCAAGGGCGTCACTGTGTGTAAGAGGACAGCGCAATAACTGAAGGTGACAGCGTGATCCTGGATTATCCACATGTCCTACCTCTAAGACAAAAAAATAGATCAGTGCTTCAAGGGGAGAAAAAGCATCTCTTCTGTTAAAAAAATTTAAGTTGTTGATGCTTCTGTACTAAATTGTCCAGTTATCTGAACACTTCTTTCTCCAGAATGTAGCGTTGGCTATCACTGAGTGATACATTTATTGTATGGCATTGTAAGTCCCCCAAACAGGAGGATGGGAGTTCAGAAGTTCTCAGTAGTCCCCCTGATTCTCATCTCCTGGACCTCATCCCCAGACCCCGATGTGAGATATAAAAAGCAAAATACAGTAAAATGAAAGCTGAACTTTGACGTAAATTCATGGTGTCATTAGTACCTGTTAACACGTGTTTGTTAAATAAAATCAGCCTTTTAGGAAAACAAGCTGAAGAAAAGGAAATAGTGTAATGTTGGGTATAGGCTATCACCACAGTTGGGTGCTTCCCAACCACCGCCAGCACCCAAAATGCTTATTTTAAAAGGAAGTCAGCGTGGCACTTTCAGAATAAGACTCCAAAAGTGGGATCCTGGAAGGCTACTCCCCCGGGGATATGATTCTTGTGCGAACGAGGTCATTTCCGTACCCAAAGTAGAGGCAGATCAGAGTTCAAGTTGCGGGCCCTGACTCCGCCCTGCATGGCTTCTGGATAAATCTTGTATCCTAAGTCCCTGCTTGTCCTCTGGGGTGGCCTTAGGGTGAAATCAGCTGCCACCTTAAAGGGCCCGGCCCAGGACCTGAGACAGAGAGAGTACTCAGTAAAAGTTAGCTCTGGGTGTCAGTATGAAAGAGTTCTGCCCTCTCTCTCGGAGAAAAGGAAATGGAAAAAGGAAATAACTGGTACCGAGTTAAATACCAGCACCCACTGCGATTTCCAGGGCAAACTCAATCGTTTGAGTCAGTTAAGGAGAAAAACAGCTGTACAGTAGTGGGAAGTGCCCTGGAGCCATATCTAGAGATGTGACCGTTTGTGACAACGTGCGTCTGGGTGTGGTGTGGACTTGTGGTTTCCTCTCCTGTTATGAGAGTCAACCTTCCTTTTGATGACACTCCCGGGAGGGAGTTTATGGCCACTGAGCTCCTTCTGGAGGCTCTGTCTGTAGGCAGATTAGGGGAGCTCAGAGAAAGTCTCCCCCTGCATTTGCTGTTTGTCAAGTTCCTTCTGCTCGAAGTAATTAACATGCCAAAGCGGCATATATTGGGGTGGTGTGTCTGAACCCCTGTGGTGGGAAAGTGAATATTTCAAACACACCAGCAATCCAGAAATAACATCAAGTAGCCATATGAGTCTCTTAAGGAAAGGGTGAGGCATTGGGAGAGAAAGCCCTGGCCAAAATCCTAGCCGCTTGGGAAGAGATAGAGTCATTTCTGTCAATCTTTTACAAGGAGTGCGAGAAAGCGAGAAAGCGTTTGCTGTTTGGTCAATGATTTAAAATGCTGTCAAGCACTCTGGCATCTGGCTGAGGATGCTTTTCTGATTTTTCCTAACCACAGCATCTTTCACAAATGGTTATAAAACTAATGTCGCACGTGAAAGTTTGACTTGGGAACATAAACTCCATATCGAAAATATCAGGACTATTTTCTATCAGAAAATCCGTAGAAAAGATAAGCTCTCTCTACCAGGTGTCACCACAACTCTTTGAAAGTTGAAAAATGAGAAGCACGTCATCTTTCTGTATGTATATGAATTGTCTTTCACTTTATTTCCCGAATAAGCGGTTTTATTTACCAAATAGATTCCTTTTTTTTTTTTTTTTTTTTTTTGGCACTGCATAATTAACATAATTATTGACTCAGAACGACCTGCCGGTTCTATACTTTTTCCTGGGTCTCCTGCTCAAATATGCAACTGTGGAGAATTTATCATTTGCAAGGCAGCATGTTAGGCAATACGAAAGATACGAACGAAATCTATGAACCAAGGTTGAGCCCTCAAGAAGTTTGTCTCCAGCAAAAGCTCACTCAGTGGCTCGAAGCCCCATGTTCTAATGCATTTGGTGCACCAGCTGCTCCCCGCTGTCTCAGAACCCTCTTAGTGCTCCCCTCTCCAAGCTCCTAATCACCCTTTGAATGCCACTCTTTAAAAATATGTGTATATCCCCTCTTGCAGGCTGCCTTCCCCTGCTCAGTCCAGGCCGGATGCCCCTGGAGCCATGCTGACACCTCTTCTGGGGGGCTGCACAGTGTGCTATGCTGGACAGCTGACCTCCAGGGTCAGAGGAGCTGAGTTTCTATCCAGGCTCTGCTAATTACTGTACAGCCTTGGGCAAGTTGCTTAACCTACCTCCCTGTGCCTCACTCTGGCATGAGTAAAATTAGATAATAATATTGTCCGCCCTATGAGGTTGTCGTGAGGTTCAAATTAATTGATGTGTTTAAAGCCCTTAGAAGAAAACCCGGGGCTGCATGATGTTAGTCGCCATTGCCTATTGACCTACGTCTCACAAGGATGAACTCCTTGAGGGTAGGTACTGCCTTTTACCCTCACATCTCCTACACCCAAATCAGCGCCCTGAGACCTACGGTGTTGAAAGGACAAGTCGTGTAAGGCTCGCTTGTCAACCAGGCGTGTTCTTGTTTGTGATGCCCCCGCAGGGTTGTCGTGTGGGCTTGTCCTTCCCCTGCCCCGGCTTGCCCGCTTGCCATCCCAGGCCATTCTCACCGCTTTTCTGCTCACTCTCAGATAATGGGAAGTCCTCTGATCACTTTAAATCGCCAAAAAAATTCTCGTTTTCATACCCAAATCGTCCTGTCTTGTGCAATAGTCAGAACTGGCACCTACCTGCAGCGGGAGGCTTCTCGCCTCGCCTGGCTGGCACCCGCGGTGGGCTGCCAGCTGCAGTGGGAAGAGGTGGCGAGCCCGGCCTCTCCCTCCCTCTCTGCCATTTCCTCCTCTCCCCGACCCCTCACCCAGAGCTGCGGGCTCTCATCCTCCAGAACTGGAGGCAGGGGAAGGACGAGAAGAGATGACACGGAGCCAGGAGAGCTCCTTCTTGACCTCTAGTTTTCTCTGGCCATGGGGGTGTTTAAGAGGGACGCCTTGCGGGGTGCTTGCATAAGTTCTGCGTCAGAGAGATGCTGCCTACTGGGGACGTCTCAGAGCCTTATTATAGGCCACGCACACTCAGGCTGGCCACTTACGACTCCTCAGACTCGTTCCCCAGGTGAGCTCCACACAGGCTATCGAGCAAGGTCTCGGTGCCTGTCCAGATGGCTTCCTCGTGCAAAATCCCTTTCATTCATTCATTCATTCATTCGGCATCTCACATTGTCAACAGTAGACGAGAAACTTGCTGTCAGAGCAGCCAGCACCCCTTGCAAGCAGCTCCAGTCCCAGCCTTTTGAGTACGAGTCAAACACCAGTCTCTGCGCTGCATAGACTCCCGGGGTCAAGGTCTCTTCGAAGCCCCTCGGACCTGGCTCCAGGTCAAGGGGACAGAAAAGGCCACCGCACTTTAATAATTCCTTTCATGAAATTCTCCAATTTCCAACTCTTGGCCACTTCAGCTTCAAACTGAGTGAGGGGCTAAAGATCACAATACGGGTCTGCACACGCATTCTTTGCAAATTCTGCAGAGTCGCTTAGCAACCCCCTTAGGACACTGCAACTATTGTACTCAGTTTTCAGCTTTGAGGACCTCAGCAGGCCAAGAATCCTATTCAAACATCGTGTTATACAGTAGCTATGCAACAAATGTTGTTGAGTGAATGAATGAATCAATGACTGCATGGCAGGAGAATAACATATTCTAGGAGACGTTTTCATCTTTTTCCATTAAAATTTCAACGGACTTAAAGCATTGGGGTGAGAGGCCGTCCAGCCCCCGTGACTACAGGGCTTCCTTTTCTGATTCTTTGTCAGTGTTTGTCAGTGTCTGATGGCCACTGACCCTATCTGCCACCTTTGTTTTCTCCTTCAACTTTCCTAATTTTCATACTGCGGCCGCCACTGTCAACACCTCTAGTTCTACTGTTGCTACTGTTTTTAGTTTATATGAATCCATGCTCTATGTCTTTGATATATGCCCACGGAGATAATTACCAAAAACAAATCAGGAGGAGAAATATTTGGTAGCGCTTCTCCTGTGTATAAATATCATAATAGTGATACTTCTATTGACAGAGTATTAAGAGCCTAAAAGACCCATCATAAACATAGCTATAGATAGAATAAAATATACATAAGCATACAATATAATAAAGCATTAAATGTACAATAAAGCATAAGTAACGAGCCTAAATAACAAAAATAATGACTTTATGTACAAAAGAACTCGCCATAAAATTTTTTTGTGAAAAATAATTGAATTAAAATTCAATTTGTTAAAAATGTAATGCACACAGATCACATTCTTATGGAATGTATCTATTGGATAAAAAACACACATCAATAATCTACTTCACAAAAAAAAAAAAAAAAAACGATCTACTTCTCGCCTTGGTGGTTCAGGGTCATGCGTGAGGTGTTTATTATTGTCAGCAGTGAGCTTGATTTTCCTAAGGAATGGCTTTAAAAGGGAACGCTCATATGGGATAGAAATTCTCCTAATTTTTAACGAAGCGGTGTGTACTGAATCTACATCTGGGCTCCCAGCATCCGGTGGGAGAGGCGGATGCTACGTTGGTCTTGCTTCTGGCAAAGAGCCCCGGGAGCAAAGGGCTAACGTCATTCCAGGACTTCCCCTTCCCCACCACCCCTGTGCCTGCTAGGGAAGGTCTGATTTTCCGATGCCTCCTTCCCCTCAGGAATCCATAAATTCCAAGGCCAGATCCTGCACAGTCAAGAATATAGGACCCCAGAAGGCTTTGAGGGCAAGCACATCCTAGTGATCGGTCTTGGGAACTCCGGAGGGGACATCGCAGTGGAGCTCAGTCGAAGGGCAGCTCAGGTACACCACCTCCGAACCCGCACTCCCCACACGCATCATTTCCGGTGGCCGGAGAAAGGTGCTTAAGAGCATAAAACACACTGGCCGATCGACAGATTATGTGGACACGGGTCGAGGGAAAATAAATCCACACTTCATAGAACTGAACCATCTCTGAGAGGAGCTACAGAGAGTGTGGGGATACCAGCCTAGGAGGCATTTTTCTGAGGGTCCCCTTCAGGAACAAGACCGAATGGACCAACTGCTCCACCCACACCAATTATCTTTTTTTTACACTCTCCTTTTGTAAGCCTGGCAAAACTCTCATGTAAAAATAGAAGGGGGTGTTGTTTTCTGAACATCTCCAAATTTTCAATTAGAAGTCAGATTTATATTTTGTCCTAAGATAAAAGCAACCCTTACTTTGCCCAAGACGGTTACATAATGATTTTAGAAAGTCTAAGCATAGATTCACAAATTAGAAATTATTCCACGCTAACATAAATTATAGGACAATGATTAGATCCAAAATAAAATAGATTTTAATTCTGGATTGAATTTAATTTAAGCAGTTAATGTTGCTTTCTCAAAATTTCACGTTAAACACTACATTATTTACATGTGGAAAAATTGTCAGGTCAACATCATATATTTACTAATACCATAATTTTTTATGCTAAACATGATGAAAATACATAACAGATATGGAGATCAGGTAGAAGCAATTTGTGAAAACAGTGACAGCAACAGAAACAAATGGTCACTTGTAGATTTATGTGCAAATTCCCCAGTCCTCTGTCATTCTGAGACCAGAGTGTTGTAAGACCATTTGAAACACACCAAAGAAAAATACTACAAAATGATGGGCTCATGTTTATCCTTCTTGCCTCCCTTTTTAGGTACTTCTCAGTACTAGAACTGGTACCTGGATTTCCTGCCGTTCTTCACATGGGGGCTACCCAATCACTATGATGCATATAAGAAGATACTTTCACTGTATTCTGCCTTCATGTGTACAAACGTGGATTGAAACGAGGCAGCTGAATAAAAGATTTAACCATGAGAATTATGGATTAAGTCTTACAAAGGGGTACTTGAATTTTTTTTTTATTTAATGGGAAAATTATCGAATCAATATCTCTCACTTTATTTTACTCAGAACTCCAAGTGTTCAGTAATTGGGATGCTTCCTTTGCTTATTCTGTTCTAAGCGTTTTTCTTGAAGACAGTGTCCATCAGGTACTGCACCAGGTCTTAATGTAGGAGTATTCTCTGTCCGATAACAAAAGTAGTGACCTATGAGGCTAGGAGGAAATGAGGGGTGAAAACTTTGCATTTCCAGTTTGGAAATGAGGAAATTTAAATTGGCTTTGAAGAATCGCAGAATTGCTGGATCTACAAATAGAATTTGTAGCACCAGTGAGTACAGGTGGCCAGCTCTCCCTAACCTTTGATAAATGTCCACCCGGGCTGAATAGAGGTATGAATCTCCAATAGAAAGTATTAGAATTAATATTTTTTAATAAACATCTGCATGGAGTTGCACGTTGGCAAGAAAAAGAACACCTTTGAAGTGTGGGTAAGGTCATTAAATGTGACTTTTATTATATGCTCGACCCACATACCTTTCTTTGGTAAGAGCTTTCAACTGATAAAGAAAATCAATGGCAGTGGAATGATGTGATATGCAAATTTTGTAAAGACATTATGCTTGCCATGATTCGGTAGAAATGATATTCGTAATGAAAATATGTATCAGTGTAAATAGGTACAGATTTTTTAATTTTTATCCAAAAGGTTTATTGTTAATTCCCTCTTTGTCTAATGTCAATTCTTTGAGGCCTGGGCAATGTGAGGACCAAAACGAATCAACAGCTGGATTGTTGTGTATTCGACCCTGATATTCTTAAGAAAAGCATTGCTCCAGAAATTAATTCCAGGAGACGGAGGCTTTTAAACCCCAGGCAGGTGTAGTGGGTGTAGTCATTTCCCACACGCCTCCCACGGGGAGCAGGAAAACGAAATGTGATAGAGACGGTCAGTTAGGTGGACACTGGTCAATTCCCTCCCTTGGCTTGGCCGATAACACCCCTGAAATGACCAAATAAATCATGTGCTAAAGCGTCTCATCGACATAACCACAGTGAATGATTTTCTCTCGTGTCCCAGTAGAAAGTGGAAAGGTATTACGAACGATGAGCTGCCCACCTCTATTCTCTGTGGGGCTGTCACCGTGAAAACCGGCGTGAAGGAGTTTACGGAAACGTCCGTTATCTTTGACGATGGGACAGTGGAAGAAAGCATCGACGTGGTGATCTTCGCAACAGGGTACACCGTTTCCTTCCCCTTCTTTGAAGAACCTCTCAAAAGCCTTTGTACACAGAAGAGTTTCCTGTACAAATTCATCCTTCCCTCGAACCTCGAGAGGGCCACCCTGGCGATCATCGGCCACGTCTCCCTCAAAGGGTCCGTCGTGGGAGCTGTGGAGCTCCAGGCACGATGGACCACAAGAGTGTTCAAAGGTACCCTGACTCTCCTGAAAGACCCGTGAGGTCAACTGAGTCTTTAAGTTAGTGCCCTGCGATTTAGCCAGAATCAAACGGGTATGAGCTAAATATGGAAATATCAAAAAGTTTCATGGAAAATTCATTTTCTACACGTGTAATATTATCATGGGTGTGCTTATGTCACCGATGAGTGAAAAAGAGGTTTTGACTCTATGGATGGGGCAAATTTGGGCCACAGAATATAATCACGTTTCCCAGATTAACTGAAATGATTGGAAGCTTCAGGGTCCTATTCTGTTCTAGCCTAGTCTACTTACTTTTAAAGCTTTCCATTTATTACTAGAAGTAGAATTTTGCTTCCAAAGAAAGAATCACGTATGCTGTGAATAAAGTTGAGTTCTGAGGAGATAGTAACCTTTAAGAAATGCCTGTAAAAAACATTCTAGACCCTGGATATTAACTGTTGTCAGTTATCACTACAAAGCGGGCAGGTGAGGGAGCCAGGACCAATCCCCAGTCTGAAACTCATGACCTTTTTAAAGACCTCTCTGCATCTCAGCCTCTTCATCTGTAAAATGGGGATAATAAAATCTCTGTCGCAAGAATTTTGCAAAATGGGTGATGATTGTGCAATTAGCACTCAGTAAATGCTGAGTAATCACTGTCATCCTTACGATTGCTATTTTCATCATACCTCTCTAAAGTAAGGAAAGTTTTAAATGAGTAAGCATTTTAAAGGACTGCATTTGTATTATTTTAAGCCGTATGGCAATCACAGTTGAGCCAACCAGCTGTCCTTTAGCAGAATTTTGTCCTTCATGGACAAATACAATCACCAATAATTTATAAATGGCATGTATCACAGTACTAAATAGTACTGACTTTATCACACTGTACAACCAATGTCAAATTCCACAGCCTTTCATTAAGTTATCACAAATTTTTATTTCTTTAAGGCTAATTAAAGTGCTTTCATAGCATTATCTGATTATATTAAAACTCTTAAGGTACATGGTGGTGTTTTTAAGTATTTTATAAACAAGCTCAAAAATGCTTCTCCGAGTGATAGAGCTGACAAAACCAAAACGGGTTAGACCACATCACAGGAGTAATGTCACGCTTCTCATGAGCCTCCCAGAGACCCACCCGGGAACCACCAAGTAAAGTTTTTACGGGGTGAAATGACCCTGGGGACAACTACACTGTAGAGCTAAGACTGGCCCATGTCACGTGGACGGCAGCCCCACACCCTGGCTTCTGATGGAGCCGCCTCAGGAGGGCAGAGTCCAAGCGCCGAGGCCACCCAGCGGGGAGGTCGAGACAACAACTCAGCAGGCAGGGCCTCTGTGACACCGAGAGACCTCCAGGCTCCTTCCAGGCTTGAGGGTCCCCATGTAACAAAAGCAAAGACACACCTAAACAGATGTACCAAAGCGGGGTCATTTTAAGTGTTTATGTTTAATCAACCGATAGCTTTCATACACACACACACACATACAAATATAAATGGGGATATGTATGCAATATGAGACAGGTAATGTATATAAACGTGTCACGTGCCAGGCGATGAAGGGGACAGGGGCAGGCCAGCAGGGCCAGGTGCTGACAACCAGTGAGTCACTGAGGGCTGGGCCACGATTCTGGCAGTAGGGCGCCCTGGGTAAGGGAGCTCAGAGCGGGGTTTTACCTCCAGAAGGTGACCCTCTGAGCTCTAAGTCTGAGCTTGGACTGTCATGTGTCTTGAGGCTGGAGCCGAGGCAGGCCAGAGAGGATGGGAGGAGAACTCAGAGGAAAAGCCAGCTGTGACTTTACTGTTTGTTTTCAATTTCTCTCACAGGACTCTGTAAGATACCTCCATCCCAAAAGCTGATGGCTGAGTTTGCCAGAAAGGAGCAGCTCATGAAAAGGTATGAAATGCAGCTTGCTACAGGGAAAATTTATCAAAATATTCTGTTATAACAACCGAAACACAATAAGATATAAAGGCCATCCCACGAGAAGCAGCATGGCAGGTTGGAAATAACTGCATTAGGAGTCAGGAGAATATGTATCGGTCCTAACCCTTCCACCCACTAGGTTTGCGTCCTGAGCCGCCTCGGGTGTGGAGCCGGGGTCCCTCTGTGGCACACAGAGCTTGGCCCCCGGCACGTGGCGTTCCTGTGCTCGCCTGACCCCCAGAACCCCGTCCCATCTTTGTTCTCCTCCTACCTCTCAAGCTGCTCTCTCTCTGCATTTCCTGGTGTCTCCTCATCCTAGCCCCTAAAAATTGGTGAACCCCAACCTTGTTCCTCAGACCTCTTCTCATGTCTATTGACACTCACTCGTAGGTGGCTTCGCCCGGGCCTGTGGCTTTTACGGCCATCCCGTCCTGGCCCAGATCTCTCTCCAGCTGCCCGCTCCCAGTCCAGGCCTCTCTGGGCAGCCCCACTCGGATATGTAACAGGCATCTCTAACTGAAGCTGCCCGGACGCGAACTCGGCCCACCACTGGCCTCGCGCCCGCCCGTGGGCTCCTTCTCAGCGGCTGCTCATCCCCACGACCCCTCAAAACCCCTGCAGTGACCCTTCCGTGACCCTTCCGTCCTCTGTGTCTCGCACCCCACACCAGCTCCTGCCATCACATAAATCCGGACTCCACGCCCTTCTTCCTACCCCTGCTGCTACCACCCCCTCTCGCACGAGGACACTCGGGGTCACCTTCCACTCCTCTGTCCTACGGCCTAGTCCCAACGCCGCAGCAAGAGCCGGCAACGCCCCGCGGCTCTTCCCTTCCAAACCCTCCCATGGCATCCCAGAAACTCCCCGGCAGCTGTGCGGCCCTGTGGGGCCACCGGCCACCTCTCTGCTCTCGTCGCCTGCTGTTCCCCGCCCACGCGTACCACCCCCCGCCCCGTACTCCAGTCACCCCCGCTCCTCACACATGCCAGGCAGACCGTACCCCCCGCCCCCCAGGACCTGTGCAGTTCCTGGTCCCTCTGCCTGGAATTTCTAACCCCCTCCGACACCTGGAGCTCACTCTGTCTACACATCACCTCCTGAGAGAGCGGCCTTCTCTGGCAGCACAGTATGAAACGGCGAGCCACCCAGCCGCCTCGTCACTGCCCCCCTCCCCGACCCCCATGCCTTCCTGTTACCTGTGACCTCCTGACATATTACATATGTATTTGGCCATTTTTTTTTATAGCCTACTGATTTGCCCCATTAGATTGCACACTCCTTGAGAGCAAGGACTTTGTTACATTCACTCTTGAACACCCAGCACCTTGGATGATGCCCGTCTGTTAGAGACTTGTTTTATTGAAGGAATAAATGAGTGAATGACACCGAGACATCATGAAAGTTTACGAGTAACAGAAATAGGTAGGAATAAAGCTTTCGTACACACTCTAACCGTAGCCGTGTCATGTTCGGTACTGGTACACAAGTATAGCCCTCTCAACTCTCAATTAACATCAATAAAAACAATTTAGGAGGCCATATTCACGATGCTTTCTGGTCACGTTCATTCATCCAACAACTATTGTATGAGGACCGATCAGATTTTGCCCTCAGATTAAATTCAAGAACCTAAAACATGATTTAAAGCTCCTCTTCCCATCATCTCCCTTTACCATCTCTTTTAACAAAATGAATTATCTTCGCAAATGCCCTCTGTGAGTAAACTAGCTGTTTTCGCTCTTTTCATCATAGAAAAACATCCCCAAACATGGTTTGACTCCAATAAAAAGAAACAAAATGGTAAGAGGAGGGATGACTCTCATAACTGGACAATGAAAAGTGATCCATCTCTTTCCCTCCCAGGAATGTAATGAAAGACACCAGCAAGGGCAAGCTTGAGTTCATCCCCTACCTGGACGACCTCGCCTCACACATAGGCACAAAGCCCAGCATCCCACTGCTGTTCCTCAAAGACCCCAGACTAGCTTGGGAAGTTTTCTTTGGACCATGTACTCCATACCAGTACCGCCTAGTGGGTCCTGGAAAATGGGATGGAGCCAGAAATGCCATCCTGACCCAGTGGGACAGGACACTGAAACCCTTAAAAACTCGATTTGTTCCTGATTCCCCCAAGTCTGGCTCTCTGTCGCATTACTTAAAAGTTTGGGGAGTGCCTGTCCTGCTTGCCTCTCTTCTTCTGATCTGTAAATCTTCACCTTTTTTGAAATCAGTGCGAGGTAAACTGTAAGATAAAATTTCTCCTTCCCTAATCAGTATTTGGTGAGGATGAGTCTGAGCACCAAGTCATATTAATTCTATCTCCAAATACCTTGTACTTCCTTCCTCTCTTTTCCATCATAACTGCTGTTATCCAAGTTGTTTCAATCATCTCTTATCGGAATTATTATTCTGTCTTCCTCTCTAGTGTCAGTACCTTTCCGATCCGCAGTCTACCTAGTAATTATTCTAATACACGTACATACACACATACACATATAGTCATTGTTTCCATAAACATCAATATCCTGGTAGGAATAAGATGGCACTCAAATTAGGTAAATTGTGGAAATTTTAACATAGAGACTATTTCGAAAAGTGTGGGCAGATGTAGAGAAATAACGGGGATAAAGAATATTCCTAGACTAGTAACAATGACAGTGCACTGACAGCTAATTTTATAAGTAAAAAACCCAGGTGGCAATTAGAGTAAATACAGCTAACGATACAGCAACTGAGAGCCTAGTGTACTGCTTGAAACCACTAAGTCTAAAATGCAACCTGGATTATAAGCCTAGCTCTGTCATTAGCTGTGAGGCCTTGGCCAACTTAGCCTCTCTGAGCCTCAATGTCCTCATCTGGAAAACGAGAAAAGTAATAATAGTACCTCCCTTAAAAGTGAACTTTAAATGAGATGAGATAAGGTATTAGGTACATAGTAAATTAACCATTAATAGCCAAAGAGTCTGAAGACGTTTTCAATTCTCTGAATTAAAAGATTTGAAAACCGTTACTGGCTCTGTTCCCTGTTACCTTTGCTGCCCGTGGGTTCTCCGGTAGCAGTTTCCAGCTAGGATCTCTCTTTTGTCCTTGTGTCCCCACCAAACCTCTGCGACCTGTATCCACCATCATCACTGCCACCACCACCACCATTCATGTGCTATTAGCAAAGAGGAGCTTGTTTTCAGTCACTAGGACTGGACCTCCTGCTAGAGCTTGTCTAGGATTTCACCGTCGACATCCCCCACTAGAAGGGACACCCTAATTCCAAACTTCAAAACCAACTGAAGATTACCAACAGGAGCAAGGTCACATTTAAGCTATCTGTCCCCAAGTTCCTGAAGAAGAAAGCGGACCTGAGATGTCATTATTAGCTTATTATTGATAATGCCGCTATTTTTTCCGTGTATTAATTTTTAAATGAGAAATCAAAGACTCGGAGAAGTCATTCGCCCTGATTCACAGAGCAAGAAAGACAGAACAGAGATCTGCAGAGTTTGCAAATTGCCATGATGCAAATCCTCCCGCCATTTCAACCCACCGGTCTGCACATGAAATGGGGAGGAAATCCCTGCAGCTGACTCGGCGTCTGAGGACCGGCTGACTGGGTGCCCTCTGTTTCTGATCAAATGGAGTATTCGCAGGGACACGAAAGTCAGCTAAAGTTGGGTTTGTTGATGTGGCACCCCGGGCAGGAGTTGGCTCCACCTTGGGCCTAGAAACGTATTTCAACAAATGTAAGGAGTTGTTTCTATTTCTCAAGAGCCTAAGGCCTCTCCCTATTCACATCTCCTTATACAGGCTTTAAGAAAATAAGTCAAAAGTTTAAATTAAAAAAAAAAAATTGTATGAGAGGTCAGGTATGTGTGATATTACAACTTATACAGAGATATATGTATTTGATCTTTGTCCTATTCCTGGCATAGGGCTCCTTAAACCCTTGAAATTTCCTAAGTCATAAGAACTATAAAGATGTCTTTGGTCATTTCTAACAAGCCCCTTTCAACCATACTCGAGTTTATTATCAGTGTAGTAACTTTTGGAAAGTTCATAAGGATGGAGCCTGGTTGCCAAGGAAACAAACAAAATGATTAGAAGATTGGAACTTTCAGCCCCACCCCCAGACCTCCTGGTTGGGAAGAGGGACTGGAGGTTGAGTTAACTGGTAATGGCCAATGACCTAATCAATCATGCCATGTAATGGAATCTCCAAAAACAAAAGGATGGGCTTCGGAGAGCTTCCGGGTTGGTGAACAGGAGGAGGTGCTGGGAGGGAGGTACACCCAGAGAGGGCGTGGAAGCTCCACGCCCCCGCCCACATCACCGTGCCCTTGGCATCTCTTCCATCTGGCTGTTCCTGAGTTGCATCTTTTTATAATAAACCAGTCATCTATCAAGTAAACTGCTTGCTTGAATTCTGTGAGCCATTCCAGCAAATTAATTGAACCTGAGAAGGGGGTCATGGGCCCCTCTGATCTGTAGCTGGTGGGTCAGAAGCACAGATGACGACCTAGACTTGAGCTTGGCATTGGAGTTGGGGTGTGGGCATAGTCTTGCGTTCCAGAATTGTTCGATGTGTAGAAAGCGCCCACATCTGGTGTCAGAAGCGAAGTAGCATTGTAATAGAGACGGGGAGCAGAGGAGATGCAGAGAACGATCTTTCCTTTACAGTGTAATGCTAGCCACCTAATTAGGCAGGTGAGCGTGAATCACCATATGCACGAGACTTTCAGATACGTCATCCTGCGCTGCAGAATTCTTTCTGGCAGGGTTTTGCAATTCTAGCTAGTTGGCATAACTACAAGTAACACGTGGCCTACAGGCCATAGACAGCCAACCCAGGCTTGCAATACACCTTGGAATCTAATATCAGAAATCCTTGAATCCTAACAATGGAGGAACTGAGATTCACTTAGAGAGACTCCGCCTAGCCCTGGTCTGACCCTGGCTGATCACACTTCACAGGTGAGGAAGGACCAGGTAAGTGCCTGACCTGCTGTGTGTGCAGTTCACTGAGAGGGGTCATCGGAAAAGCCAGTCTGGACTGGGACTTGGGCCTTTGCAAGGCGTCACCGCTCAAGCTGACAGTGAGGCAGCTTCCCTCAGAGCAGCAGCTACGAGTCTCTCTATCTCCACAGTCAGGAACGAAACGCAGGTCCCAGGGACAGTTCATAATGCCACGGCATTTCAAAAACAGTGTTAAAGTCATTTTATCGTCTATCGCTTATCATATAATTCACATTTTTAATATAAAAGTATAATTTAAATGAAAGAATGTAGTATTAAGACATCTTATGAAGCAAACCACATTTCGCGAGGTCATTCGAGGATATGAAAAATAAACCAGTTATACAAGTCTCTTGCTCTACAATAAAATGCATTCAAAGATCAGCATTCCAATCAGATCCTTCTGTTGCAATTTCCGAAAATTTATCTCCCCAAAAGGAAATCCTTCAAGTAAAGGAGAATTTTTTTTTTTTAAAAAAGGACTCAACTTAAACGATTGCATTTTCTAGTGTAATAACAGTATGGATAATAACTCGATAGGAAATAAATCGAGCTCAAAAGTATTTATTTTTCTGGACTACCCTTATGCATATGGAGGGGAGCAAAATTTACCACCACAAAGTGTGTCCATTTGGCACAAGGGTTAATTTAAGCTAATTATTTTTAAGAAACGCGAGACTCAGGAGGTTTTTTTTTCTTGCTACCGCCCACTTAGGGTGGGATGGTGAGAAATGCAGGATATTAATCATTTAAGTGCCAAATTATATAAAACATTAAAATAAATATGGAGGTCCCAGATGGCGGTGGCATAGGAGGACACTGAACAAGTCCCCCCACCCCATGAGCAAAGTCAAAAACACGTTATAGAGAGCAGTTATTCCTGCAAGACAACTGAATGCTGAATGAACAGCTTAACAACAAACGAGAGAAAGAGACTGAACACAGAAACTCGGGAGCCGTGACAGCTCTCTAGAGGAGTGAGTGAGTGCCACTGTACGTCCCCCTCACCTCCATGGGGCGGTGGGAGCCTACCTGGGGCTTTGGCCTATCTGTAAGATCCCAGCATAGTGGTTCCAGCTACGTCTCCTGGAGCCTTATGTCTCAGAACAGAGGGAACAAGCAGGAACAACCAGCAGTCGCCACACGCACCTGGCCTCCCTTCTGAGTAGTGCTCCTGACTCCAGGCAGGCCAGTGCCAGGCACCATAAACGCTGGCTCAGCTTCAAGCCGCTTCCCAAACTACCCAGCACATGGAGCCCACACAGAGCTCTCTTCCACACAGACCACTTTCAGTATAATAAACAAGAGAGAGCTACACAGCGAAGCTACAGGAACCTACCAGGAACTTCTAGAGATGGAGGGGCAGATGAGCACCACTGTTTGTGTCCCCCCACCTCTATAGGGCGGGCAGGGGCTCCATCCAGGTTCTCTGGCCTGGCTGCGAGGTCTCTAAGCCCAAGCCCACTTCAGCCCAAACAAAGGGAGCAAGCCAGATCATTACTGCATGCACCTGGCCTCCCTACCTGGAGCCACTTTGACTCAGTGGGGCCAGTGCCCCAAAAGCCTTAGGCATCCACTCATCTCCCACCAGCCTGCCGACACCATCCAGCACACACAGTCTACAGAGCCTGCTTCTACATAAGACCACTTTCACAAGGCTGGAAGAGAAAGCTACTTTGTCTAATTCATATAAACAAACACAGAAAGGCAAACAACATGAAATGACAGAAGAATATCTCTCAAAAGAAGGAACAAGAAAAATTCCCAGACCAAAAAAAAAAAAAAAAAAAAACCTAAGGAAATGGAAAAAAATATAATAATTTGCCTGATAAAGACTTTAAAAAAAACAGAAGGAGGTTCACAGAACTTGAGAATGGAATACAGGAACTAAGGGAGAAGTTCAACAAAGAGTTAGAAAGTATAAGAAAGACTCAAGCAGACCCGAAATATATAATAACTGAGATGAAAAACACATTAGAAGGAATCGACAGCAGATTAGCTAACACTGAAGTACAACCAAATATTAGCAAATCGGATTCAACAACACATTAAAAAGATTATACACCATGACCAAGTGGGATTCATTCCAGAGATGCAACACTCATAAATCAATCAACGTGATACGCCATATTACCAAATAAAGGGTGAAAACCACAAGATCATCTCAATCGATCCAGAAAGAGCATTTGACAAAATTCAACATCCTTTTATGATAAAAATGCTCAACAAAGTGGGTTTAGAAGGAATATATCTCAACATGGTAAACGCCATAAACGACCAACTCCCAGCTAACATCATACTCAAGCTGAAAGCCTTTCCTCTAAGATCAGGAACAGGACAAGGATGCCCACTCTAGCCACTTCTATTATTGGAAGTCACAGTAACCAGACAAGACAAAGAAATAAAAGGCATCCAATTAAAAAGGAAGAACTAAAATTCTCATTATTTGCAGATGATGTGATAACATCATATAAAAACCCCTGAAAACTACACCAAAAAACCATTAGAGCTAATAAAGGAGGTCAGTAAAGTTTCAAGATACAGAATCGGTATATACAGAAATCTTGTTTTCTGTATGCCAATAATGAATGATCAGAAAAAGAAATTAAGAAGACAATCTCATTTGTAATTGCATCAAAATGTATTTTAAAAAACTAGGAATAAATTTAAGAGAGGTGAAAGAACTTTACTCTGAAAGCTATAAGACATTGAAGAAATAAACTGAACAAGGTACAGATAAATAGGATATACCTTGCTCATGGACCAGAAGGATGAATATTGTTCAAATGTCCTTACTACCTACAGCAGTTTATATGGAACCACAAAAGACCCCAAATAACTGAAGAAATCCTGAGAAAGGACAAAGTGGGAGGTATCATGCTCCCTGATATCAAACTATACTAAAAAGCTACCAATCAAAACAGTATAGTACTGGCATAAAAAGGGATATATAGATCAATGGAGTAGAATAGAGAGCCCAGAAATGAATCCTCACTTATATGATCAATTAATCTACAATAAAAGAGGCAAGGATATACAATGGGGTAAAAACAGTCTGTTCAATAAGTAATACTGGCAAAACTGGACAGATAACATGGAAAAAAATGAAATCAGGCCACTTTCTTATATCATATAAAAAAATAAACACAAAATAGATTAAAGACTTAAATGTAAGACTTAAAACCATAAAACTTCTAGAAGAAAACATAGGCAGTAAACTCTTTGATACAATCTTAGCAAAATCTTTTTATACATATCTTTTTGAAGAAGAAAAACCAAAGAAAAATAAACAAATGGGACTACATCAAACTAAACAGTTTTTGCCCAGTGAAGAAAACCATCAACAAAACAAAATGATAACGTACTGAATGGAAGAAGATACTCACAAATGATACGTCCAGTGAGGAGTTATTGTACAAAAATATATAAAGAATTCACCAAAAAAAAAAAAAAAAAACAAACAATTCAATTTAAACATGGGCAGAGGACCTGAATAGGCATTTCCCCAAAGAGGATATACAGATGGCTAACAGACAGGTGAAAAGATACTCAGCATCACTAATCATCAAGGAAATAATCAGAACCACAATGAGATACCACCTTACACCTGTCAGAATAGCTATTCCCAATAAATCAACAAATAACATGTGCTGGCGAGGATATAGAGAAAAGGGAATCCTGGTACACAGCTGGTAGAATTGTAAGTTAGTGCAACCACTATGGAAAACGATGGCGATTCCTCAAAACATTAAAAACAAAACTACCATATGACCCAGCAATTCTCCTTCTGGGTATTTATCTGAAGAAAACAAAAACACTATTCAAAAAGATACATGCACCACTATATTCACTACAGCATTACTGGTAATAGCCAAGATATGGAAGCAGCCTCAATGTCCATCAAGAGATAAATGGATAAAGAAGTGATATATGCGCGCGCGCGCACACACACATACACACACACACACACACACTGGGATATTACTCAGCCATAAAAAAAGAAAAAAAGAATGAAATCTTGCTATTTGCGACAGCATGGATGGACCTAGGGGGTATTATGCTAAATGAAATCAGTCAGACGAGAAAGAAGAATACCATATGATCTCACTTATATGTGGAATCTACAAAAACAAATATGAATAAACAAAACAGAAACAGATCCACAGATACAGAGAACAAGCTGATGGTTTCCAAAGGGAGGGGGTGAGGTATAGGAATAAAATATAATAATGAAATAAGATAAAGGACAGTTTATGGAAGAGAATACACTTTTTGCATTAATTTTTCAGATAAATCAGGAGACCTCAAAAAGTCAGGCTCTGAGCCCAGGGCTGCCCAGATTTTAGTGATGTTCATCACTAAAAAGCAAGAATGTTTGAGAGGCCACATCCGAAACACAGAAACGTGAGCAAATGGCTCCCCCTGCTGACCCAATTTTCAAAAGCCACCCTCCTGAGGGAAAGAAGATTGATGGACAGTGAATTCTCGTCCAGCATCACCTGGTCCAGCTCACATACTGCGGTAATTAACCCCATGCTAGTAGGGGAATTTCTCCCTGTTGCTTTCCAAGGAGTCATTTACAAGATCTACATTCCATTAAGTGAGTTGCGTGCCTGTTTTTCAGTGGGGGGACACAACGGTCCCAAACGGGTGGACCACAGGTACTTGAACGGGAAGAGAAAGCTCAAGCGTGTCCTCCGGCAACCCCTCCCACACTCCTTTTTCATCTGTTTTATGTGTTGGAGTACCCAGTAATTTTTATTAGGAAAAACAATACTCCGCTAAGAGGTTGGGAGCCACTCATCCCTACTCACTCTAAGAGGAAAGGATCGTACGTATAAATGGTGAACTCCATCGTCTTATCTACTTGCACCCCTGGTCCTGCATGCAAGTGAAGACGCCCAATGGATATAGCTGATGATTCAAGTCTGGAGTTCCTGAGACACAGTGGGTTCTCACAAAGAGAGCACTGGGTGATGCAGAACATTGACTTCCTGCGATAAATTCAGCCCGAGTATGTTATTTCTTATAACATTGGTCTATGTATTAACTGATGGCACAAGTCACTAAAAGCAGTTCTAGGAGGGACCAAAATAGCACAAGTGAGCAAGTACCTGATGTTTTAAAAGGATTGCATCTCCCTTAGAAATCTTCCGTGACTCTTATTCCTCTCAAATGAGCTTTTGGAAAGAGTTCGGCTCCCTACGGGTATGTGGTCAATTAAGGGAGCATCTGCACTTTGAGCATCAATTCTGCCAAAGCATCTGGACAACTACGAGAACCCGGACTTCTAGACCATCAAGCTTGCCCGCAATAACGTCGGCCTGAAAAATTCTCTGAACTCACGTTACCAATGGCCCAATTGGTGAAAAGAAAACTAATAAAACTTCAGTGAAGTGACTTTATTTACTTCTAGCAGTATTTGTGATGAACCCCTCAAGCTATTCAAACTGCAATCTGTAATCCCGGATAATTAAATGAATGGACCTGTTGTTTATTTTACATGAACCAATTAAGCACTGGAGGATCTCTCCTGAAAATGAATATATAAAACAGGTGTGCTCCCTGCCCTCTTAGAGCTTACATTCAAATGGAAAGATGGAAATGAAACAAATCATCATAAAATAAATGCATAATTACAGATTGTGAAAAATGCTTTGAAGGAACAGTCCAGGAAGAGAGAATGACAGAGTGACCTAATTTAAACTGCGAAGGGATGTGTGAAGGAAGCTCTCTCCAAAGAAGTGACATTTAACTGAGCTGTAAATGTTAGTAACAACTCTCCAGCTAAAGCCTGGGGGATCGAGGGTATCTCAGACAGAAGGTCACAGGTAGGAAGTTCCTGGGGCACAAGACAGCACAGAGGTCGGCAGAGGATTCTGGGGGAAACAAGCCAAAAAAATCAAGACCCTATAGACCATGGAAAGATGTCTGCTTTTACCTAAGACGAGTATTGTAAACCAAAAGTATTACAAAGGAATTTTTAACAGCTTTATTGAGGCATAAACGACCTATCGTGTAGTTTATCTATTGTAAGTTTGATGAGTTTTAATAAATTTATACACACATCAGAATTAGTCTTACACATTATAATTGGGTGCAGAACCTTTATCAACTTTTTATGTAAATGGGCCATTTGTATTTCCTCCTTCGCGGTTTCACAATTCTTATTGTTTTGACTTTTTTTACATTCATGTTTATGGGGGCTCTTTTTGTTTGATGAATAATTAACCCTTTGCCTGACATGTTTGTTGTACAGATTTTTCTCCCAGGATGTCTCTTATCCTTTATTTTGTTTACGGTAACTTTCATCATGGAAACACTTTTCATTTCACAAGAGCACTCTGCATAACTGGGGGTGCTGGTGGGGGAGGGTTGCGGCTTCCGGGTTTGGTGCCTTGCTTGTGTGTCTTCCTCGCCCAAAATTTACAATGATAATTTGTGTTTTACTTTAGCACACCGTGATTAATCCTCTAAGCAATTTGAAACTGATTCTATGGCATGCTGTGAAAGAAGAATAAACTCTCTTTTTCTAAATAATAACCGATTTATTAACTACATCATTCCCCTTTGATTTGAAATGCTACCTTTAATGTACTGCATTTCCATAAGTGCACAGGCAAGTGTTACCGGATTCTCTAAAGATGATCTAAGACATTCTTTTTTTTTTTTTTTTACGGTAAGACATGACAGTAATTCCTGATAATAAAATCTTGGCATCAGCATACAGGTGTGCTTATCGCCTTAGGAATGAGAGCCATGCACCCCGCTCAGAGAGAGGGGATGTCAAGGCTGCTTGAAAAGGGGGAGGGGGTGTAGCCTACATCACGTTACATTTTACTTCCAGCTGAATTAAACATCTATTGACCCAGATTTTCAGGGTGCTACTAAAGCACAGGTTCTTTTTCAGCTTTGGTGGCTCTGGGGACAATGCAAATCTCAACAGCCAAGTTCAGAATAGGTTCCTGACCACAGAGGCAAAGACCAAGGAAAGATCAATAAAAGCTGCAGATAATTTTGTGCTTAGAAAAGAGATTTCATCATAAGGTGATGAATAAGACGATGGTCAGTCATAAAAGAGCAGTGCCTAATTCTCTCCTGCTTGTCCTGTAAACTATTTAGCTGTGAGACCCCGACTGGAATTGGTTGAGGAGGAAACTTACTGGCAAGCATTTTAGATTTAATAACTAGTGAATTAAAGGTCTATAATCTGTGGGGAATAGAGAACTGGCCCGCCAGAGGGGACTATCCTAATGGGGTTAAAATACAAGCAAGTGCTGCAGATTAGAAACCAGTATTCCACAAGCCTTGCCCGTCCTAAAGGAAGATTGCCACCAGACACTTCGTTTATTTGGGGCCCTGCTGTGTGAGAGTTCTCCATCAGGAAAAGGCTTCAGGTTGATTTCCTTATTGGGTTGTCTTCTACTGTTATATCCCTAGAAAATATGAGCGAGGATTTTGGGTCGAACCAGTTCTTTCAATGTTCTTATTAAAACCAGAGCAATCTACTAAATGCCTTCTTCTCAAAATCCATAATATGAAAACTGCTGCTGTATCATCATCCCCTTTTTACAGATGAGAAAACTGAGGCTCAAAGAATTTAAGTAACATACAACCAGTGAATGGCATGGCAATGACTTAAATCGAGGTCCAGCTGATTCTGGAGCTCACACTCTTAGCCATTATGCCACACCAGCTCCGAGTCAGGGATGGGTGGAAGGGGTAACAGCGTGAGATAAGGGTGTTGTCATCCTTGCGTAGCAAAGAAACTATTAAAAAGGGGATTTTATCTGAATTTCTCTAGCTAGCAATGAGAGGAAGCAAGGTTTATTTTCAATAAACCTGGATACACAAATCATCCTACAGCTGCAGTGCTTAATTTAAGTCAATGCTTAGCAAATGAGATGACTTTTAATTTATTTTCGTTGTTGTCGTTTGTCTTGTACAACAAAAGACAAGCTCGCCAAACCAGCCTGATGGTTTGGTCAAAATTTTCCTACCACAATCGATTGTCTCTTTTTAATTTCGAACTATAATTAGAAAATGTTATTTTTAATGTTTAGCATTTAATGTTGGTACAGATTACATTAAGTTCATTTTAAGCATGTTTTCTTATTTAATGTTACCAGGGACAGGTGACATCTATAGCACAATGTGTCATTGGTTTTGTGATCAGACAAGCAGCAGTTATGAGCAGTAGGCTTTAACCAAATCTTCTGAATAGACCAGGTCAGATTACGTAGGGTCACAGTAGGGGACAGGGTATGTGATAAAAATATAAACTAGAAGTCACATTAGGTTAAAAAAGAAGGATTTTAAAAGCTAGCATGAAATCCAGGACTAACTGTTAACTTTCAGATAAAAATGCTAAGAGAGTGGAAGAAACAAAGCAAAATGCCCAAGTCAGTTTCCATGAAGTGGCTGGACCAGCTGCCCTGAATCCAGGTCATGTACCTGGGCTATCAAGGGTGGAAGTAAATTTCACTATGCAAAGGTCAATTGGTCCACCACCAGGACAATGTCTTGTTACCCTGAAGAATAGCACAAACTTGTCCAAGAGGAAGAGGTTTGGATTTACATCCCTAAACTGAGACTAGTTGCAAGTGAGTTTATTAATCCTATGGGTTTTTTTTTTTTTCTAAATCAGCCAAGTATGTGATCCAGAATATCACACTTATCATTTATCCTAATTGAAACTGTTTCCCATCTACAAAAGGTTTTAGATTGAATGAAATCTTGAACCTATCTCACTCAAGAACTATGTGATTCTACAAGTAGAGGTTTATACGGAGAACTGGCACATCAGCGATTTCTGAAGGGGAAAAAATGTCCCAGAACTATTCAGCATGAACCAAGAAGCACAAACAAGTGGATGAATGTAAAAATAGCATCTAAACCAAGGGAGGTAACAAATCGAAGGCACTTCCCAGCCCACATTCAGAATATCATATTCTGTTCTAAGAAACACATTCTAACAATGACACCGATAAGATAGAATGGAACCAGCAGTGGGTGATCAGGGTGGTGACGCATTGTCATGTCTTGTGCCATAAAGAACATCGGGAGATGGGGGAGGACTGGGGACTATTTGTTCAGAACTCCTGATAATATTGTCCCCCCTACCCAAAGCCTTACCGTCAGAAATGACCTAGGAGTCTGAACCAGAGAAAGAGGCTGTCAATAAACAGATTACCCACCTTCTCCTAAGTAACCACCAGGACTGGTGTCAGCGTGCCTCACCTCCCTAACTGCCGTAGTCACCCACCAAAGTCCGACCCTCCAGGCCACCCATTGTCACCGAACTCGTCTCCCGTACACACCTGACTGGCCCAATCTTCCATCATTCCTGAACCACCCAAACTTTCCTGCCACATCCTATGGAACTCACAGATGTCATCAGCAGAGCCCCTTTATCCTCAAACACATCTGAATGTCCCCTGCTCCACGCGTCCCAGCTGCCCCCGTGCGTCACTGCTACACCCGGATCCTTCTCACGTGAATGATATTTTTTCCCACATTTGACAGAGATGATATAAGTATCCTTGCTCCTCGTTCTCACATGAAAAACAATTCCCCTCTCTACACCCACAAAAACTCAACGCTTTTAAAGAACAGGCCATTCGACTTGAGTGTCCACTGCCCCTTCATTTTATAATCATCCGTCAACCTCCAGCCACTTGCCCTTGTCCTTTGGAGATGTGAAGCCCCTGGTTTTTTGTGTTTCTGTTTCGCACAGCAGTGACCTAGCCAACTCCACAGACAAATACAGTGGCCAACCAGTGCCGCGGCCTCCCGGGTCCTTGGCCTCCTCATCGCCCATGTCTCCTTTCAGCGACTTCCTGTCTCTGAAATCTTTGCTGCAAGTGCCCATTCTCAAATCACTGCCTTCCCGACCTTTCCCCTCAGTGACCCTTCAGCCTCCCATACGACACTGTCCAGCACCGTCCTCACTTCTCTGCTTGCCTGGTTTATTCCCTGCGGCCTAGCATCATCATCACTCCTTGTATCACCTGCCTTGCATCACCTGCCTTCGTCCCTCTTTATTTTTTTAGTTGGAGGCAAAACTCGGATCTGGTAAAAACCAAATATCCACCTTCCTAGCACCTGCGCCCAGCCAGCTATAAACGGTTAGGCTGACACACAATCGTGCCGACTGGTTTCAACTTTAAAATTATGGCCACGAGTCTCTTAGCCCTTACTACTGCTTAGCTCCTGAGCGGTGCTTTTTGGCAATAAAGGCAAATTTCTGAGTTATCTGAGTGACTCAGCTCAGGTGAGTGAGCGTGAAAGAGAAACAGGAAATAATTATGAAAATAAGGGCCCGAGGCACATCTGTAGGTGATAAGACTATGGAAACAAGCCAGGGCCTTTCCAGAACATTAATTTCTCCTAAAACTGTGACGTGACTTTCAGGTTCATCCGGTATTGTAGCACGGCGTCTAACTTCAGCGTGATCCGTTCTGACTAGGTGACTAAAGACCTTCTGAGGCCTCTGCTCTGTATGTGCTGTTTTCCACGAAAGAAAGTGGGTAACCTCGCCCAGATGGTCAAAGCGATGTAGGGACAAAGTGTTGTGGGCTGTGTTCTTCTAAAAATAGGTGCTTAAATTTCCATTTTTCCTGCCCACTAAGACCAGAAATGCAATACTTAATGCAGACAACAATTATGCCTCCATCTTCACTTTTGGAAAAATAACTGAAAAAGAAAAAAAACAAGATGGCGCAAAGAATGAGCCAAGTTTGAGCTACATTTCAAGTGCTGGTGGAATGTCAGAGGAAGTAGGAGGATTAGGAAATTAGCCACAGATCTGTGAGGAATAAATAGCATTGTTATAGGTGGGTAAAGAGGGAAAGTAATTCTGAGTGAGGGACTGGCATGAGAAAGGTAAAAAAAAAAAAGTCTAGGATGATTGGAGCATAGAAGAATTGAGAGCTGGCATAGAGAACGGGCCTGAAATTCAGGCAAATCCTTGATCTTAATATGCCATGCTAAGTCCCTTTGGGGCTGAAGCTATTTCACTCATCCCTTTATCTTTATTGGCTCTAATAGAGTGTTTTGCATAGCAGTGGATTATCAAATATTTGCTACATGAAAACGCGAATGTGTGAAATTACATTTACTCATGCTTAGCTGAGTCAGGTGGCCTCAAAAACTGTGAGGAGTCCCAGCAGATGGAGCAGGCAGAGTCAAGATAGGAGATTTACATCTGAGTTATCGTTCCTCGCTTGATGAGCTCATCCGCTGAGTCAGAAACCGTTTGCCCAATGCTCTTGTAGAGTCAGATGGCAAATGCTTAACTTATTTGCTTCCAACAACTTTTAAAAGAAAAAATCAGTTATTATAAAAATACAACATGTTCACTTCAGAAAATTTAGAACATACCCAAATAAAGACAATTTACATAAAGACAATTTAAATCCCTATAATTTCACCAACTAATGATGTAATATTATAACAAAATTTTCTCATGTCATTAAAGATTCTTTAAAAGTATGGTTTTTATTGATGTCATTTTCTATTAATGCATACATAAAACTATTTTCAATTTATTTAACCATTCTTCTGTTATTGGATATGTGGATAGTTTCCAATGTTCACTATACTCTTGTAAATGTGTCTTTCAATACATCTCTAATAATTTCCATACTCGAGAATCCTAAAAATAGTCTTACAAATCCCATTTAAATACATAAAAGAAGGCCAGAAAAAAATAGAATAGTGTGTTCACGTGGAATAGCTTACCAGCAGAAATCTGTAGGTTCTTCTAAAAATAATATATACATATCACACATTTGCAGTCAAAATTCCAGTATGACTTTGAGAGGTATTTGACAAATTAATTCTAAAAAGTATTTTAAAAATAGCTAAGACACAGCAGCTAAAGCAATTCTGAAAAGGAAGAGCAAAGATGGAGGATTTTTCCTATCAGCTATTAAGACATACCACAAAGCCATAGCAATGAAAATAATTTAATACTGGCTCAGGAATCGACAAATAGATCAATGGAATAAAACAGGGACCGGGAAACAGAGAGACATGTGTATGGAAACTTCATATATGATAGTGGTGGCATTTCTAACCAACGAAGAAAAGATGGTTGAGGAAATGATGCTGGGAGACCTGGCTCACTACTTGGAGAAAAACACAGCTGGATTCCCACCTCACACCACATACACATGTGAACTGTAACAGATACTGTAATGAAATGAAAATGAAAACCAAAAAGGGTGAGGAAGGTGTAGGAGAATCTCTTTTTGACCTCGAAATGGAGGAGGAGTTATTAAGGAAAGCCTAAGAACCACAAAGCATCCAGGAGAAAATTTGTGGATGTCAGTGTATCAAAATAGCGTTTCTTTTCAAAGAAAGGCATCATAGGCAAAGTTAATAGACAAGGGACGGCCTAGAAGAATGTTTGCCACCTCTAAAACTCAAGGAATTGGAACGTAAAATACACAGAGAACTTCTGTATGTCAACAAGCGAGGGGCAGGAAACACAATAGAAAACATCACAAAGAATTAGAATAGGCAAGTCGCTGGAGGAGGAATCTGAATATCTAAACAAATGTATGAAAAGATGCTCGAACTCTCCATTAATCAAAAAATGCAAGTTAAAAGTAACAATAACATATGAGACTGTAAAATTCTTATTCACAGGATTTCCAGGACATTCGTATTAAGCAATAATATTATCAACATTATATTTCCAGACCCATTACACTCTTGCTAGTATACCAAACATATTTTCTCATGTATTTCTTAATGATAGAGACTTGCCCCCAATAAAAACTCATTTTAAGATGATCCCTATTCTTCAAAGTTTTTTCAACTCTTTCAGGAGAAAATCTCTCAAATGATATATCAGAGACCTCGGAGGCCTGTTCCATAGATTATCAACTTGTATTATGGTAAGCCTCAGGGGCAATCTATCTCTTACATGAATAAAATTTACTATTTACCTCAAGACATCTCTAATTTGGATAACAGCCTCTTGGAGTTATAAAACGAATGGTGTGAAAAGAAAAATGGTCACCTAGTCAAGCAATGTGCCGAGGGAAGAATAGGAGTACATGAAAACATTATCCTAAAAAATTTAACTGCGTCAACCACACAAACAAAAGTCATTTTGATTGGTTCAGTATCCGTCAACACAAATAAGTGAAAAGAAAAATTGTATGAACAATTCAAAATTGTTTTAAATTGTATTTTAAAAGCAATGTTGTAAGTAACATTTTTAAGCTTAATTTTTGACTGTCAATATAAGTAATAGCATCGAACCTATATAGAGGATTTTTCTCTTTTAATTTTTAAAAGATATATATTTTAAAACTATTATCTCTGCTGTTAACAGCTTTTTCCCAGCTCCCCACAATGAAAAAAAAAAAAAAAAAAGCCTTTCTAAACAAGTCTGTGAAGTGGTGAAAGTTCACAAGCCAATCTTTCTTTTCAAAAAATGTCCAAGCTAATTGCCTTGGTCCAGCAGGAACAGAAAATTCGTGTGTAGTTATTTTGCATATCCCTTGGGGAGTTTATTATATAAACCGACAAACTCACCAGATGATACTTAATTGAATGGTAGGCATGTTTTTCTCTTATTTGTAAATTCTTTCATAATGAAAACGCGATTCTTTTTATCTGACATAAATTTGAATGCCATAAAAATCAACTCCATTTGCTAATTGTGTAAAATTGGTGACCATTTCTAGTTTCTGTTTCTTCATGCCTCTTCCAATAAATTAATATTTGATAAGCAAAATTATTTGCCTCTACTATGATTAGAAAGGGAGTAAACTTTGACAGATGACACATACACAAAAAAAGTAAAATTCCAAAATCCTAGATGTGGACTTGATTAAAAGATGAATTCCATGTATATTAACACATCACCTAGAAGGAAAAAGCACCTGACTGTGAATAGTTTATACTCAGTGGGGTCATTGCACCTAAGTGAATGACTTGACTCCCACCAAGGACTCTGCTACACACCAGTTTCGTCTCCCATGCTTCTACTCTGCAGAGTTGAGTCCCTTTCTACCCTTTTAGGCAGCATTCCTTTTTCTGTAATTGGTCACTCCTTCAACTTAAATATTTCATGGAAGTTATTTGTGTGGAACTATCAGAAGAAAGTGAGACACACTCAGGTCCTTAGCCTGCCCAAATGCAGCCAGAGTGACGAGTGTACCACTCCTGGAGGCGTTTTTCAGCATTGTGCATAGTTTTCACGAGTCAGCATGGACAATCAAGGCACTCCAATATCCGGGGAATTTTCCCTTCTACATTTTCCTGAGGAAAAAAATAAGCAACCACTGCCATCCCAGTTAGACACAACAAGCACCATCCTAACAACTTCAGCATGCCCTTTTTATATACAAGCAGCCCACAGGGAACAGCACAGAATGACGTCATCCTCCTCCTCCTCCTCCCACTCCCATCCAAGGGATGAGACAGCAGAGAAAGTGAACGAGTGAATAAGCCGATTTAAGATATTGTGGATAAAGTCAGAAACCTGTTTGGGGGTGCTCCCAAACTGTCAGACCCCTAGACCATGGAAAACCGCGGTTCTTTTCTGAAGTGCCCTGGCCCTTAGAAACTGTGCTAGCCACTCTGCACTTAACTGCATTGCTAACCGATATTGTTGGTTCTCGTTACACAGAAATCTTCACATTTTCTCAATCTTTAAGAAAGAGGAAGAACTTACGTGGCAAAGTAATCAAAGTAATTCCTTTTCAGGAAGATTTGTTTATAAATTATATTTTTGTAGAAAAATCGTAATTGAAACAAACCATCGGACCTATCACTCTAAAGACTTCTTGGCAATAAATGTAATCGATCGCTATTAAAGATTTAATTAGGACGACTTGGTGCTTTGTACTCTGGTATCTGAAAGCATCTTTATATTTGTTCACTTGTTTTATTATCTGTTTCCCACACCAGAATGAAAGCTCAGGAACTTCTGGGAATTTTTCCATCTTGCATCTTTTCCTCTGCTTTATCTACTGCACCTAGAACATAATAATAGGAGCTCCTCCAATACTTGCTGAAAGAGTACCAACGTGCCCGCAGCTAGCCAAACGTTTTTTGTTTTTGTTTTTGTTTTTCCCTTTAGAAAGCCACCCGAGAATCCCTCCGGGGGCCATACAATCCCAAACTGCTTTTACCTGAGTCACTGTTACATTGCTTTATGTAGTGGTGACAGCAGTTCACTAACAACCACCTCAAAGATGTTCCCATGACTACAGTTTGCATCTGTCATCAAGGTCACCCCTCGGGGCAATCACATTATCCCCTTGCTGTGAATCTAAGACGTGTATGTACCCGAGGTAAGTTTAGACCAGCTGGTAACCTTGGAAACCTTGACGAGTTTTTAAATTACGATGTTAAAACCAAGAACCAACAGTTACTCTGACATAGACTGGGCTAGCCTTCTCCCCAGTCCAAACTCTGAGCATCAGCAGATGCAAGGGAGAAATGCTGAGCTCAGCTGGGCAGCGTTGAAAGCAGAGCCAAACAGGGATTTTCTGTAGGTACAGCCAGTCCGGAAGTGGAATTAGGCCACGTTAACCCACCTATAGCACATTCTCTCTGCCTGCACAGAGACCCGTAGGAGCAGCGGCTCTGGCAGATGGTGGTTAATAGAACACTTGGTTCTCATGTGTCCAACCTACTCATAAGCACCAATCCTCCCTCTTGCCATCGATGCTTGCCCTGCTCCCAGCCGTACCCAGATTTCTGTGTGCTTCTTCTTGTCTCGGGGTCATCTCCGATGTTATTTTGACTTGATTACACTCTGATAGGAATGGCAAAAAGTGTTTTGTGAATGTGCTGGTTCATAAGAATATCTGGAATATTTATTGTAAATTACAGCTCCCAGGGAACTTCCAGAATAATCACAACTGTGTAAATCAGCATCCTAAATGTCCTGGAATGCATACAAAGCAACATGGAAAATAACAATAAAACACAAAAACGAATACACAATCTGTATACACCATGGTTTACTGCAGAATTATCCACAATAGCCAAAAGGCTGAAACAACCCAAACGTCCACAAAAAGATGAATGGATAAGCAAATTGTGGCAATGGAATATTATTCAGCCTTAAAAAGGAATAATTCTGACACATGCTACAACATGGATGAATCTCGAAGACATAATGCTGAGTGAAATAAGCCAGACATAATGCTGAGTGAAATAAGGAAAATAACATATTAACTGCGAGGATGCATTAACTGTCATTAAAAAAATAAAAAAGCTAAGCTGAGTTAACTTACCAAGAGTTTTGATTAATATGGTATTTCAGAACGTCATAAATATTGAAAGCTAATTCTCCAACAACTAGATCATCTTCTACCATAAACATGACTGCCACCCACTTCCAAAGTCTCTCCTAAGTACCACAAAAACTTAGGGTAGGTTCTTGAATTC